>JBBPBS010000322.1:63939-209070 GCA_037974835.1 Cicer judaicum | reverse complement strand
GCTAATTTTTTTCCAATTAGGGTTTTTAACCAATCTTGTGCATCCAATAGGTGTTTTGTGTCATTGGATGAACATTTAGGTCATTTTCGTCCTCCCTACACTTAATCTTGTCCAGTTAGGGTTTTTAACACATCTTGTGCATCCAATAGGTGTGTTTGTGTCGTTGGATGAACTTTAGGTCATTTTCCACCTCCCTACACTTAATCTTGTACAATTAGGTTTTTTAACCAATCTTGTGCATCCAATAGGTATGTTTGTGACATTGGATGAATATTTAGGTCATTTTCGTCCTCCCTACACTTAATCTTGTGCATCCAATAGGTATTTTTGTGTCATTGGATGAATATTTAGGTCATTTTCGTCCTCCCTACACTTAATCTTGTCCAGTTAGGGTATTTAACCAATCTTGTGCATCCAATAGGTATTTTTGTGTCGTTGGATGAACAATTAGGTCATTTTCGTCCTCCCTAGGCTAATTCTTTTCCAATTAGGGTGTTTAACCAATCCTGTGCATCCAATAGGTGTTTTGTGTCATTGGATGAACAATTAGGTCATTTTCGTCCTCCCTAGTCTAATTCTTTTCCAATTAGGGTGTTTAACCAATCTTGTGCATCCAATAGGTGTTTTGTGTCATTGGATGAACATTTAGGTCATTTTCGTCCTCCCTACACTTAATCTTGTCCAATTAGGGTTTCTAATCAATCTTTTGCATCCAATAGGTGTTTTGTGTCATTGGATGAACAATTAGGTCATTTTCGTCCTCCCTAGGCTAATTCTTTTCCAATAAGGGTTTTTAACCAATCTTGTGCATCAAATAGGTGTGCTTGTGTCATTGGATGAATATTTAGGTCATTTTCGTCCTCCGTACACTTAATCTTGTCCAATAAGGGTTTTTAACCAATCATGTACATCCAATAGGTGTTTTGTGTCAATTGAAGAACATTTAGTTCATTTTCGTCCTCCCTACACTTAATCTTGTCCAATTAGGGTTTCTATCCAATCTTTTGCATCCAATAGGTGTTTTGTGTCATTGGATGAACAATTAGGTCATTTTCGTCCTCCATAGGCTAATTCTTTTCCAATTAGGGGTTTTAACCAATCTTGTGCATCCAATAGGTGTGTTTCTGTCATTGGATGGATATTTAGGTCATTTTTGTCCTCCCTACACTTAATCTTGTGCATCCAATAGGTATTTTTGTGTCGTTGGATGAACAATTAGGTCATTTTCGTCCTCCCTAGGCTAATTCTTTTCCAATTAGGGTGTTTAACCAATCTTGTGCATCCAATAGGTGTTTTGTGTCATTGGATGAACATTTAGGTCATTTTCGTCCTCCCTACACTTAATCTTGTCCAATTAGGGTTTCTAACCAATCTTTTGCATCCAATAGGTGTTTTGTGTCATTGGATGAACAATTAGGTCATTTTCGTCCTCCCTAGGCTAATTCTTTTCCAATAAGGGTGTTTAACCAATCTTGTGCATCAAATAGGTGTGTTTGTGTCATTGGATGAATATTTAGGTCATTTTCGTCCTCCGTACATTTAATCTTGTCCAATTAGGGTTTTTAACCAATCATGTGCATCCAATATGTGTTTTGTGTCAATTGAAGAACATTTAGTTCATTTTCGTCCTCCCTACACTTAATCTTGTCCAATTAGGGTTTTTAACCAATCTTTTGCATCCAATAGGTGTTTTGTGTCATTGGATAAACAATTAGGTCATTTTCGTCCTCCCTAGGCTAATTCTTTTCCAATTAGGGTTTTTAACCAATCTTTTGCATCCAATAGGTGTTTTTGTGTCATTGGATGAACATTTCGGTCATTTTCGTCCTCCCTACACTTAATCTTGTCCAGTTAGGGTTTTTAACACATCTTGTGCATCCAACAGGTGTGTTTGTGTCGTTGGAAGAACATTTAGTTCATTTTCGTCCCCCCTACACTTAATCTTGTCCAATTAGGGTTTCTAACCAATCTTGTGCATCCAATAGGTGTTTTGTGTCATTGGATGAACATTTAGGTCATTTTCGTCCTCCATACACTTAATCTTGTCCAGTTAGGGTTTTTAACACATCTTGTGCATCCAATAGGTGTGTTTGTGTCGTTGGAAGAACATTTAGTTCATTTTCGTCCTCCCTACACTTAATCTTGTCCAATTAGGGTTTTTAACCAATCTTTTGCATCCAATAGGTGTGTTTTGTGTCATTGGATGAACATTTAGGTCATTTTCGTCCTCCCTACACTTAATCTTGTGCATCCAATAGGTATTTTTGTGTCGTTGGATGAACAATTAGGTCATTTTCGTCCTCCCTAGGCTAATTCTTTTCCAATTAGGGTGTTTAACCAATCTTGTGCATCCAATAGGTGTTTTGTGTCATTGGATGAACATTTAGGTCATTTTCGTCCTCCATACACTTAATCTTGTCCAGTTAGGGTTTTTAACACATCTTGTGCATCCAATAGGTGTGTTTGTGTCGTTGGAAGAACATTTAGTTCATTTTCGTCCTCCCTACACTTAATCTTGTCCAATTAGGGTTTTTAACCAATCTTTTGCATCCAATAGGTGTGTTTTGTGTCATTGGATGAACATTTAGGTCATTTTCGTCCTCCCTACACTTAATCTTGTGCATCCAATAGGTATTTTTGTGTCATTGGATGAACAATTAGGTCATTTTCGTCCTCCCTAGGCTAATTCTTTTCCAATTAGGGTGTTTAACCAATCTTGTGCATCCAATAGGTGTTTTGTGTCATTGGATGAACATTTAGGTCATTTTCGTCCTCCCTACACTTAATCTTGTCCAATTAGGGTTTCTAACCAATCTTTTGCATCCAATAGGTGTTTTGTGTCATTGGATGAACAATTAGGTCATTTTCGTCCTCCCTAGGCTAATTCTTTTCCAATAAGGGTGTTTAACCAATCTTGTGCATCAAATAGGTGTGTTTGTGTCATTGGATGAATATTTAGGTCATTTTCGTCCTCCGTACATTTAATCTTGTCCAATTAGGGTTTTTAACCAATCATGTGCATCCAATATGTGTTTTGTGTCAATTGAAGAACATTTAGTTCATTTTCGTCCTCCCTACACTTAATCTTGTCCAATTAGGGTTTCTAACCAATCTTTTGCATCCAATAGGTGTTTTGTGTCATTGGATGAACAATTAGGTCATTTTCGTCCTCCCTAGGCTAATTCTTTTCCAATTAGGGGTTTTAACCAATCTTGTGCATCCAATAGGTGTGTTTTTGTCATTGGATGGATATTTAGGTCATTTTCGTCCTTCGTACACTTAATCTTGTCCAATTAGGGTTTTTAACCAATCATGTGCATCCAATAGGTGTTTTGTGTCATTGGAAGAACATTTAGTTCATTTTCGTCCTCCCTACACTTAATCTTGTCCAATTAGGGTTTCTAACAAATCTTTTGCATCCAATAGGAGTTTTGTGTCATTGGATAAACAATTAGGTCATTTTCGTCCTCCCTATGCTAATTCTTTCCCAATTAGGGTTTTTAACCAATCTTGTGCATCCAATAGGTGTGTTTTGTGTCATTGGATGAACATTTAGGTCATTTTCGTCCTCCCTACACTTAATCTTGTCCAGTTAGGGTTTTTAACACATCTTGTGCATCCAACAGGTGTGTTTGTGTCGTTGGCAGAACATTTAGTTCATTTTCGTCCTCGCTACACTTAATCTTGTCCAATTAGGGTTTCTAACCAATCTTGTGCATCCAATAGGTGTTTTGTGTCATTGGATGAACATTTAGGTCATTTTCGTCCTCCATACACTTAATCTTGTCTAGTTAGGGTTTTTAACACATCTTGTGCATCCAATAGGTGTGTTTGTGTCGTTGGATGAACTTTAGGTCATTTTCCACCTCCCTACACTTAATCTTGTACAATTAGGGTTTTTAACCAATCTTGTGCATCCAATATGTATGTTTGTGTCATTGGATGAATATTTAGGTCATTTTCGTCCTCCCTACACTTAATCTTGTCCAATTAGGGTTTCTAACCAATCTTTTGCATCCAATAGGTGTTTTGTGTCATTGGATGAACAATTAGGTCATTTTCGTCCTCCCTAGGCTAATTCTTTTCCAATTAGGGTTTTTAACCAATCTTGTGCATCCAATAGGTGTGTTTGTGTCATTGGATGAATATTTAGGTCATTTTCGTCCTCCGTACTCTTAATCTTGTCCAATTAGGGTTTTTAACCAATCATGTGCATCCAATAGGTGTTTTGTGTCATTGGAAGAACATTTAGTTCATTTTCGTCCTCCCTACACTTAATCTTGTCCAATTAGGGTTTCAAACCAATCTTTTGCATCCAATAGGTGTTTTGTGTCATTGGATGAACAATTAGATCATTTTCGTCCTCCCTAGGCTAATTCTTTTCCAATTAGGGTTTTTAACCAATCTTGTGCATCCAATAGGTGTGTTTTGTGTCATTGGATGAACATTTAGGTCATTTTCGTCCTACCTACACTTAATCTTGTGCATCCAATAGGTATTTTTGTGTCGTTGGATGAACAATTAGGTCATTTTCGTCCTCCGTAGGTTAATTCTTTTCCAATTATGGTGTTTAACCAATCTTGTGCATCCAATAGGTGTTTTGTGTCATTGGATGAACATTTAGGTCATTTTCGTCCTCCCTACACTTAATCTTGTCCAATTAGGGTTTCTAACCAATCTTTTGCATCCAATAGGTGTTTTGTGTCATTGGATGAACAATTAGGTCATTTTCGTCCTCCCTAGGCTAATTCTTTTCCAATAAGGGTTTTTAACCAATCTTGTGCATCAAATAGGTGTGTTTGTGTCATTGGATGAATATTTAGGTCATTTTCGTCCTCCGTACACTTAATCTTGTCGAATTAGGGTTTTTAACCAATCATGTGCATCCAATAGGTGTTTTGTGTCAATTGAAGAACATTTAGTTCATTTTCGTCCTCCCTACACTTAATCTTGTCCAATTAGGGTTTCTAACCAATCGTTTGCATCCAATAGGTGTTTTGTGTCATTGGATGAACAATTAGGTCATTTTCGTCCTCCCTAGGCTAATTCTTTTCCAATTAGGGGTTTTAACCAATCTTGTGCATCCAATAGGTGTGTTTTTGTCATTGGATGGATATTTAGGTCATTTTCGTCCTTCGTACACTTAATCTTGTCCAATTAGGGTTTTTAACCAATCATGTGCATCCAATAGGTGTTTTGTGTCATTGGAAGAACATTTAGTTCATTTTCGTCCTCCCTACACTTAATCTTGTCCAATTAGGGTTTCTAACAAATCTTTTGCATCCAATAGGTGTTTTGTGTCATTGGATAAACAATTAGGTCATTTTCGTCCTCCCTATGCTAATTCTTTCCCAATTAGGGTTTTTAACCAATCTTGTGCATCCAATAGGTGTGTTTTGTGTCATTGGATGAACATTTAGGTCATTTTCGTCCTCCCTACACTTAATCTTGTCCAGTTAGGGTTTTTAACACATCTTGTGCATCCAACAGGTGTGTTTGTGTCGTTGGAAGAACATTTAGTTCATTTTCGTCCTCCCTACACTTAATCTTGTCCAATTAGGGTTTCTAACCAATCTTGTGCATCCAATAGGTGTTTTGTGTCATTGGATGAACATTTAGGTCATTTTCGTCCTCCATACACTTAATCTTTTCCAGTTAGGGTTTTTAACACATCTTGTGCATCCAATAGGTGTGTTTGTGTCGTTGGATGAACTTTAGGTCATTTTCCACCTCCCTACACTTAATCTTGTACAATTAGGGTTTTTAATCAATCTTGTGCATCCAATAGGTATGTTTGTGTCATTGGATGAATATTTAGGTCATTTTCGTCCTCCCTACACTTAATCTTGTCCAATTAGGGTTTCTAACCAATCTTTTGCATCCAATAGGTGTTTTGTGTCATTGGATGAACAATTAGGTCATTTTCGTCCTCCCTAGGCTAATTCTTTTACAATTAGGGTTTTTAACCAATCTTGTGCATCCAATAGGTGTGTTTGTGTCATTGGATGAATATTTACGTCATTTTCGTCCTCCCTACACTTAATCTTGTCCAATTAGGGTTTTTAACCAATCATGTGCATCCAATAGGTGTTTTGTGTCGTTGGAAGAACATTTAGTTCATTTTCGTCCTCCCTACACTTAATCTTGTCCAATTAGGGTTTCTAACCAATCTTTTGCATCCAATAGGTGTTTTGTGTCATTGGATGAACAATTAGGTCATTTTCGTCCTCCCTAGGCTAATTCTTTTCCAATTAGGGTTTTTAACCAATCTTGTGCATCCAATAGGTGTTTTGTGTCATTGGATGAACATTTAGGTCATTTTCGTCCTCCCTACACTTATTCTTGTCCAGTTAGGGTTTTTAGCACATCTTGTGCATCCAATAGATGTGTTTGTGTCGTTGGATGAACTTTAGGTCATTTTCCACCTCCCTACACTTAATCTTGTACAATTCGGGTTTTTAACCAATCTTGTGCATCCAATAGGTATGTTTGTGTCATTGGATGAATATTTAGGTCATTTTCGTCCTCCCTACACTTAATCTTGTCCAATTAGGGTTTCTAACCAATCTTTTGCATCCAATAGGTGTTTTGTGTCATTGGATGAACAATTAGGTCATTTTCGTCCTTCCTAGGCTAATTCTTTTCCAATTAGGGTTTTAACCAATCTTGTGCATCCAATAGGCGTTTTGTGTAATTGGATGAATATTTAGGTCATTTTCGTCCTCCCTACACTTAATCTTGTCCAGTTAGGGTTTTTAACACATCTTGTGCATCCAATAGGTGTGTTTGTGTCGTTGGATGAACTTTAGGTCATTTTCCACCTCCCTACACTTAATCTTGTACAATTAGGGTTTTTAACCAATCTTGTGCATCCAATAGGTATGTTTGTGTCATTGGATGAATATTTAGGTCATTTTCGTCCTCCCTACACTTAATCTTGTCCAATTAGGGTTTCTAACCAATCTTTTGCATCCAATAGGTGTTTTGTGTCATTGGATGAACAATTAGGTCATTTTCGTCCTCAATAGGCTTATTCTTTTCCAATTAGGGTTTTTAACCAATCTTGTGCATCCAATAGGAGTGTTTGTGTCATTGGATGAATATTTAGGTTATTTTCGTCCTCCGTACTCTTAATCTTGTCCAATTAGGGTTTTTAACCAATCATGTGCATCCAATAGGTGTTTTGTGTCATTGGAAGAACATTTAGTTCATTTTCGTCCTCCCTACACTTAATCTTGTCCAATTAGGGTTTCAAACCAATCTTTTGCATCCAATAGGTGTTTTGTGTCATTGGATGAACAATTAGATCATTTTCGTCCTCCCTAGGCTAATTCTTTTCCAATTAGGGTTTTTAACCAATCTTGTGCATCCAATAGGTGTTTTGTGTCATTGGATGAACATTTAGGTCATTTTCGTCCTCCCTAGGCTAATTCTTTTCCAATTAGGGTTTTTAACCAATCTTGTGCATCCAATAGGTGTGTTTGTGTCATTGGATGAATATTTAGGTCATTTTCGTCCTCCGTACTCTTAATCTTGTCCAATTAGGGTTTTTAACCAATCATGTGCATCCAATAGGTGTTTTGTGTCATTGGAAGAACATTTAGTTCATTTTCGTCCTCCCTACACTTAATCTTGTCCAATTAGGGTTTCTAACCAATCTTTTGCATCCAATAGGTGTTTTGTGTCATTGGATGAACAATTAGATCATTTTCGTCCTCCCTAGGCTAATTCTTTTCCAATTAGGGTTTTTAACCAATCTTGTGCATCCAATAGGTGTTTTGTGTCATTGGATGAACATTTAGGTCATTTTCGTCCTCCCTACACTCAATCTTGTCCAATTAGGGTTTTTAACCAATCTTGTGCATCCAATAGGTGTTTTTGTGTCTTTGGATGAACATTTAAGTCATTTTCGTCCTCCCTAGGCTAATTCTTGTCCAATTAGGGTTTTTAACCAATCTTGTGCATCCAATAGGTGTTTTGTGTCATTGGATGAACATTTAGGTCATTTTCGTCCTCCCTACAATTAATCTTGTCCAATTAGGGTTTCTAACCAATCTTTTGCATCCAATAGGTATTTTGTGTCATTGGATGAACAATTAGGTCATTTTCGTCCTCCCTAGGCTAATTCTTTTCCAATTACGGTTTTTAACCAATCTTGTGCATCCAATAGATGTGTGTTTGTGTCATTGGATGAATATTTAGGTCATTTTTGTCCTCCGCACACTTAATCTTGTCCAATTAGGGTTTTTAACCAATCATGTGCATCCAATAGGTGTTTTGTGTCATTGGAAGAACATTTAGTACATTTTCGTCCTCCCTACACTTAATGTTGTCCAATTAGGGTTTCTAACCAATCTTTTGCATCCAATAGGTGTTTTGTGTCATTGGATGAACAATTAGGTCATTTTCGTCCTCCCTAGGCTAATTCTTTTCCAATTAGGGTTTTTAACCAATCTTGTGCATCCAATAGGTGTTTTGTGTCATTGGATAAACATTTAGGTCATTTTCGTCCTCCCTACACTTAATCTTGCCCAGTTAGTGTTTTTAACACATCTTGTGCATCCAATAGGTGTGTTTGTGTCGTTGGATGAACTTTAGGTCATTTTCCACCTCCCTACACTTAATCTTGTACAATTAGGGTTTTTAACCAATCTTGTGCATCCAATAGGTATGTTTGTGTCATTGGATGAACATTTAGATCATTTTCGTCCTCCCTACACTTAATCTTGTCCAATTAGGGTTTCTAACCAATCTTTTGCATCCAATAGGTGTTTTGTGTCATTGGATGAACAATTAGGTCATTTTCGTCCTCCCTAGGCTAATTCTTTTCCAATTAGGGTTTTTAACCAATCTTGTGCATCCAATAGGTGTGTTTGTGTTGTTGGATGAATATTTAGGTCATTTTCGTCCTCCGTACTCTTAATCTTGTCCAATTAGGATTTTTAATCAATCATGTGCATCCAATAGGTGTTTTTTGTCATTGGAAGAACATTTAGTTCGTTTTCGTCCTCCCTACACTTAATCTTGTCCAATTAGGGTTTCTAACCAATCTTTTGCATCCAATAGGTGTTTTGTGTCATTGGATGAACAATTAGGTCGTTTTCGTCCTCCCTAGGCTAATTCTTTTCCAATTAGGGTTTTTAACCAATCTTGTGCATCCAATAGGTGTTTTGTGTCATTGTATGAACATTTAGGTCATTTTCGTCCTCCCTACACTTAATCTTGTCCAGTTAGGGTTTTTAACACATCTTGTGCATCCAATAGGTGTGTTTGTGTCGTTGGATGAACTTTAGGTCATTTTCCACCTCCCTACACTTAATCTTGTACAATTAGGGTATTTAACCAATCTTGTGCATCCAATAGGTATGTTTGTGTCATTGGATGAATATTTAGGTCATTTTCGTCCTCCCTACACTTAATCTTGTCCAATTAGGGTTTCTAACCAATCTTTTGCTTCCAATAGGTGTTTTGTGTCATTGGATGAACAATTAGGTCATTTTCGTCCTCCCTAGGCTAATTCTTTTCCAATAAGGGTTTTTAACCAATCTTGTGCATCAAATAGGTGTGTTTGTGTCATTGGATGAATATTTAAGTCATTTTCGTCCTCCGTACACTTAATCTTGTCCAATTAGGGTTTTTAACCAATCATGTGCATCCAATAGGTGTTTTGTGTCAATTGAAGAACATTTAGTTCATTTTCGTCCTCCCTTCACTTAATCTTGTCCAATTAGGGTATCTAACCAATCTTTTGCATCCAATAGGTGTTTTGTGTCATTGGATGAACAATTAGGTTATTTTCGTCCTCCCTAGGCTAATTCTTTTCCAATTAGGGGTTTTAACCAATCTTGTGCATCCAATAGGTGTGATTCTGTCATTGGATGGATATTTAGGTCATTTTCGTCCTCCCTACACTTAATCTTGTCCAATTAGGGTTTCTAACCAATCTTTTGCATCCAATAGGTGTTTTCTGTCATTGGATAAACAATTAGGTCATTTTCGTCCTCCCAAGGCTAATTCTTTTCCAATTAGGGTTTTTAACCAATCTTGTGCATCCAATAGGTGTGTTTTGTGTCATTGGATGAACATTTAGGTCATTTTCGTACTCCCTACACTTAATCTTGTGCATCCAATAGGTATTTTTGTGTCGTTGGAGGAACAATTAGGTCATTTTCGTCCTCCCTAGGCTAATTCTTTTCCAATTAGGGTGTTTAACCAATCTTGTGCATCCAATAGGTGTTTTGTGTCATTGGATGAACATTTAGGTCATTTTCGTCCTCCCTACACTTAATCTTGTCCAATTAGGGTTTCTAACCAATCTTTTGCATGCAATAGGTGTTTTGTGTCATTGGATGAACAATTAGGTCATTTTCGTCCTCCCTAGGCTAATTCTTTTCCAATAAGGGTTTTTAACCAATCTTGTGCATCAAATAGGTGTGTTTGTGTCAATGGATGAATATTTAGGTCATTTTCGTCCTCCGTACACTTAATCTTGTCCAATTAGGGTTTTTAACCAATCATGTGCATCCAATAGGTGTTTTGTGTCAATTGAAGAACATTTAGTTCATTTTCGTCCTCCCTACACTTAATCTTGTCCAATTAGGGTTTTTAACACATCTTGTGCATCCAATAGGTGTGTTTGTGTCGTTGGATGAACTTTAGGTCATTTTCCACCTCCCTACACTTAATCTTGTACAATTAGGGTATTTAACCAATCTTGTGCATCCAATAGGTATGTTTTTGTCATTGGATGAATATTTAGGTCATTTTCGTCCTCCCTACACTTAATCTTGTCCAATTAGGGTTTCTAACCAATCTTTTGCATCCAATAGGTGTTTTGTGTCATTGGAAGAACATTTAGTTCATTTTCGTCCTCCCTACAGTTAATCTTGTCCAATTAGGGTTTCTAACCAATCATGTGCATCCAATAGGTGTTTTGTGTCATTAGAAGAACATTTAGTTCATTTTCGTCCTCCCTACACTTAATCTTGTCCAATTAGGGTTTTTAACACATCTTGTGCATCCAATAGGTGTGTTTGTGTCGTTGGATGAACTTTAGGTCATTTTCCACCTCCCTACACTTAATCTTGTACAATTAGGGTATTTAACCAATCTTGTGCATCCAATAGGTATGTTTTTGTCATTGGATGAATATTTAGGTCATTTTCGTCCTCCCTACACTTAATCTTGTCCAATTAGGGTTTCTAACCAATCTTTTGCATCCAATAGGTGTTTTGTGTCATTGGAAGAACATTTAGTTCATTTTCGTCCTCCCTACACTTAATCTTGTCCAATTAGGGTTTTTAACCAATCTTTTGCATCCAATAGGTGTTTTGTGTCATTGGATAAACAATTAGGTCATTTTCGTCCTCCCTAGGCTAATTCTTTTCCAATTAGGGTTTTTAACCAATCTTTTGCATCCAATAGGTGTTTTTGTGTCATTGGATGAACATTTCGGTCATTTTCGTCCTCCCTACACTTAATCTTGTCCAGTTAGGGTTTTTAACACATCTTGTGCATCCAACAGGTGTGTTTGTGTCGTTGGAAGAACATTTAGTTCATTTTCGTCCCCCCTACACTTAATCTTGTCCAATTAGGGTTTCTAACCAATCTTGTGCATCCAATAGGTGTTTTGTGTCATTGGATGAACATTTAGGTCATTTTCGTCCTCTATACACTTAATCTTGTCCAGTTAGGGTTTTTAACACATCTTGTGCATCCAATAGGTGTGTTTGTGTCGTTGGAAGAACATTTAGTTCATTTTCGTCCTCCCTACACTTAATCTTGTCCAATTAGGGTTTTTAACCAATCTTTTGCATCCAATAGGTGTGTTTTGTGTCATTGGATGAACATTTAGGTCATTTTCGTCCTCCCTACACTTAATCTTGTGCATCCAATAGGTATTTTTGTGTCGTTGGATGAACAATTAGGTCATTTTCGTCCTCCCTAGGCTAATTCTTTTCCAATTAGGGTGTTTAACCAATCTTGTGCATCCAATAGGTGTTTTGTGTCATTGGATGAACATTTAGGTCATTTTCGTCCTCCCTACACTTAATCTTGTCCAATTAGGGTTTCTAACCAATCTTTTGCATCCAATAGGTGTTTTGTGTCATTGGATGAACAATTAGGTCATTTTCGTCCTCCCTAGGCTAATTCTTTTCCAATAAGGGTTTTTAACCAATCTTGTGCATCAAATAGGTGTGTTTGTGTCATTGGATGAATATTTAGGTCATTTTCGTCCTCCGTACATTTAATCTTGTCCAATTAGGGTTTTTAACCAATCATGTGCATCCAATATGTGTTTTGTGTCAATTGAAGAACATTTAGTTCATTTTCGTCCTCCCTACACTTAATCTTGTCCAATTAGGGTTTCTAACCAATCGTTTGCATCCAATAGGTGTTTTGTGTCATTGGATGAACAATTAGGTCATTTTCGTCCTCCCTAGGCTAATTCTTTTCCAATTAGGGGTTTTAACCAATCTTGTGCATCCAATAGGTGTGTTTTTGTCATTGGATGGATATTTAGGTCATTTTCGTCCTTCGTACACTTAATCTTGTCCAATTAGGGTTTTTAACCAATCATGTGCATCCAATAGGTGTTTTGTGTCATTGGAAGAACATTTAGTTCATTTTCGTCCTCCCTACACTTAATCTTGTCCAATTAGGGTTTCTAACAAATCTTTTGCATCCAATAGGTGTTTTGTGTCATTGGATAAACAATTAGGTCATTTTCGTCCTCCCTATGCTAATTCTTTCCCAATTAGGGTTTTTAACCAATCTTGTGCATCCAATAGGTGTGTTTTGTGTCATTGGATGAACATTTAGGTCATTTTCGTCCTCCCTACACTTAATCTTGTCCAGTTAGGGTTTTTAACACATCTTGTGCATCCAACAGGTGTGTTTGTGTCGTTGGAAGAACATTTAGTTCATTTTCGTCCTCCCTACACTTAATCTTATCCAATTAGGGTTTCTAACCAATCTTGTGCATCCAATAGGTGTTTTGTGTCATTGGATGAACATTTAGGTCATTTTCGTCCTCCATACACTTAATCTTTTCCAGTTAGGGTTTTTAACACATCTTGTGCATCCAATAGGTGTGTTTGTGTCGTTGGATGAACTTTAGGTCATTTTCCACCTCCCTACACTTAATCTTGTACAATTAGGGTTTTTAATCAATCTTGTGCATCCAATAGGTATGTTTGTGTCATTGGATGAATATTTAGGTCATTTTCGTCCTCCCTACACTTAATCTTGTCCAATTAGGGTTTCTAACCAATCTTTTGCATCCAATAGGTGTTTTGTGTCATTGGATGAACAATTAGGTCATTTTCGTCCTCCCTAGGCTAATTCTTTTACAATTAGGGTTTTTAACCAATCTTGTGCATCCAATAGGTGTGTTTGTGTCATTGGATGAATATTTACGTCATTTTCGTCCTCCCTACACTTAATCTTGTCCAATTAGGGTTTTTAACCAATCATGTGCATCCAATAGGTGTTTTGTGTCGTTGGAAGAACATTTAGTTCATTTTCGTCCTCCCTACACTTAATCTTGTCCAATTAGGGTTTCTAACCAATCTTTTGCATCCAATAGGTGTTTTGTGTCATTGGATGAACAATTAGGTCATTTTCGTCCTCCCTAGGCTAATTCTTTTCCAATTAGGGTTTTTAACCAATCTTGTGCATGCAATAGGTGTTTTTTGTCATTGGATGAACATTTAGGTCATTTTCGTCCTCCCTACAATTAATCTTGTCCAGTTAGGGTTTTTAACACATCTTGTGCATCCAATAGGTGTGTTTGTGTCGTTGTATGAACTTTAGGTCATTTTCCACCTCCCTACACTTAATCTTGTACAATTAGGGTTTTTAACCAATCTTGTGCATCCAATAGGTATGTTTGTGTCATTGGATGAATATTTAGGTCATTTTCGTCCTCCCTACACTTAATCTTGTCCAATTAGGGTTTCTAACCAATCTTTTGCATCCAATAGGTGTTTTGTGTCATTGGATGAACAATTAGGTCATTTTCGTCCTCCCTAGGCTAATTCTTTTCCAATTAGGGTTTTTAACCAATCTTGTGCATCCAATAGGTGTTTTGTGTCATTGGATGAACAATTAGGTCATTTTCGTCCTCCCTAGGCTAATTCTTTTCCAATAAGGGTTTTTAACCAATCTTGTGCATCCAATAGGTGTTTTGTGTCATTGGAAGAACATTTAGTTCATTTTCGTCCTCCCTATACTTAATCTTGTCCAATTAGGGTTTCTAACCAATCTTTTGCATCCAATAGGTGTTTTGTGTCATTGGATGAACAATTAGGTCATTTTCGTCCTCCCTAGGCTAATTCTTTTCCAATTAGGGTTTTTAACCAATCTTGTGCATCCAATAGGTGTTTTGTGTCATTGGATGAACAATTAGGTCATTTTCGTCCTCCCTAGGCTAATTCTTTTCCAATTAGGGTTTTTAACCAATCTTGTGCATCCAATTGGTGTTTTGTGTCATTGGATGAACATTTAGGTCATTTTCGTCCTCCCTACACTTAATCTTGTCCAGTTAGGGTTTTTAACACATCTTGTGCATCCAATAGGTGTGTTTGTGTCGTTGGATGAATTTTAGGTCATTTTGCACCTCCCTACACTTAATCTTGTACAATTAGGGTTTTTAACCAATCTTGTGCATCCAATAGGTATGTTTGTGTCATTGGATGAATATTTAGGTCATTTTCGTCCTCCCTACACTTAATCTTGTCCAATTAGGGTTTCTAACCAATCTTTTGCATCCAATAGGTGTTTTGTGTCATTGGATGAACAATTAGGTCATTTTCGTCCTCCCTAGGCTAATTCTTTTCCAATTAGGGTTTTTAACCAATCTTGTGCATCCAATAGGTGTTTTGTGTCATTAGATGAACATTTAGGTCATTTTCGTCCTCCCTACACTTAATCTTGTCCAGTTAGGGTTTTTAACACATCTTGTGCATCCAATAGGTGTGTTTGTGTCGTTGGATGAACTTTAGGTCATTTTCCACCTCCCTACACTTAATCTTGTACAATTAGGGTTTTTAACCAATCTTGTGCATCCAATAGGTATGTTTGTGTCATTGGTTGAATATTTAGGTCATTTTCGTCCTCCCTACACTTAATCTTGTCCAATTAGGGTTCCTAACCTATCTTTTGCATCCAATAGGTGTTTTGTGTCATTGGATGAACAATTAGATCATTTTCGTCCTCCCTAGGCTAATTCTTTTCCAATTAGGGTTTTTAACCAATCTTGTGCATCCAATAGGTGTTTTGTGTCATTGGATGAACATTTAGGTCATTTTCGTCCTCCCTAGGCTAATTCTTTTCCAATTAGGGTTTTTAACCAATCTTGTGCATCCAATAGGTGTGTTTGTGTCATTGGATGAATATTTAGGTCATTTTCGTCCTCCGTACTCTTAATCTTGTCCAATTAGGGTTTTTAACCAATCATGTGCATCCAATAGGTGTTTTGTGTCATTGGAAGAACATTTAGTTCATTTTCGTCCTCCCTACACTTAATCTTGTCCAATTAGGGTTTCAAACCAATCTTTTGCATCCAATAGGTGTTCTGTGTCATTGGATGAACAATTAGATCATTTTCGTCCTCCCTAGGCTAATTCTTTTCCAATTAGGGTTTTTAACCAATCTTGTGCATCCAATAGGTGTGTTTTGTGTCATTGGATGAACATTTAGGTCATTTTCGTCCTCCCTACACTTAATCTTGTGCATCCAATAGGTATTTTTGTGTCGTTGGATGAACAATTAGGTCATTTTCGTCCTCCGTAGGTTAATTCTTTTCCAATTAGGGTGTTTAACCAATCTTGTGCATCCAATAGGTGTTTTGTGTCATTGGATGAACATTTAGGTCATTTTCGTCCTCCCTACACTTAATCTTGTCCAATTAGGGTTTCTAACCAATCTTTTGCATCCAATAGGTGTTTTGTGTCATTGGATGAACAATTAGGTCATTTTCGTCCTCCCTAGGCTAATTCTTTTCCAATAAGGGTTTTTAACCAATCTTGTGCATCAAATAGGTGTGTTTGTGTCATTGGATGAATATTTAGGTCATTTTCGTCTTCCGTACACTTAATCTTGTCCAATTAGGGTTTTTAACCAATCATGTGCATCCAATAGGTGTTTTGTGTCATTGGAAGAACATTTAGTTCATTTTCGTCCTCCCTACACTTAATCTTGTCCAATTAGGGTTTCTAACCAATCTTGTGCATCCAATAGGTGTTTTGTGTCATTGGATGAACATTTAGGTCATTTTCGTCCTCCCTACACTTAATCTTGTCCAGTTAGGGTTTTTAACACATCTTGTGCATCCAATAGGTGTGTTTGTGTCGTTGGATGAATTTTAGGTCATTTTCCACCTCCCTACACTTAATCTTGTACAATTAGGGTTTTTAACACATCTTGTGCATCCAATAAGTGTTTTGTGTCATTGGATGAACAATTAGGTCATTTTCGTCCTCCCTAGGCTAATTCTTTTCCAATTAGGGTTTTTAACCAATCTTGTACATTTAATAGGTGTTTTGTGTCATTGGATGAACATTTAGGTCATTTTCGTCCTCCCTACACTTAATCTTGTCCAATTAGGGTTTCTAACCAATCTTTTGCATCCAATAGGTGTTTTGTGTCATTGGATGAACAATTAGGTCATTTTCGTCCTCCCTACGCTAATTCTTTTCCAATTAGGGTTTTTAACCAATCTTGTGCATCCAATAGGTGTTTTGTGTCATTGGATGAACAATTAGGTCATTTTCGTCCTCCCTAGGCTAATTGTTTTCCAATTAGGGTTTTTAACCAATCTTGTGCATTCGATAGGTGTTTTTGTGTCATTGGATGAACATTTATGTCATTTTCGTCCTCCCTACACTTAATCTTGTCCAATTAGGGTTTCTAACCAATCTTGTGCATCCAATAGGTGTTTTGTGTCATTGGATGAACATTTAGGTCATTTTCGTCCTCCCTACACTTAATCTTGTCCAGTTAGGGTTTTTAACACATCTTGTGCATCCAATAGGTGTGTTTGTGTCGTTGGAAGAACATTTAGTTCATTTTCGTCCTCCCTACACTTAATCTTGTCCAATTAGGGTTTTTAACCAATCTTTTGCATCCAATAGGTGTGTTTTGTGTCATTGGATGAACATTTAGGTCATTTTCGTCCTCCCTACACTTAATCTTGTGCATCCAATAGGTATTTTTGTGTCGTTGGATGAACAATTAGGTCATTTTCGTCCTCCCTAGGCTAATTCTTTTCCAATTAGGGTGTTTAACCAATCTTGTGCATCCAATAGGTGTTTTGTGTCATTGGATGAACATTTAGGTCATTTTCGTCCTCCCTACACTTAATCTTGTCGAATTAGGGTTTCTAACCAATCTTTTGCATCCAATAGGTGTTTTGTGTCATTGGATGAACAATTAGGTCATTTTCGTCCTCCCTAGGCTAATTCTTTTCCAATAAGGGTTTTTAACCAATCTTGTGCATCAAATAGGTGTGTTTGTGTCATTGGATGAATATTTAGGTCATTTTCGTCCTCCGTACACTTAATCTTGTCCAATTAGGGTTTTTAACCAATCATGTACATCCAATAGGTGTTTTGTGTCAATTGAAGAACATTTAGTTCATTTTCGTCCTCCCTACACTTAATCTTGTCCAATTAGGGTTTCTAACCAATCTTTTGCATCCAATAGGTGTTTTGTGTCATTGGATGAACAATTAGGTCATTTTCGTCCTCCATAGGCTAATTCTTTTCCAATTAGGGGTTTTAACCAATCTTGTGCATCCAATAGGTGTGTTTCTGTCATTGGATGGATATTTAGGTCATTTTTGTCCTCCCTACACTTAATCTTGTGCATCCAATAGGTATTTTTGTGTCGTTGGATGAACAATTAGGTCATTTTCGTCCTCCCTAGGCTAATTCTTTTCCAATTAGGGTGTTTAACCAATCTTGTGCATCCAATAGGTGTTTTGTGTCATTGGATGAACATTTAGGTCATTTTCGTCCTCCCTACACTTAATCTTGTCCAATTAGGGTTTTTAACCAATCTTGTGCATCCAATAGGTGTTTTTGTGTCTTTGGATGAACATTTAAGTCATTTTCGTCCTCCCTAGGCTAATTCTTGTCCAATTAGGGTTTTTAACCAATCTTGTGCATCCAATAGGTGTTTTGTGTCATTAGATGAACATTTAGGTCATTCTCGTCCTCCCTAAACTTAATCTTGTCAAATTGGGGTTTCTAACCAATCTTGTGCCTCCAATAGGTATATTTGTGTCATTGGATGAACAATTAGGTCATGTTCGTCCTCCCTAGGCTAATTCTTTTCCAATTAGGGTTTTTAACCAATCTTGTGCATCCAATAGGTGTTTTGTGTCATTGGATGAACATTTAGGTCATTTTCGTCCTCCCTACAATTAATCTTGTCCAATTAGGGTTTCTAACCAATCTTTTGCATCCAATAGGTGTTTTGTGTCATTGGATGAACAATTAGGTCATTTTCGTCCTCCCTAGGCTAATTCTTTTCCAATTAGGGTTTTTAACCAATCTTGTGCATCTAATAGGTGTTTTGTGTCATTGGATGAACATTTAGGTCATTTTCGTCCTCCCTACACTTAATCTTGTCTAGTTAGGGTTTTTAACACATCTTGTGCATCCAATAGGTGTGTTTGTGTCGTTGGATGAACTTTAGGTCATTTTCCACCTCCCTACACTTAATCTTGTACAATTAGGGTTTTTAACCAATCTTGTGCATCCAATAGGTATGTTTGTGTCATTGGATGAATATTTAGGTCATTTTCGTCCTCCCTACACTTAATCTTGTCCAATTAGGGTTTCTAACCAATCTTTTGCATCCAATAGGTGTTTTGTGTCATTGGATGAACAATTAGGTCATTTTCGTCCTCCCTAGGCTAATTCTTTTCCAATTAGGGTTTTTAACCAATCTTGTGCATCCAATAGCTGTTTTTGTGTCTTTGGATGAACATTTAAGTCATTTTCGTCCTCCCTAGGCTAATTCTTGTCCAATTAGGGTTTTTAACCAATCTTGTGCATCCAATAGGTATATTTGTGTCATTGGATGAACATTTAGGTCATTTTCGTCCTCCCTACACTTAATCTTGTGCATTCAATAGGTATTTTTGTGTCGTTGGATGAACAATTAGGTCATTTTCGTACTCCCTAGGCTAATTCTTTTCCAATTAGGGTGTTTAACCAATCTTGTGCATCCAATAGGTGTTTTGTGTCATTGGATGAACATTTAGGTCATTTTCGTCCTCCCTACACTTAATCTTGTCCAATTAGGGTTTCTAACCAATCTTTTGCATCCAATAGGTGTTTTGTGTCATTGGATGAACAATTAGGTCATTTTCGTCCTCCCTAGGCTAATTCTTTTCCAATAAGGGTTTTTAACCAATCTTGTGCATCAAATAGGTGTGTTTGTGTCATTGGATGAATATTTAGGTCATTTTCGTCCTCCGTACACTTAATCTTGTCGAATTAGGGTTTTTAACCAATCATGTGCATCCAATAGGTGTTTTGTGTCAATTGAAGAACATTTAGTTCATTTTCGTCCTCCCTACACTTAATCTTGTCCAATTAGGGTTTCTAACCAATCGTTTGCATCCAATAGGTGTTTTGTGTCATTGGATGAACAATTAGGTCATTTTCGTCCTCCCTAGGCTAATTCTTTTCCAATTAGGGGTTTTAACCAATCTTGTGCATCCAATAGGTGTGTTTTTGTCATTGGATGGATATTTAGGTCATTTTCGTCCTTCGTACACTTAATCTTGTCCAATTAGGGTTTTTAACCAATCATGTGCATCCAATAGGTGTTTTGTGTCATTGGAAGAACATTTAGTTCATTTTCGTCCTCCCTACACTTAATCTTGTCCAATTAGGGTTTCTAACAAATCTTTTGCATCCAATAGGTGTTTTGTGTCATTGGATAAACAATTAGGTCATTTTCGTCCTCCCTATGCTAATTCTTTCCCAATTAGGGTTTTTAACCAATCTTGTGCATCCAATAGGTGTGTTTTGTGTCATTGGATGAACATTTAGGTCATTTTCGTCCTCCCTACACTTAATCTTGTCCAGTTAGGGTTTTTAACACATCTTGTGCATCCAACAGGTGTGTTTGTGTCGTTGGAAGAACATTTAGTTCATTTTCGTCCTCCCTACACTTAATCTTATCCAATTAGGGTTTCTAACCAATCTTGTGCATCCAATAGGTGTTTTGTGTCATTGGATGAACATTTAGGTCATTTTCGTCCTCCATACACTTAATCTTTTCCAGTTAGGGTTTTTAACACATCTTGTGCATCCAATAGGTGTGTTTGTGTCGTTGGATGAACTTTAGGTCATTTTCCACCTCCCTACACTTAATCTTGTACAATTAGGGTTTTTAATCAATCTTGTGCATCCAATAGGTATGTTTGTGTCATTGGATGAATATTTAGGTCATTTTCGTCCTCCCTACACTTAATCTTGTCCAATTAGGGTTTCTAACCAATCTTTTGCATCCAATAGGTGTTTTGTGTCATTGGATGAACAATTAGGTCATTTTCGTCCTCCCTAGGCTAATTTTTTTCCAATTAGGGTTTTTAACCAATCTTGTGCATCCAATAGGTGTGTTTGTGTCATTGGATAAATATTTAGGTCATTTTCGTCCTCCGTACTCTTAATCTTGTCCAATTAGGGTTTTTAACCAATCATGTGCATCCAATAGGTGTTTTGTGTCATTGGAAGAACATTTAGTTCATTTTCGTCCTCCCTACACTTAATCTTGTCCAATTAGGGTTTCAAACCAATCTTTTGCATCCAATAGGTGTTTTGTGTCATTGGATGAACAATTAGATCATTTTCGTCCTCCCTAGGCTAATTCTTTTCCAATTAGGGTTTTTAACCAATCTTGTGCATCCAATAGGTGTTTTGTGTCATTGGATGAACATTTAGGTCATTTTCGTCCTCCCTACACTTAATCTTGTCCAATTAGGGTTTTTAACCAATCTTGTGCATCCAATAGGTGTTTTTGTGTCTTTGGATGAACATTTAAGTCATTTTCGTCCTCCCTAGGCTAATTCTTGTCCAATTAGGGTTTGTAACCAATCTTGTGCATCCAATAGGTGTTTTGTGTCATTCGATGAACATTTAGGTCATTCTCGTCCTCCCTAAACTTAATCTTGTCAAATTGGGGTTTCTAACCAATCTTGTGCATCCAATAGGTATATTTGTGTCATTGGATGAACATTTAGGTCATTTTCGTCCTCCCTACACTTAATCTTGTGCATTCAATAGGTATTTTTGTGTCGTTGGATGAACAATTAGGTCATTTTCGTCCTCCCTAGGCTAATTCTTTTCCAATTAAGGAGTTTAACCAATCTTGTGCATCCAATAGGTGTTTTGTGTCATTGGATGAACATTTAGGTCATTTTCGTCCTCCCTACACTTAATCTTGTCCAATTAGGGTTTTTAACCAATCTTGTGCATCCAATAGGTGTTTTTGTGTCTTTGGATGAACATTTAAGTCATTTTCGTCCTCCCTAGGCTAATTCTTGTCCAATTAAGGTTTGTAACCAATCTTGTGCATCCAATAGGTGTTTTGTGTCATTCGATGAACATTTAGGTCATTCTCGTCCTCCCTAAACTTAATCTTGTCAAATTGGGGTTTCTAACCAATCTTGTGCATCCAATAGGTATATTTGTGTCATTGGATGAACATTTAGGTCATTTTCGTCCTCCCTACACTTAATCTTGTGCATTCAATAGGTATTTTTGTGTCGTTGGATGAACAATTAGGTCATTTTCGTCCTCCCTAGGCTAATTCTTTTCCAATTAAGGAGTTTAACCAATCTTGTGCATCCAATAGGTGTTTTGTGTCATTGGATGAACGTTTAGGTCATTTTCGTCCTCCCTACACTTAATCTTGTCCAATTAGGGTTTCTATCCAATCTTTTGCATCCAATAGGTGTTTTGTGTCATTGGATGAACAATTAGGTCATTTTCGTCCTCCCTAGGCTAATTCTTTTCCAATAAGGGTTTTTAACCAATCTTGTGCATCAAATAGGTTTGTTTGAATCATTGGATGAATATTTAGGTCATTTTCGTCCTCCGTACACTTAATCTTGTCCAGTTAGGGTTTTTAACCAATCATGTGCATCCAATAGGTGTTTTGTGTCAATTGAAGAACATTTAGTTCATTTTCGTCCTCCCTACACTAAATCTTGTCCAATTAGGGTTTCTAACCAATCGTTTGCATCCAATAGGTGTTTTGTGTCATTGGATGAACAATTAGGTCATTTTCGTCCTCCCTAGGCTAATTCTTTTCCAATTAGGGGTTTTAACCAATCTTGTGCATCCAATAGGTGTGTTTCTGTCATTGGATGGATATTTAGGTCATTTTCGTCCTTCGTACACTTAATCTTGTCCAATTAGGGTTTTTAACCAATCATGTGCATCCAATAGGTGTTTTGTGTCATTGGAAGAACATTTATTCCATTTTCGTCCTCCCTACACTTAATCTTGTCCAATTAGGGTTTTTAACCAATCTTGTGCATCCAATAGGTGTTTTGTGTCATTGGATGAACATTTAGGTCATTTTCGTCCTCCCTACACTTAATCTTGTCCAGTTAGGGTTTTTAATACATCTTGTGCATCCAATAGGTGTTTTGTGTCATTGGATGAACATTTAGGTCATTTTCGTCCTCCCTACAATTAATCTTGTCCAATTAGGGTTTCTAACCAATCCTTTGCATCCAATAGGTGTTTTGTGTCATTGGATGAACAATTAGGTCATTTTCGTCCTCCCTAGGCTAATTCTTTTCCAATTAGGGTTTTTAACCAATCTTGTGCATCCAATAGGTGTGTTTGTGTCATTGGATGAATATTTAGGTCATTTTCGTACTCCGCACACTTAATCTTGTCCAATTAGGGTTTTTAACCAATCATGTGCATCCAATAGGTGTTTTGTGTCATTGGAAGAACATTTAGTTCATTTTCGTCCTCCCTACACTTAATCTTGTCCAATTAGGGTTTCTAACCAATCTTTTGCATCCAATAGGTGTTTTGTGTCATTGGATGAACAATTAGGTCATTTTCGTCCTCCCTAGGCTAATTCTTTTCCAATTAGGGTTTTTAACCAATCTTGTGCATCCAATAGGTGTTTTCTGTCATTGGATGAACATTTAGGTCATTTTCGTCCTCCCTACACTTAATCTTGTCCAGTTAGGGTTTTTAACACATCTTGTGCATCCAATAGGTGTGTTTGTGTCGTTGGATGAACTTTAGGTCATTTTCCACCTCCCTACACTTAATCTTGTACAATTAGGGTTTTTAACCAATCTTGTGCATCCAATAGGTATGTTTGTGTCATTGGATGAACATTTAGGTCATTTTCGTCCTCCCTACACTTAATCTTGTCCAATTAGGGTTTCTAACCAATCTTTTGCATCCAATAGGTGTTTTGTGTCATTAGATGAACAATTAGGTCATTTTCGTCCTCCCTAGGCTAATTCTTTTCCAATTAGGGTTTTTAACCAATCTTGTGCATCCAATAGGTGTGTTTGTGTCATTGGATGAATATTTAGGTCATTTTCGTCCTCCGTACTCTTAATCTTGTCCAATTAGGATTTTTAATCAATCATGTGCATCCAATAGGTGTTTTTTGTCATTGGAAGAACATTTAGTTCATTTTCGTCCTCCCTACACTTAATCTTGTCCAATTAGGGTTTCTAACCAATCATTTGCATCCAATAGGTGTTTTGTGTCATTGGATGAACAATTAGGTCGTTTTCGTCCTCCCTAGGCTAATACTTTTCCAATTAGGGTTTTTAACCAATCTTGTGCATCCAATAGGTGTTTTGTGTCATTGTATGAACATTTAGGTCATTTTCGTCCTCCCTACACTTAATCTTGTCCAGTCAGGGGTTTTAACACATCTTGTGCATCCAATAGGTGTGTTTGTGTCGTTGGATGAACTTTAGGTCATTTTCCACCTCCCTACACTTAATCTTGTACAATTAGGGTATTTAACCAATCTTGTGCATCCAATAGGTATGTTTGTGTCATTGGATGAATATTTAGGTCATTTTCGTCCTCCCTACACTTAATCTTGTCCAATTAGGGTTTCTAACCAATCTTTTGCATCCAATAGGTGTTTTGTGTCATTGGATGAACAATTAGGTCATTTTCGTCCTCCCTAGGCTAATTCTTTTACAATTAGGGTTTTTAACCAATCTTGTGCATCCAATAGGTGTGTTTGTGTCATTGGATGAATATTTACGTCATTTTCGTCCTCCCTACACTTAATCTTATCCAGTCAGGGGTTTTAACACATCTTGTGCATCCAATAGGTGTGTTTGTGTCGTTGGATGAACTTTAGGTCATTTTCGACCTCCCTACACTTAATCTTGTACAATTAGGGTATTTAACCAATCTTGTGCATCCAATAGGTATGTTTGTGTCATTGGATGAATATTTAGGTCATTTTCGTCCTCCCTACACTTAATCTTGTCCAATTAGGGTTTCTAACCAATCTTTTGCATTCAATAGGTGTTTTGTGCCATTGGATGAACAATTAGGTCATTTTCGTCCTCCCTAGGCTAATTCTTTTCCAATTAGGGTTTTTAACCAATCTTGTGCATCTAATAGGTGTTTTGTGTCATTGGATGAACATTTAGGTCATTTTCGTCCTCCCTACACTTATTCTTGTCCAGTTAGGGTTTTTAGCACATCTTGTGCATCCAATAGATGTGTTTGTGTCGTTGGATGAACTTTAGGTCATTTTCCACCTCCCTACACTTAATCTTGTACAATTAGGGTTTTTAACCAATCTTGTGCATCCAATAGGTATGTTTGTGTCATTGGATGAACATTTAGGTCATTTTCGTCCTCCCTACACTTATTCTTGTCCAATTAGGGTTTCTAACCAATCTTTTGCATCCAATAGGTGTTTTGTGTCATTGGATGAACAATTAGGTCATTTTCGTCCTCCCTAGGCTAATTCTTTTCCAATTAGGGTTTTTAACCAATCTTGTGCATCCAATAGGTGTGTTTTGTGTCATTGGATGAACATTTAGGTCATTTTCGTCCTCCCTACACTTAATCTTGTGCATCCAATAGGTATTTTTGTGTCGTTGGATGAACAATTAGGTCATTTTCGTCCTCCCTAGGCTAATTCTTTTCCAATTAGGGTGTTTAACCAATCTTGTGCATCCAATAGGTGTTTTGTGTCATTGGATGAACATTTAGGTCATTTTCGTCCTCCCTACACTTAATCTTGTCCAATTAGGGTTTCTAACCAATCTTTTGCATCCAATAGGTGTTTTGTGTCATTGGATGAACAATTAGATCATTTTCGTCCTCCCTAGGCTAATTCTTTTCCAATTAGGGTTTTTAACCAATCTTGTGCATCCAATAGGTGTTTTGTGTCATTGGATGAACATTTAGGTCATTTTCGTCCTCCCTAGGCTAATTCTTTTCCAATTAGGGTTTTTAACCAATCTTGTGCATCCAATAGGTGTGTTTGTGTCATTGGATGAATATTTAGGTCATTTTCGTCCTCCGTACTCTTAATCTTGTCCAATTAGGGTTTTTAACCAATCATGTGCATCCAATAGGTGTTTTGTGTCATTGGAAGAACATTTAGTTCATTTTCGTCCTCCCTACACTTAATCTTGTCCAATTAGGGTTTTTAACCAATCTTTTGCATCCAATAGGTGTTTTGTGTCATTGGATGAACAATTAGGTCATTTTCGTCCTCCCTAGGCTAATTCTTTTCCAATTAGGGTTTTTAACCAATCTTGTGCATCCAATAGGTGTTTTGTGTCATTGGATGAACATTTAGGTCATTTTCGTCCTCCCTACTCTTAATCTTGTCCAGTTAGGGTTTTTAACACATCTTGTGCATCCAATAGGTGTGTTTGTGTCGTTGGATGAACTTTAGGTCATTTTCCACCTCCCTACACTTAATCTTGTACAATTAGGGTTTTTAACCAATCTTGTGCATCCAATAGGTGTGTTTGTGTTATTGGATGAATATTTAGGTCATTTTCGTCCTCCCTACACTTAATCTTGTCCAATTAGGGTTTCTAACCAATCTTTTGCATCCAATAGGTGTTTTGTGTCATTGGATGAACAATTAGGTCATTTTCGTCCTCCCTAGGCTAATTCTTTTCCAATTAGGGTTTTTAACCAATCTTGTGCATCCAATAGGTGTTTTGTGTCATTGGATGAACATTTAGGTCCTTTTCGTCCTCCCTACACTTAATCTTGTCTAGTTAGGGTTTTTAACACATCTTGTGCATCCAATAGGTGTGTTTGTGTAGTTGGATGAACTTTAGGTCATTTTCCACCTCCCTACACTTAATCTTGTACAATTAGGGTATTTAACCAATCTTGTGCATCCAATAGGTATGTTTGTGTCATTGGATGAATATTTAGGTCATTTTCGTCCTCCCTACACTTAATCTTGTCCAATTAGGGTTTCTAACCAATCTTTTGCATCCAATAGGTGTTTTGTGTCATTGGATGAACAATTAGGTCATTTTCGTCCTCCCTAGGCTAATTCTTTTCCAATTAGGGTTTTTAACCAATCTTGTGCATCCAATAGCTGTTTTTGTGTCTTTGGATGAACATTTAAGTCATTTTCGTCCTCCCTAGGCTAATTCTTGTCCAATTAGGGTTTTTAACCAATCTTGTGCATCCAATAGGTATATTTGTGTCATTGGATGAACATTTAGGTCATTTTCGTCCTCCCTACACTTAATCTTGTGCATTCAATAGGTATTTTTGTGTCGTTGGATGAACAATTAGGTCATTTTCGTACTCCCTAGGCTAATTCTTTTCCAATTAGGGTGTTTAACCAATCTTGTGCATCCAATAGGTGTTTTGTGTCATTGGATGAACATTTAGGTCATTTTCGTCCTCCCTACACTTAATCTTGTCCAATTAGGGTTTCTAACCAATCTTTTGCATCCAATAGGTGTTTTGTGTCATTGGATGAACAATTAGGTCATTTTCGTCCTCCCTAGGCTAATTCTTTTCCAATAAGGGTTTTTAACCAATCTTGTGCATCAAATAGGTGTGTTTGTTTCATTGGATGAATATTTAGGTCATTTTCGTCTTCCGTACACTTAATCTTGTCCAATTAGGGTTTTTAACCAATCATGTGCATCCAATAGGTGTTTTGTGTCATTGGAAGAACATTTAGTTCATTTTCGTCCTCCCTACACTTAATCTTGTCCAATTAGGGTTTCTAACCAATCTTTTGCATCCAACAGGTGTTTTGTGTCATTGGATGAACAATTAGGTCATGTTCGTCCTCCCTAGGCTAATTCTGGTCCAATTAGGGTTTTTAACCAATCTTGTGCATCCAATAGGTGTTTTGTGTCATTGGATGAACATTTAGGTCATTATCGTCCTCCCTACAATTAATCTTGTCCAATTAGGGTTTCTAACCAATCTTTTGCATCCAATAGGTGTTTTGTGTCATTGGATGAACAATTAGGTCATTTTCGTCCTCCCTAGGCTAATTCTTTTCCAATTAGGGTTTTTAACCAATCTTGTGCATCCAATAGGTGTGTTTGTGTCATTGGATGAATATTTAGGTCATTTTCGTCCTCCGCACGCTTAATCTTGTCCAATTAGGGTTTTTAACCAATCATGTGCATCCAATAGGTGTTTTGTGTCATTGGAAGAACATTTAGTTCATTTTCGTCTTCCCTACACTTAATCTTGTCCAATTAGGGTTTCTAACCAATCTTTTGCATCCAATAGGTGTTTTGTGTCATTGGATGAACAATTAGGTCATTTTCGTCCTCCCTAGGCTAATTCTTTTCCAATTAGGGTTTTTAACCAATCTTGTGCATCCAATAGGTGTTTTGTGTCATTGGATGAACATTTAGGTCATTTTCGTCCTCCCTACACTTAATCTTGTCCAGTTAGGGTTTTTAACACATCTTGTGCATCCAATAGGTGTGTTTGTGTCGTTGGATGAACTTTAGGTCATTTTCCACCTCCCTACACTTAATCTTGTACAATTAGGGTATTTAACCAATCTTGTGCATATAATAGGTATGTTTGTGTCATTGGATGAATATTTAGGTCATTTTCGTCCTCCCTACACTTAATCTTGTCCAATTAGGGTTTCTAACCAATCTTTTGCATCCAATAGGTGTTTTGTGTCATTGGAAGAACATTTAGTTCATTTTCGTCCTCCCTACAGTTAATCTTGTCCAATTAGGGTTTCTAACCAATCATGTGCATCCAATAGGTGTTTTGTGTCATTAGAAGAACATTTAGTTCATTTTCGTCCTCCCTACACTTAATCTTATCCAATTAGGGTTTTTAACCAATCTTTTGCATCCAATAGGTGTTTTGTGTCATTGGATAAACAATTAGGTCATTTTCGTCCTCCCTAGGCTAATTCTTTTCCAATTAGGGTTTTTAACCAATCTTGTGCATCCAATAGGTGTGTTTTGTGTCATTGGATGAACATTTAGGTCATTTTCGTCCTCCCAACACTTAATCTTGTCCAGTTAGGGTTTTTAACACATCTTGTGCATCCAACAGGTGTGTTTGTGTCGTTGGAAGAACATTTAGTTCATTTTCGTCCTCCCTACACTTAATCTTGTCCAATTAGGGTTTCTAACCAATCTTGTGCATCCAATAGGTGATTTGTGTCATTGGATGAACATTTAGGTCATTTTCGTCCTCCATACACTTAGTCTTGTCCAGTTAGGGTTTTTAACACGTCTTGTGCATCCAATAGGTGTGTTTGTGTCGTTGGATGAACTTTAGGTCATTTTCCACCTCCCTACACTTAATCTTGTACAATTAGGGTTTTTAACCAATCTTGGGCATCCAACAGGTATGTTTGTGTCATTGGATGAATATTTAGGTCATTTTCGTCCTCCCTACACTTAATCTTGTCCAATTAGGGTTTCTATCCAATCTTTTGCATCCAATAGGTGTTTTGTGTCATTGGATGAACAATTAGGTCATTTTCGTCCTCCCTAGGCTAATTCTTTTCCAATTAGGGTTTTTAACCAATCTTGTGCATCCAATAGGTGTGTTTGTGTCATTGGATGAATATTTAGGTCATTTTCGTCCTCCGTACTCTTAATCTTGTCCAATTAGGGTTTTTAACCAATCATGTGCATCCAATAGGTGTTTTGTGTCATTGGAAGAACATTTAGTTCATTTTCGTCCTCCCTACACTTAATCTTGTCCAATTAGGGTTTCTAACCAATCTTTTGCATCCAACAGGTGTTTTGTGTCATTGGATGAACAATTAGATCATTTTCGTCCTCCCTAGGCTAATTCTTTTCCAATTAGGGTTTTTAACCAATCTTGTGCATCCAATAGGTGTTTTGTGTCATTGGATGAACATTTAGGTCATTTTCGTCCTCCCTACACTTAATCTTGTCCAATTAGGGTTTTTAACCAATCTTGTGCATCCAATAGGTGTTTTTGTGTCTTTGGATGAACATTTAAGTCATTTTCGTCCTCCCTAGGCTAATTCTTGTCCAATTAGGGTTTTTAACCAATCTTGTGCATCCAATAGGTGTTTTGTGTCATTAGATGAACATTTAGGTCATTCTCGTCCTCCCTAAACTTAATCATGTCAAATTGGGGTTTCTAACCAATCTTGTGCATCCAATAGGTATATTTGTGTCATTGGATGAACATTTAGGTCATTTTCGTCCTCCCTACACTTAATCTTGTGCATTCAATAGGTATTTTTGTGTCGTTGGATGAACAATTAGGTCATTTTCGTCCTCCCTAGGCTAATTCTTTTCCAATTAGGGTGTTTAACCAATCTTGTGCATCCAATAGGTGTTTTGTGTCATTGGATGAACATTTAGGTCATTTTCGTCCTCCCTACACTTAATCTTGTCCAATTAGGGTTTCTAACCAATCTTTTGCATCCAATAGGTGTTTTTGTGTCATTGGATGAATATTTAGGTCATTTTCGTCTTCCGTACACTTAATCTTGTCCAATTAGGGTTTTTAACCAATCATGTGCATCCAATAGGTGTTTTGTGTCAATTGAAGAACATTTAGTTCATTTTCGTCCTCCCTACAATTAATCTTGTCCAATTAGGGTTTCTAACCAATCGTTTGCATCCAATAGGTGTTTTGTGTCATTGGATGAACAATTAGGTCATTTTCGTCCTCCCTAGGCTAATTCTTTTCCAATTAGGGGTTTTAACCAATCTTGTGCATCCAATAGGTGTGTTTTTGTCATTGGATGGATATTTAGGTCATTTTCGTCCTTCGTACACTTAATCTTGTCCAATTAGGGTTTTTAACCAATCATGTGCATCCAATAGGTGTTTTGTGTCATTGGAAGAACATTTAGTTCATTTTCGTCCTCCCTACACTTAATCTTGTCCAATTAGGGTTTCTAACAAATCTTTTGCATCCAATAGGTGTTTTGTGTCATTGGATAAACAATTAGGTCATTTTCGTCCTCCCTATGCTAATTCTTTCCCAATTAGGGTTTTTAACCAATCTTGTGCATCCAATAGGTGTGTTTTGTGTCATTGGATGAACATTTAGGTCATTTTCGTCCTCCCTACACTTAATCTTGTCCAGTTAGGGTTTTTAACACATCTTGTGCATCCAACAGGTGTGTTTGTGTCGTTGGAAGAACATTTAGTTCATTTTCGTCCTCCCTACACTTAATCTTGTCCAATTAGGGTTTCTAACCAATCTTGTGCATCCAATAGGTGTTTTGTGTCATTGGATGAACATTTAGGTCATTTTCGTCCTCCATACACTTAATCTTGTCCAGTTAGGGTTTTTAACACATCTTGTGCATCCAATAGGTGTGTTTGTGTCGTTGGAAGAACATTTAGTTCATTTTCGTCCTCCCTACACTTAATCTTGTCCAATTAGGGTTTTTAACCAATCTTTTGCATCCAATAGGTGTGTTTTGTGTCATTGGATGAACATTTAGGTCATTTTCGTCCTCCCTACACTTAATCTTGTGCATCCAATAGGTATTTTTGTGTCGTTGGATGAACAATTAGGTCATTTTCGTCCTCCCTAGGCTAATTCTTTTCCAATTAGGGTGTTTAACCAATCTTGTGCATCCAATAGGTGTTTTGTGTCATTGGATGAACATTTAGGTCATTTTCGTCCTCCCTACACTTAATCTTGTCCAATTAGGGTTTCTAACCAATCTTTTGCATCCAATAGGTGTTTTGTGTCATTGGATGAACAATTAGATCATTTTCGTCCTCCCTAGGCTAATTCTTTTCCAATTAGGGTTTTTAACCAATCTTGTGCATCCAATAGGTATGTTTGTGTCATTGGATGAACATTTAGGTCATTTTCGTCCTCCCTACACTTAATCTTGTCCAATTAGGGTTTCTAACCAATCTTTTGCATCCAATAGGTGTTTTGTGTCATTGGATGAACAATTAGGTCATTTTCGTCCTCCCTAGGCTAATTCTTTTCCAATTAGGGTTTTTAACCAATCTTGTGCATCCAATAGGTGTGTTTGTGTCATTGGATGAATATTTAGGTCATTTTCGTCCTCCGTACTCTTAATCTTGTCCAATTAGGATTTTTAATAAATCATGTGCATCCAATAGGTGTTTTTTGTCATTGGAAGAACATTTAGTTCATTTTCGTCCTCCCTACACTTAATCTTGTCCAATTAGGGTTTCTTACCAATCTTTTGCATCCAATAGGTGTTTTGTGTCATTGGATGAACAATTAGGTCATTTTCGTCCTCCCTAGGCTAATTCTTGTCCAATTAGGGTTTTTAACCAATCATGTGCATCCAATAGGTGTTTTGTGTCATTGGAAGAACATTTAGTTCATTTTCGTCCTCCCTACACTTAATCTTGTCCAATTAGGGTTTCTAACCAATCTTTTGCATCCAATAGGTGTTTTGTGTCATTGGATGAACAATTAGGTCATTTTCGTCCTCCCTAGGCTAATTCTTTTCCAATTAGGATTTTTAACCAATCTTGTGCATCCAATAGGTGTGTTTGTGTCATTGGATGAATATTTAGGTCATTTTCGTCCTCCGTACTCTTAATCTTGTCCAATTAGGGTTTTTAACCAATCATGTGCATCCAATAGGTGTTTTGTGTCATTGGAAGAACATTTAGTTCATTTTCGTCCTCCCTACACTTAATCTTGTCCAATTAGGGTTTCTAACCAATCTTTTGCATCCAACAGGTGTTTTGTGTCATTGGATGAACAATTAGGTCATTTTCGTCCTCCCTAGGCTAATTCTTTTCCAATTAGGGTTTTTAACCAATCTTGTGCATCCAATAGGTGTGTTTGTGTCATTGGATGAATATTTAGGTCATTTTCGTCCTCCGTACTCTTAATCTTGTCCAATTAGGATTTTTAATCAATCATCTGCATCCAATAGGTGTTTTGTGTCATTGGAAGAACATTTAGTTCATTTTCGTCCTCCCTACACTTAATCTTGTCCAATTAGGGTTTCTAACCAATCTTTTGCATCCAATAGGTGTTTTGTGTCATTGGATGAACAATTAGGTCATGTTCGTCCTCCCTAGGCTAATTCTGGTCCAATTAGGGTTTTTAACCAATCTTGTGCATCCAATAGGTGTTTTGTGTCATTGGATGAACATTTAGGTCATTATCGTCCTCCCTACAATTAATCTTGTCCAATTAGGGTTTCTAACCAATCTTTTGCATCCAATAGGTGTTTTGTGTCATTGGATGAACAATTAGGTCATTTTCGTCCTCCCTAGGCTAATTCTTTTCCAATTAGGGTTTTTAACCAATCTTGTGCATCCAATAGGTGTGTTTGTGTCATTGGATGAATATTTAGGTCATTTTCGTCCTCCGCACGCTTAATCTTGTCCAATTAGGGTTTTTAACCAATCATGTGCATCCAATAGGTGTTTTGTGTCATTGGAAGAACATTTAGTTCATTTTCGTCTTCCCTACACTTAATCTTGTCCAATTAGGGTTTCTAACCAATCTTTTGCATCCAATAGGTGTTTTGTGTCATTGGATGAACAATTAGGTCATTTTCGTCCTCCCTAGGCTAATTCTTTTCCAATTAGGGTTTTTAACCAATCTTGTGCATCCAATAGGTGTTTTGTGTCATTGGATGAACATTTAGGTCATTTTCGTCCTCCCTACACTTAATCTTGTCCAGTTAGGGTTTTTAACACATCTTGTGCATCCAATAGGTGTGTTTGTGTCGTTGGATGAACTTTAGGTCATTTTCCACCTCCCTACACTTAATCTTGTACAATTAGGGTTTTTAACCAATCTTGTGCATCCAATAGGTATGTTTGTGTCATTGGATGAATATTTAGGTCATTTTCGTCCTCCCTACACTTAATCTTGACCAATTAGGGTTTCTAACCAATCTTTTGCATCCAATAGGTGTTTTGTGCCATTGGATGAACAATTAGGTTATTTTCGTCCTCCCTAGGCTAATTCTTTTCTAATTAGGGTTTTTAACCAATCTTGTGCATTTAATAGGTGTTTTGTGTCGTTGGAGGAACATTTAGGTCATTTTCGTCCTCCCTACACTTCATCTTGTCCAATTAGGGTTTTTAACCAATCATGTGCATCCAATAGGTGTTTTGTGTCATTGGAAGAACATTTAGTTCATTTTCGTCCTCCCTACACTTAATCTTGTCCAATTAGGGTTTCTAACCAATCTTTTGCATCCAATAGGTGTTTTGTGTCATTGGATGAACAATTAGGTCATTTTCATCCTCCCTAGGCTAATTCTTTTCCAATTAGGGTTTTTAACCAATCTTGTGCATCCAATAGGTGTTTTGTGTCATTGGATGAACATTTAGGTCATTTTCGTCCTCCCTACACTTAATCTTGTCCAGTTAGGGTTTTTAACACATCTTGTGCATCCAATAGGTGTGTTTGTGTCGTTGGATGAATTTTAGGTCATTTTCCACCTCCCTACACTTAATCTTGTACAATTAGGGTTTTTAACCAATCTTGTGCATCCAATAGGTATGTTTGTGTCATTGGATGAACAATTAGGTCATTTTCGTCCTCCCTAGGCTAATTCTTTTCCAATAAGGGTTTTTAACCAATCTTGTGCATCAAATAGGTGTGTTTGTGTCATTGGATGAATATTTAGGTCATTTTCGTCCTCCGTACACTTAATCTTGTCCAATTAGGGTTTTTAACCAATCATGTGCATCCAATAGGTGTTTTGTGTCAATTGAAGAACATTTAGTTCATTTTCGTCCTCCCTACACTTAATCTTGTCCAATTAGGGTTTCTAACCAATCGTTTGCATCCAATAGGTGTTTTGTGTCATTGGATGAACAATTAGGTCATTTTCGTCCTCCCTAGGCTAATTCTTTTCCAATTAGGGGTTTTAACCAATCTTGTGCATCCAATAGGTGTGTTTTTGTCATTGGATGGATATTTAGGTCATTTTCGTCCTTCGTACACTTAATCTTGTCCAATTAGGGTTTTTAACCAATCATGTGCATCCAATAGGTGTTTTGTGTCATTGGAAGAACATTTAGTTCATTTTCGTCCTCCCTACACTTAATCTTGTCCAATTAGGGTTTCTAACCAATCTTTTGCATCCAATAGGTGTTTTGTGTTATTGGATGAACAATTATGTCATTTTCGTCCTCCCTAGGCTAATTCTTTTCCAATTAGGGTTTTTAACCAATCTTGTGCATCCAATAGGTGTTTTGTCTCATTGGATGAACATTTAGGTCATTTTCGTCCTCCCTACACTTAATCTTGTCTAGTTAGGGTTTTTAACACATCTTGTGCATCCAATAGGTGTGTTTGTGTCGTTGGATGAACTTTAGGTCATTTTCCACCTCCCTACACTTAATCTTGTACAATTAGGGTATTTAACCAATCTTGTGCATCCAATAGGTATGTTTGTGTCATTGGATGAATATTTAGGTCATTTTCGTCCTCCCTACACTTAATCTTGTCCAATTAGGGTATCTAACCAATCTTTTGCATCCAATAGGTGTTTTGTGTCATTGGATGAACAATTAGGTCATTTTCGTCCTCCCTAGGCTAATTCTTTTCCAATTAGGGTTTTTAACCAATCTTGTGCATCCAATAGGAGTGTTTGTGTCGTTGGATGAACTTTAGGTCATTTTCCACCTCCCTACACTTAATCTTGTACAATTAGGGTATTTAACCAATCTTGTGCATCCAATAGGTATGTTTGTGTCATTGGATGAATATTTAGGTCATTTTCGTCCTCCCTACACTTAATCTTGTCCAATTAGGGTTTCTAACCAATCTTTTGCATCCAATAGGTGTTTTGTGTCATTGGATGAACAATTAGGTTGTTTTCGTCCTCCCTAGGCTAATTCTTTTCCAATTAGGGTTTTTAACCAATCTTGTGCATCCAATAGGTGTTTTGTGTCATTGTATGAACATTTAGGTCATTTTCGTCCTCCCTACATTTAATCTTGTCCAGTTAGGGTTTTTAACACATCTTGTGCATCCAATAGGTGTGTTTGTGTCGTTGGATGAACTTTAGGTCATTTTCCACCTCCCTACACTTAATCTTGTACAATTAGGGTATTTAACCAATCTTGTGCATCCAATAGGTATGTTTGTGTCATTGGATGAATATTTAGGTCATTTTCGTCCTCCCTACACTTAATCTTGTCCAATTAGGGTTTCTAACCAATCTTTTGCATCCAATAGGTGTTTTGTGTCATTGGAAGAACATTTAGTTCATTTTCGTCCTCCCTACAGTTAATCTTGTCCAATTAGGGTTTCTAACCAATCATGTGCATCCATTAGGTGTTTTGTGTCATTAGAAGAACATTTAGTTCATTTTCGTCCTCCCTACACTTAATCTTGTCCAATTAGGGTTTCTAACCAATCTTTTGCATCCAATAGGTGTTTTGTGTCATTGGATGAACAATTAGGTCATTTTCGTCCTCCCTAGGCTAATTCTTTTCCAATTAGGGTTTTTAACCAATCTTGTGCATCCAATAGCTGTTTTTGTGTCTTTGGATGAACATTTAAGTCATTTTCGTCCTCCCTAGGCTAATTCTTGTCTAATTAGGGTTTTTAACCAATCTTGTGCATCCAATAGGTATATTTGTGTCATTGGATGAACATTTAGGTCATTTTCGTCCTCCCTACACTTAATCTTGTGCATTCAATAGGTATTTTTGTGTCGTTGGATGAACAATTAGGTCATTTTCGTCCTCCCTAGGCTAATTCTTTTCCAATTAGGGTGTTTAACCAATCTTGTGCATCCAATAGGTGTTTTGTGTCATTGGATGAACATTTAGGTCATTTTCGTCCTCCCTACACTTAATCTTGTCCAATTAGGGTTTCTAACCAATCTTTTGCATCCAATAGGTGTTTTGTGTCATTGGATGAACAATTAGGTCATTTTCGTCCTCCCTAGGCTAATTCTTTTCCAATAAGGGTTTTTAACCAATCTTGTGCATCAAATAGGTGTGTTTGTGTCATTGGATGAATATTTAGGTCATTTTCGTCTTCCGTACACTTAATCTTGTCCAATTAGGGTTTTTAACCAATCATGTGCATCCAATAGGTGTTTTGTGTCATTGGAAGAACATTTAGTTCATTTTCGTCCTCCCTACACTTAATCTTGTCCAATTAGGGTTTTTAACCAATCTTGTGCATCCAATAGGTGTTTTGTGTCATTGGATGAACATTTAGGTCATTTTCGTCCTCCCTACACTTAATCTTGTCTAATTAGGGTTTTTAACCAATCTTGTGCATCCAATAGGTGTTTTGTGTCATTGGATGAACATTTAGGTCATTTTCGTCCTCCCTACACTTAATCTTGTCCAATTAGGGTTTTTAACCAATCTTGTGCATCCAATAGGTGTTTTTGTGTGTTTGGATGAACATTTAAGTCATTTTCGTCCTCCCTAGGCTAATTCTTGTCCAATTAGGGTTTTTAACCAATCTTGTGCATCCAATAGGTGTTTTGTGTCATTGGATGAACATTTAGGTCATTTTCTTCCTCCCTACAATTAATCTTGTCCAATTAGGGTTTCTAACCAATCTTTTGCATCCAATAGGTATTTTGTGTCATTGGATGAACAATTAGGTCATTTTCGTCCTCCCTAGGCTAATTCTTTTCCAATTACGGTTTTTAACCAATCTTGTGCATCCAATAGATGTGTGTTTGTGTCATTGGATGAATATTTAGGTCATTTTCGTCCTCCGCACACTTAATCTTGTCCAATTAGGGTTTTTAACCAATCATGTGCATCCAATAGGTGTTTTGTGTCATTGGAAGAACATTTAGTACATTTTCGTCCTCCCTACACTTAATGTTGTCCAATTAGGGTTTCTAACCAATCTTTTGCATCCAATAGGTGTTTTGTGTCATTGGATGAACAATTAGGTCATTTTCGTCCTCCCTAGGCTAATTCTTTTCCAATTAGGGTTTTTAACCAATCTTGTGCATCCAATAGGTGTGTTTTGTGTCATTGGATGAACATTTAGGTCATTTTCGTCCTCCCTACACTTAATCTTGTCCAGTTAGGGTTTTTAACACATCTTGTGCATCCAATAGGTGTGTTTGTGTCGTTGGAAGAACATTTAGTTCATTTTCGTCCTCCCTACACTTAATCTTGTCCAATTAGGGTTTCTAACCAATCTTTTGCATCCAATAGGTGTTTTGTGTCATTGGATGAACAATTAGATCATTTTCGTCCTCCCTAGGCTAATTCTTTTCCAATTAGGGTTTTTAACCAATCTTGTGCATCCAATAGGTGTGTTTGTGTCATTGGATGAATATTTAGGTCATTTTCGTCCTCCGTACTCTTAATCTTGTCCAATTAGGATTTTTAATCAATCATGTGCATCCAATAGGTGTTTTTTGTCATTGGAAGAACATTTAGTTCATTTTCGTCCTCCCTACACTTAATCTTGTCCAATTAGGGTTTCTTACCAATCTTTTGCATCCAATAGGTGTTTTGTGTCATTGGATGAACAATTAGGTCATGTTCGTCCTCCCTAGGCTAATTCTTGTCCAATTAGGGTTTTTAACCAATCATGTGCATCCAATAGGTGTTTTGTGTCATTGGAAGAACATTTAGGTCATTATCGTCCTCCCTACAATTAATCTTGTCCAATTAGGGTTTCTAACCAATCTTTTGCATCCAATAGGTGTTTTGTGTCATTGGATGAACAATTAGGTCATTTTCGTCCTCCCTAGGCTAATTCTTTTCCAATTAGGGTTTTTAACCAATCTTGTGCATCCAATAGGTGTGTTTGTGTCATTGGATGAATATTTAGGTCATTTTCGTCCTCCGCACGCTTAATCTTGTCCAATTAGGGTTTTTAACCAATCATGTGCATCCAATAGGTGTTTTGTGTCATTGGAAGAACATTTAGTTCATTTTCGTCTTCCCTACACTTAATCTTGTCCAATTAGGGTTTCTAACCAATCTTTTGCATCCAATAGGTGTTTTGTGTCATTGGATGAACAATTAGGTCATTTTCGTCCTCCCTAGGCTAATTCTTTTCCAATTAGGGTTTTTAACCAATCTTGTGCATCCAATAGGTGTTTTGTGTCATTGGATGAACATTTAGGTCATTTTCGTCCTCCCTACACTTAATCTTGTCCAGTTAGGGTTTTTAACACATCTTGTGCATCCAATAGGTGTGTTTGTGTCGTTGGATGAACTTTAGGTCATTTTCCACCTCCCTACACTTAATCTTGTACAATTAGGGTTTTTAACCAATCTTGTGCATCCAATAGGTATGTTTGTGTCATTGGATGAATATTTAGGTCATTTTCGTCCTCCCTACACTTAATCTTGACCAATTAGGGTTTCTAACCAATCTTTTGCATCCAATAGGTGTTTTGTGCCATTGGATGAACAATTAGGTTATTTTCGTCCTCCCTAGGCTAATTCTTTTCTAATTAGGGTTTTTAACCAATCTTGTGCATTTAATAGGTGTTTTGTGTCGTTGGAGGAACATTTAGGTCATTTTCGTCCTCCCTACACTTCATCTTGTCCAATTAGGGTTTTTAACCAATCATGTGCATCCAATAGGTGTTTTGTGTCATTGGAAGAACATTTAGTTCATTTTCGTCCTCCCTACACTTAATCTTGTCCAATTAGGGTTTCTAACCAATCTTTTGCATCCAATAGGTGTTTTGTGTCATTGGATAAACAATTAGGTCATTTTCGTCCTCCCTATGCTAATTCTTTCCCAATTAGGGTTTTTAACCAATCTTGTGCATCCAATAGGTGTGTTTTGTGTCATTGGATGAACATTTAGGTCATTTTCGTCCTCCCTACACTTAATCTTGTCCAGTTAGGGTTTTTAACACATCTTGTGCATCCAACAGGTGTGTGTTTGTGTCGTTGGAAGAACATTTAGTTCATTTTCGTCCTCCCTACACTTAATCTTGTCCAATTAGGGTTTCTAACCAATCTTGTGCATCCAATAGGTGTTTTGTGTCATTGGATGAACATTTAGGTCATTTTCGTCCTCCATACACTTAATCTTGTCCAGTTAGGGTTTTTAACACATCTTGTGCATCCAATAGGTGTGTTTGTGTCGTTGGATGAACTTTAGGTCATTTTCCACCTCCCTACACTTAATCTAGTACAATTAGGGTTTTTAACCAATCTTGTGCATCCAATAGGTATGTTTGTGTCATTGGATGAATATTTAGGTCATTTTCGTCCTCCCTACACTTAATCTTGTCCAATTAGGGTTTCTAACCAATCTTTTGCATCCAATAGGTGTTTTGTGTCATTGGATGAACAATTAGGTCATTTTCGTCCTCCCTAGGCTAATTCTTTTCCAATTAGGGTTTTTAACCAATCTTGTGCATCCAATAGGTGTGTTTGTGTCATTGGATGAATATTTAGGTCATTTTCGTCCTCCGTACTCTTAATCTTGTCCAATTAGGGTTTTTAATCAATCATGTGCATCCAATAGGTGTTTTGTGTCATTGGAAGAACATTTAGTTCATTTTCGTCCTCCCTACACTTAATCTTGTCCAATTAGGGTTTCTAACCAATCTTTTGCATCCAATAGGTGTTTTGTCTCATTGGATGAACAATTAGATCATTTTCGTCCTCCCTAGGCTAATTCTTGTCCAATTAGGGTTTTTAACCAATCTTGTGCATCCAATAGGTGTTTTGTGTCATTGGATGAACATTTAGGTCATTCTCGTCCTCCCTAAACTTAATCTTGTCAAATTGGGGTTTCTAACCAATCTTGTGCATCCAATAGGTATATTTGTGTCATTGGATGAACAATTAGGTCATTTTCGTCCTCCCTAGGCTAATTCTTTTCCAATTAGGGTTTTTAACCAATCTTGTGCATCCAATAGGTGTTTTGTGTCATTGGATGAACATTTAGGTCATTTTCGTCCTCCCTACACTTAATCTTGTCCAATTAGGGTTTCTAACCAATCTTTTGCATCCAATAGGTGTTTTGTCTCATTGGATGAACAATTAGATAATTTTCGTCCTCCCTAGGCTAATTCTTGTCCAATTAGGGTTTTTAACCAATCTTGTGCATCCAATAGGTGTTTTGTGTCATTGGATGAACATTTAGGTCATTCTCGTCCTCCCTAAACTTAATCTTGTCAAATTGGGGTTTCTAACCAATCTTGTGCATCCAATAGGTATATTTGTGTCATTGGATGAACAATTAGGTCATTTTCGTCCTCCCTAGGCTAATTCTTTTCCAATTAGGGTTTTTAACCAATCTTGTGCATCCAATAGGTGTGTTTGTGTCATTGGATGAATATTTAGGTCATTTTCGTCCTCCGTACACTTAATCTTGTCCAATTAGGGTTTTTAACCAATCATGTGCATCCAATAGGTGTTTTGTGTTATTGGAAGAACGTTTAGTTCATTTTCGTCCTCCCTACACTTAATCTTGTCCAATTAGGGTTTCTAACCAATCTTTTGCATCCAATAGGTGTTTTGTGTCATTGGATGAACAATTAGATCATTTTCGTCCTCCCTAGGCTAATTCTTTTCCAATTAGGGTTTTTAACCAATCTTGTGCATCCAATAGGTGTTTTGTGTCATTGGATGAACATTTAGGTCATTTTCGTCCTCCCTACACTTAATCTTGTCCAATTAGGGTTTTTAACCAATCTTGTGCATCCAATAGGTGTTTTTGTGTCATTGGATGAACATTTAAGTCGTTTTCGTCCTCCCTAGGCTAATTCTTGTCCAATTAGGGTTTTTAACCAATCTTGTGCATCCAATAGGTGTTTTGTGTCATTAGATGAACATTTAGGTCATTCTCGTCCTCCCTAAACTTAATCTTGTCAAATTGGGGTTTCGAACCAATCTTTTGCATCCAATAGGTGTTTTGTGTCATTGGATGAACAATTAGGTCATTTTCGTCCTCCCTAGGCTAATTCTTTTCCAATTAGGGTTTTTAACCAATCTTGTGCATCCAATAGGTGTTTTGTGTCATTGGATGAACATTTAGGTCATTTTCGTCCTCCCTACACTTAATCTTGTCCAGTTAGGGTTTTTAACACATCTTGTGCATCCAATAGGTGTGTTTGTGTCGTTGGATGAATTTTAGGTCATTTTCCACCGCCCTACACTTAATCTTGTACAATTAGGGTTTTTAACCAATCTTGTGCATCCAATAGGTATGTTTGTGTCATTGGATGAATATTTAGGTCATTTTCGTCCTCCCTACACTTAATCTTGTCCAATTAGGGTTTCTAACCAATCTTGTGCATCCAATAGGTGTTTTGTGTCATTGGATGAACAATTAGGTCATTTTCGTCCTCCCTAGGCTAATTCTTGTCCAATTAGGGTTTTTAACAAATCTTGTGCATCCAATAGGTGTTTTGTGTCATTGGATGAACATTTAGGTCATTTTCGTCCTCCCTACACTTAATCTTGTCCAATTAGGGTTTTTAACCAATCTTGTGCATCCAATAGGTGTTTTTGTGTCTTTGGATGAACATTTAAGTCATTTTCGTCCTCCCTAGGCTAATTCTTGTCCAATTAGGGTTTTTAACCAATCTTGTGCATCCAATAGGTGTTTTGTGTCATTGGATGAACATTTAGGTCATTTTCGTCCTCCCTACAATTAATCTTGTCCAATTAGGGTTTCTAACCAATCTTTTGCATCCAATAGGTGTTTTGTGTCATTGGATGAACAATTAGGTCATTTTCGTCCTCCCTAGGCTAATTCTTTTCCAATTAGGGTTTTTAACCAATCTTGTGCATCTAATAGGTGTTTTGTGTCATTGGATGAACATTTAGGTCATTTTCGTCCTCCCTACACTTAATCTTGTCCAGTTAGGGTTTTTAACACATCTTGTGCATCCAATAGGTGTGTTTGTGTCGTTGGATGAACTTTAGGTCATTTTCCACCTCCCTACACTTAATCTTGTACAATTAGGGTTTTTAACCAATCTTGTGCATCCAATAGGTATGTTTGTGTCATTGGATGAACATTTAGGTCATTTTCGTCCTCCCTACACTTAATCTTGTCCAATTAGGGTTTCTAACCAATCTTGTGCATCCAATAGGTATATTTGTGTCATTGGATGAACATTTAGGTCATTTTCGTCCTCCCTACACTTAATCTTGTGCATTCAATAGGTATTTTTGTGTCGTTGGATGAACAATTAGGTCATTTTCGTACTCCCTAGGCTAATTCTTTTCCAATTAGGGTGTTTAACCAATCTTGTGCATCCAATAGGTGTTTTGTGTCATTGGATGAACATTTAGGTCATTTTCGTCCTCCCTACACTTAATCTTGTCCAATTAGGGTTTCTAACCAATCTTTTGCATCCAATAGGTGTTTTGTGTCATTGGATGAACAATTAGGTCATTTTCGTCCTCCCTAGGCTAATTCTTTTCCAATAAGGGTTTTTAACCAATCTTGTGCATCAAATAGGTGTGTTTGTTTCATTGGATGAATATTTAGGTCATTTTCGTCTTCCGTACACTTAATCTTGTCCAATTAGGGTTTTTAACCAATCATGTGCATCCAATAGGTGTTTTGTGTCATTGGAAGAACATTTAGTTCATTTTCGTCCTCCCTACACTTAATCTTGTCCAATTAGGGTTTCTAACCAATCTTTTGCATCCAACAGGTGTTTTGTGTCATTGGATGAACAATTAGGTCATGTTCGTCCTCCCTAGGCTAATTCTGGTCCAATTAGGGTTTTTAACCAATCTTGTGCATCCAATAGGTGTTTTGTGTCATTGGATGAACATTTAGGTCATTATCGTCCTCCCTACAATTAATCTTGTCCAATTAGGGTTTCTAACCAATCTTTTGCATCCAATAGGTGTTTTGTGTCATTGGATGAACAATTAGGTCATTTTCGTCCTCCCTAGGCTAATTCTTTTCCAATTAGGGTTTTTAACCAATCTTGTGCATCCAATAGGTGTGTTTGTGTCATTGGATGAATATTTAGGTCATTTTCGTCCTCCGCACGCTTAATCTTGTCCAATTAGGGTTTTTAACCAATCATGTGCATCCAATAGGTGTTTTGTGTCATTGGAAGAACATTTAGTTCATTTTCGTCTTCCCTACACTTAATCTTGTCCAATTAGGGTTTCTAACCAATCTTTTGCATCCAATAGGTGTTTTGTGTCATTGGATGAACAATTAGGTCATTTTCGTCCTCCCTAGGCTAATTCTTTTCCAATTAGGGTTTTTAACCAATCTTGTGCATCCAATAGGTGTTTTGTGTCATTGGATGAACATTTAGGTCATTTTCGTCCTCCCTACACTTAATCTTGTCCAGTTAGGGTTTTTAACACATCTTGTGCATCCAATAGGTGTGTTTGTGTCGTTGGATGAACTTTAGGTCATTTTCCACCTCCCTACACTTAATCTTGTACAATTAGGGTTTTTAACCAATCTTGTGCATCCAATAGGTATGTTTGTGTCATTGGATGAATATTTAGGTCATTTTCGTCCTCCCTACACTTAATCTTGACCAATTAGGGTTTCTAACCAATCTTTTGCATCCAATAGGTGTTTTGTGCCATTGGATGAACAATTAGGTTATTTTCGTCCTCCCTAGGCTAATTCTTTTCTAATTAGGGTTTTTAACCAATCTTGTGCATTTAATAGGTGTTTTGTGTCGTTGGAGGAACATTTAGGTCATTTTCGTCCTCCCTACACTTCATCTTGTCCAATTAGGGTTTTTAACCAATCATGTGCATCCAATAGGTGTTTTGTGTCATTGGAAGAACATTTAGTTCATTTTCGTCCTCCCTACACTTAATCTTGTCCAATTAGGGTTTCTAACCAATCTTTTGCATCCAATAGGTGTTTTGTGTCATTGGATGAACAATTAGATCATTTTCGTCCTCCCTAGGCTAATTCTTTTCCAATTTGGGTTTTTAACCAATCTTGTGCATCCAATAGGTGTTTTGTGTCATTGGATGAACATTTAGGTCATTTTCGTCCTCCCTACACTTAATCTTGTCCAATTAGGGTTTTTAACCAATCTTGTGCATCCAATAGGTGTTTTTGTGTGTTTGGATGAACATTTAAGTCATTTTCGTCCTCCCTAGGCTAATTCTTGTCCAATTAGGGTTTTTAACCAATCTTGTGCATCCAATAGGTGTTTTGTGTCATTGGATGAACATTTAGGTCATTTTCTTCCTCCCTACAATTAATCTTGTCCAATTAGGGTTTCTAACCAATCTTTTGCATCCAATAGGTATTTTGTGTCATTGGATGAACAATTAGGTCATTTTCGTCCTCCCTAGGCTAATTCTTTTCCAATTACGGTTTTTAACCAATCTTGTGCATCCAATAGATGTGTGTTTGTGTCATTGGATGAATATTTAGGTCATTTTCGTCCTCCGCACACTTAATCTTGTCCAATTAGGGTTTTTAACCAATCATGTGCATCCAATAGGTGTTTTGTGTCATTGGAAGAACATTTAGTACATTTTCGTCCTCCCTACACTTAATGTTGTCCAATTAGGGTTTCTAACCAATCTTTTGCATCCAATAAGTGTTTTGTGTCATTGGTTGAACAATTAGGTCATTTTCGTCCTCCCTAGGCTAATTCTTTTCCAATTAGGGTTTTTAACCAATCTTGTGCATCCAATAGGTGTTTTGTGTCATTGGATGAACATTTAGGTCATTTTCGTCCTCCCTACACTTAATCTTGCCCAGTTAGGGTTTTTAACACATCTTGTGCATCCAATAGGTGTGTTTGTGTCGTTGGATGAACTTTAGGTCATTTTCCACCTCCCTACACTTAATCTTGTACAATTAGGGTTTTTAACCAATCTTGTGCATCCAATAGGTATGTTTGTGTCATTGGATGAACATTTAGGTCATTTTCGTCCTCCCTACACTTAATCTTGTCCAATTAGGGTTTCTAACCAATCTTTTGCATCCAATAGGTGTTTTGTGTCATTGGATGAACAATTAGGTCATTTTCGTCCTCCCTAGGCTAATTCTTTTACAATTAGGGTTTTTAACCAATCTTGTGCATCCAATAGGTGTGTTTGTGTCATTGGATGAATATTTACGTCATTTTCGTCCTCCGTACACTTAATCTTGTCCAATTAGGGTTTTTAACCAATAAAGTGCATCCAATAGGTGTTTTGTGTCATTGGAAGAACATTTAGTTCATTTTCGTCCTCCCTACACTTAATCTTGTCCAATTAGGGTTTCTAACCAATCTTTTGCATCCAATAGGTGTTTTGTGTCATTGGATGAACAATTAGGTCATTTTCGTCCTCCCAAGGCTAATTCTTTTCCAATTAGGGTTTTTAACCAATCTTGTGCATCCAATAGGTGTTTTGTGTCATTGGATGAACATTTAGGTCATTTTCGTCCTCCCTACACTTATTCTTGTCCAGTTAGGGTTTTTAGCACATCTTGTGCATCCAATAGGTGTGTTTGTGTCGTTGGATGAACTTTAGGTCATTTTCCACCTCCCTACACTTAATCTTGTACAATTAGGGTTTTTAACCAATCTTGTGCATCCAATAGGTATGTTTGTGTCATTGGATGAATATTTAGGTCATTTTCGTCCTCCCTACACTTAATCTTGTCCAGTTAGGGTTTTTAACACATCTTGTGCATCCAACAGGTGTGTTTGTGTCGTTGGAAGAACATTTAGTTCATTTTCGTCCTCCCTACACTTAATCTTGTCCAATTAGGGTTTCTAACCAATCTTGTGCATCCAATAGGTGTTTTGTGTCATTGGATGAACATTTAGGTCATTTTCGTCCTCCATACACTTAATCTTGTCCAGTTAGGGTTTTTAACACGTCTTGTGCATCCAATAGGTGTGTTTGTGTCGTTGGATGAACTTTAGGTCATTTTCCACCTCCCTACACTTAATCTTGTACAATTAGGGTCTTTAACCAATCTTGGGCATCCAATAGGTATGTTTGTGTCATTGGATGAATATTTAGGTCATTTTCGTCCTCCCTACACTTAATCTTGTCCAATTAGGGTTTCTAACCAATCTTTTGCATCCAATAGGTGTTTTGTGTCATTGGATGAACAATTAGGTCATTTTCGTCCTCCCTAGGCTAATTCTTTTCCAATTAGGGTTTTTAACCAATCTTGTGCATCCAATAGGTGTGTTTGTGTCATTGGATGAATATTTAGGTCATTTTCGTCCTCCGTACTCTTAATCTTGTCCAATTAGGGTTTTTAACCAATCTTGTGCATCCAATAGGTGTTTTGTGTCATTGGAAGAACATTTAGTTCATTTTCGTCCTCCCTACACTTAATCTTGTCCAATTAGGGTTTCTAACCAATCTTTTGCATCCAATAGGTGTTTTGTGTCATTGGATGAACAATTAGGTCATTTTCGTCCTCCCTAGGCTAATTCTTTTCCAATTAGGGTTTTTAACCAATCTTGTGCATCCAATAGGTGTTTTGTGTCATTGGATGAACAATTAGGTCATTTTCGTCCTCCCTAGGCTAATTCTTTTCTAATTAGGGTTTTTAACCAATCTTGTGCATTTAATAGGTGTTTTGTGTCGTTGGAGGAACATTTAGGTCATTTTCGTCCTCCCTACACTTAATCTTGTCCAATTAGGGTTTTTAACCAATCATGTGCATCCAATAGGTGTTTTGTGTCATTGGAAGAACATTTAGTTCATTTTCGTCCTCCCTACACTTAATCTTGTCCAATTAGGGTTTCTAACCAATCTTTTGCATCCAATAGGTGTTTCGTGTCATTGGATGAACAATTAGGTCATTTTCGTCCTCCCTAGGCTAATTCTTTTCCAATTAGGGTTTTTAACCAATCTTGTGCATCCAATAGGTGTTTTGTGTCATTGGATGAACAATTAGGTCATTTTCGTCCTCCCTAGGCTAATTCTTTTCCAATTAGGGTTTTTAACCAATCTTGTGCATCCAATAGGTGTTTTGTGTCATTGGATGAACATTTAGGTCATTTTCGTCCTCCCTACACTTAATCTTGTCCAGTTAGGGTTTTTAACACATCTTGTGCATCCAATAGGTGTGTTTGTGTCGTTGGATGAACTTTAGGTCATTTTCCACCTCCCTACACTTAATCTTTTACAATTAGGGTTTTTAACCAATCTTGTGCATCCAATAGGTATGTTTGTGTCATTGGATGAACATTTAGGTCATTTTCGTCCTCCCTACACTTAATCTTGTCCAATTAGGGTTTCTAACCAATCTTTTGCATCCAATAGGTGTTTTGTGTCATTGGATGAACAATTAGGTCATTTTCGTCCTCCCTACGCTAATTCTTTTCCAATTAGGGTTTTTAACCAATCTTGTGCATCCAATAGGTGTTTTGTGTCATTGGATGAACAATTAGGTCATTTTCGTCCTCCCTAGGCTAATTGTTTTCCAATTAGGGTTTTTAACCAATCTTGTGCATTCGATAGGTGTTTTTGTGTCATTGGATGAACATTTATGTCATTTTCGTCCTCCCTACACTTAATCTTGTCCAATTAGGGTTTCTAACCAATCTTGTGCATCCAATAGGTGTTTTGTGTCATTGGATGAACATTTAGGTCATTTTCGTCCTCCCTACACTTAATCTTGTCCAGTTAGGGTTTTTAACACATCTTGTGCATCCAATAGGTGTGTTTGTGTCGTTGGATGAATTTTAGGTCATTTTGCACCTCCCTACACTTAATCTTGTACAATTAGGGTTTTTAACCAATCTTGTGCATCCAATAGGTATGTTTGTGTCATTGGATGAATATTTAGGTCATTTTCGTCCTCCCTACACTTAATCTTGTCCAATTAGGGTTTCTAACCAATCTTTTGCATCCAATAGGTGTTTTGTGTCATTGGATGAACAATTAGGTCATTTTCGTCCTCCCTAGGCTAATTCTTGTCCAATTAGGGTTTTTAACCAATCTTGTGCATCCAATAGGTGTTTTGTGTCATTGGATGAACATTTAGGTCATTTTCGTCCTCCCTACAATTAATCTTGTCCAATTAGGGTTTCTAACCAATCTTTTGCATCCAATAGGTATTTTGTGTCATTGGATGAACAATTAGGTCATTTTCGTCCTCCCTAGGCTAATTCTTTTCAAATTACGGTTTTTAACCAATCTTGTGCATCCAATAGATGTGTGTTTGTGTCATTGGATGAATATTTAGGTCATTTTCGTCCTCCGCACACTTAATCTTGTCCAATTAGGGTTTTTAACCAATCATGTGCATCCAATAGGTGTTTTGTGTCATTGGAAGAACATTTAGTACATTTTCGTCCTCCCTACACTTAATGTTGTCCAATTAGGGTTTCTAACCAATCTTTTGCATCCAATAGGTGTTTTGTGTCATTGGATGAACAATTAGGTCATTTTCGTCCTCCCTAGGCTAATTCTTTTCCAATTAGGGTTTTTAACCAATCTTGTGCATCCAATAGGTGTTTTGTGTCATTGGATGAACATTTAGGTCATTTTCGTCCTCCCTACACTTAATCTTGCCCAGTTAGGGTTTTTAACACATCTTGTGCATCCAATAGGTGTGTTTGTGTCGTTGGATGAACTTTAGGTCATTTTCCACCTCCCTACACTTAATCTTGTACAATTAGGGTTTTTAACCAATCTTGTGCATCCAATAGGTATGTTTGTGTCATTGGATGAATATTTAGGTCATTTTCGTCCTCCCTACACTTAATCTTGTCCAATTAGGGTTTCTAACCAATCTTTTGCATCCAATAGGTGTTTTGTGTCATTGGATGAACAATTAGGTCATTTTCGTCCTCCCTAGGCTAATTCTTTTCCAATTAGGGTTTTTAACCAATCTTGTGCATCCAATAGGTGTGTTTGTGTCATTGGATGAATATTTAGGTCATTTTCGTCCTCCGTACTCTTAATCTTGTCCAATTAGGGTTTTTAAGCAATCATGTGCATCCAATAGGTGTTTTGTGTCATTGGAAGAACATTTAGTTCATTTTCGTCCTCCCTACACTTAATCTTATCCAATTAGGGTTTCTAACCAATCTTTTGCATCCAATAGGTGTTTTGTGTCATTGGATGAACAATTAGATCATTTTCGTCCTCCCTAGGCTAATTCTTTTCCAATTAGGGTTTTTAACCAATCTTGTGCATCCAATAGGTGTTTTGTGTCATTGGATGAACATTTAGGTCATTTTCGTCCTCCCTACACTTAATCTTGTCCAATTAGGGTTTTTAACCAATCTTGTGCATCCAATAGGTGTTTTTGTGTCTTTGGATGAACATTTAAGTCATTTTCGTCCTCCCTAGGCTAATTCTTGTCCAATTAGGGTTTTTAACCAATCTTGTGCATCCAATAGGTGTTTTGTGTCATTAGATGAACATTTAGGTCATTCTCGTCCTCCCTAAACTTAATCTTGTCAAATTGGGGTTTCTAACCAATCTTGTGCCTCCAATAGGTATATTTGTGTCATTGGATGAACAATTAGGTCATGTTCGTCCTCCCTAGGCTAATTCTTTTCCAATTAGGGTTTTTAACCAATCTTGTGCATCCAATAGGTGTTTTGTGTCATTGGATGAACATTTAGGTCATTTTCGTCCTCCCTACAATTAATCTTGTCCAATTAGGGTTTCTAACCAATCTTTTGCATCCAATAGGTGTTTTGTGTCATTGGATGAACAATTAGGTCATTTTCGTCCTCCCTAGGCTAATTCTTTTCCAATTAGGGTTTTTAACCAATCTTGTGCATCTAATAGGTGTTTTGTGTCATTGGATGAACATTTAGGTCATTTTCGTCCTCCCTACACTTAATCTTGTCTAGTTAGGGTTTTTAACACATCTTGTGCATCCAATAGGTGTGTTTGTGTCGTTGGATGAACTTTAGGTCATTTTCCACCTCCCTACACTTAATCTTGTACAATTAGGGTTTTTAACCAATCTTGTGCATCCAATAGGTATGTTTGTGTCATTGGATGAATATTTAGGTCATTTTCGTCCTCCCTACACTTAATCTTGTCCAATTAGGGTTTCTAACCAATCTTTTGCATCCAATAGGTGTTTTGTGTCATTGGATGAACAATTAGGTCATTTTCGTCCTCCCTAGGCTAATTCTTTTCCAATTAGGGTTTTTAACCAATCTTGTGCATCCAATAGGTGTGTTTGTGTCATTGGATGAATATTTAGGTCATTTTCGTCCTCCGTACTCTTAATCTTGTCCAATTAGGATTTTTAATCAATCATGTGCATCCAATAGGTGTTTTGTGTCATTGGATGAACAATTAGGTCGTTTTCGTCCTCCCTAGGCTAATTCTTTTCCAATTAGGGTTTTTAACCAATCTTGTGCATCCAATAGGTGTTTTGTGTCATTGTATGAACATTTAGGTCATTTTCGTCCTCCCTACACTTAATCTTGTCCAGTTAGGGTTTTTAACACATCTTGTGCATCCAATAGGTGTGTTTGTGTCGTTGGATGAACTTTAGGTCATTTTCCACCTCCCTACACTTAATCTTGTACAATTAGGGTATTTAACCAATCTTGTGCATCCAATAGGTATGTTTGTGTCATTGGATGAATATTTAGGTCATTTTCGTCCTCCCTACACTTAATCTTGTCCAATTAGGGTTTCTAACCAATCTTTTGCTTCCAATAGGTGTTTTGTGTCATTGGATGAACAATTAGGTCATTTTCGTCCTCCCTAGGCTAATTCTTTTCCAATAAGGGTTTTTAACCAATCTTGTGCATCAAATAGGTGTGTTTGTGTCGTTGGATGAATATTTAGGTCATTTTCGTCCTCCGTACACTTAATCTTGTCCAATTAGGGTTTTTAACCAATCATGTGCATCCAATAGGTGTTTTGTGTCATTGGAAGAACATTTAGTTCATTTTCGTCCTCCCTACACTTAATCTTGTCCAATTAGGGTTTCTAACCAATCTTTTGCATCCAATAGGTGTTTTGTGTCATTGGATAAACAATTAGGTCATTTTCGTCCTCCCTATGCTAATTCTTTCCCAATTAGGGTTTTTAACCAATCTTGTGCATCCAATAGGTGTGTTTTGTGTCATTGGATGAACATTTAGGTCATTTTCGTCCTCCCTACACTTAATCTTGTCCAGTTAGGGTTTTTAACACATCATGTGCATCCAACAGGTGTGTTTGTGTCATTGGAAGAACATTTAGTTCATTTTCGTCCTCCCTACACTTAATCTTGTCCAATTAGGGTTTCTAACCAATCTTGTGCATCCAATAGGTGTTTTGTGTCATTGGATGAACATTTAGGTCATTTTCGTCCTCCATACACTTAATCTTGTCCAGTTAGGGTTTTTAACACATCTTGTGCATCCAATAGGTGTGTTTGTGTCGTTGGATGAACTTTAGGTCATTTTCCACCTCCCTACACTTAATCTTGTACAATTAGGGTTTTTAACCAATCTTGTGCATCCAATAGGTAGGTATGTTTGTGTCATTGGATGAATATTTAGGTCATTTTCGTCCTCCCTACACTTAATCTTGTCCAATTAGGGTTTCTAACCAATCTTTTGCATCCAATAGGTGTTTTGTGTCATTGGATGAACAATTAGGTCATTTTCGTCCTCCCTAGGCTAATTCTTTTCCAATTAGGGTTTTTAACCAATCTTGTGCATCCAATAGGTGTGTTTGTGTCATTGGATGAATATTTAGGTCATTTTCGTCCTCCGTACTCTTAATCTTGTCCAATTAGGATTTTTAATCAATCATCTGCATCCAATAGGTGTTTTGTGTCATTGGAAGAACATTTAGTTCATTTTCGTCCTCCCTACACTTAATCTTGTCCAATTAGGGTTTCTAACCAATCTTTTGCATCCAATAGGTGTTTTGTGTCATTGGATGAACAATTAGGTCGTTTTCGTCCTACCTAGGCTAATTCTTTTCCAATTAGGGTTTTTAACCAATCTTGTGCATCCAATAGGTGTTTTATGTCATTGTATGAACATTTAGGTCATTTTCGTCCTCCCTACACTTAATCTTGTCCAGTTAGGGTTTTTAACACATCTTGTGCATCCAATAGGTGTGTTTGTGTCGTTGGAAGAACATTTAGTTCATTTTCGTCCTCCCTACACTTAATCTTGTCCAATTAGGGTTTTTAACCAATCTTTTGCATCCAATAGGTGTGTTTTGTGTCATTGGATGAACATTTAGGTCATTTTCGTCCTCCCTACACTTAATCTTGTGCATCCAATAGGTATTTTTGTGTCATTGGATGAACAATTAGGTCATTTTCGTCCTCCCTAGGCTAATTCTTTTCCAATTAGGGTGTTTAACCAATCTTGTGCATCCAATAGGTGTTTTGTGTCATTGGATGAACATTTAGGTCATTTTCGTCCTCCCTACACTTAATCTTGTCCAATTAGGGTTTCTAACCAATCTTTTGCATCCAATAGGTGTTTTGTGTCATTGGATGAACAATTAGGTCATTTTCGTCCTCCCTAGGCTAATTCTTTTCCAATAAGGGTGTTTAACCAATCTTGTGCATCAAATAGGTGTGTTTGTGTCATTGGATGAATATTTAGGTCATTTTCGTCCTCCGTACATTTAATCTTGTCCAATTAGGGTTTTTAACCAATCATGTGCATCCAATATGTGTTTTGTGTCAATTGAAGAACATTTAGTTCATTTTCGTCCTCCCTACACTTAATCTTGTCCAATTAGGGTTTCTAACCAATCGTTTGCATCCAATAGGTGTTTTGTGTCATTGGATGAACAATTAGGTCATTTTCGTCCTCCCTAGGCTAATTCTTTTCCAATTAGGGGTTTTAACCAATCTTGTGCATCCAATAGGTGTGTTTTTGTCATTGGATGGATATTTAGGTCATTTTCGTCCTTCGTACACTTAATCTTGTCCAATTAGGGTTTTTAACCAATCATGTGCATCCAATAGGTGTTTTGTGTCATTGGAAGAACATTTAGTTCATTTTCGTCCTCCCTACACTTAATCTTGTCCAATTAGGGTTTCTAACAAATCTTTTGCATCCAATAGGTGTTTTGTGTCATTGGATAAACAATTAGGTCATTTTCGTCCTCCCTATGCTAATTCTTTCCCAATTAGGGTTTTTAACCAATCTTGTGCATCCAATAGGTGTGTTTTGTGTCATTGGATGAACATTTAGGTCATTTTCGTCCTCCCTACACTTAATCTTGTCCAGTTAGGGTTTTTAACACATCTTGTGCATCCAACAGGTGTGTTTGTGTCGTTGGAAGAACATTTAGTTCATTTTCGTCCTCCCTACACTTAATCTTGTCCAATTAGGGTTTCTAACCAATCTTGTGCATCCAATAGGTGTTTTGTGTCATTGGATGAACATTTAGGTCATTTTCGTCCTCCATACACTTAATCTTGTCCAGTTAGGGTTTTTAACACGTCTTGTGCATCCAATAGGTGTGTTTGTGTCGTTGGATGAACTTTAGGTCATTTTCCACCTCCCTACACTTAATCTTGTACAATTAGGGTCTTTAACCAATCTTGGGCATCCAATAGGTATGTTTGTGTCATTGGATGAATATTTAGGTCATTTTCGTCCTCCCTACACTTAATCTTGTCCAATTAGGGTTTCTAACCAATCTTTTGCATCCAATAGGTGTTTTGTGTCATTGGATGAACAATTAGGTCATTTTCGTCCTCCCTAGGCTAATTCTTTTCCAATTAGGGTTTTTAACCAATCTTGTGCATCCAATAGGTGTGTTTGTGTCATTGGATGAATATTTAGGTCATTTTCGTCCTCCGTACTCTTAATCTTGTCCAATTAGGGTTTTTAACCAATCATGTGCATCCAATAGGTGTTTTGTGTCATTGGAAGAACATTTAGTTCATTTTCGTCCTCCCTACACTTAATCTTGTCCAATTAGGGTTTCTAACCAATCTTTTGCATCCAATAGGTGTTTTGTGTCATTGGATGAACAATTAGGTCATTTTTGTCCTCCCTAGGCTAATTCTTTTCCAAGTAGGGTTTTTAACCAATCTTGTGCATCCAATAGGTGTGTTTGTGTCATTGGATGAATATTTAGGTCATTTTTGTCCTCCGTACTCTTAATCTTGTCCAATTAGGGTTTTTAACCAATCATGTGCATCCAATAGGTGTTTTGTGTCATTGGAAGAACATTTAGTTCATTTTCGTCCTCCCTACACTTAATCTTGTCCAATTAGGGTTTCTAACCAATCTTTTGCATCCAATAGGTGTTTTGTGTCATTGGATGAACAATTAGGTCATGTTCGTCCTCCCTAGGCTAATTCTGGTCCAATTAGGGTTTTTAACCAATCTTGTGCATCCAATAGGTGTTTTGTGTCATTGGATGAACATTTAGGTCATTATCGTCCTCCCTACAATTAATCTTGTCCAATTAGGGTTTCTAACCAATCTTTTGCATCCAATAGGTGTTTTGTGTCATTGGATGAACAATTAGGTCATTTTCGTCCTCCCTAGGCTAATTCTTTTCCAATTAGGGTTTTTAACCAATCTTGTGCATCCAATAGGTGTGTTTGTGTCATTGGATGAATATTTAGGTCATTTTCGTCCTCCGCACGCTTAATCTTGTCCAATTAGGGTTTTTAACCAATCATGTGCATCCAATAGGTGTTTTGTGTCATTGGAAGAACATTTAGTTCATTTTCGTCTTCCCTACACTTAATCTTGTCCAATTAGGGTTTCTAACCAATCTTTTGCATCCAATAGGTGTTTTGTGTCATTGGATGAACAATTAGGTCATTTTCGTCCTCCCTAGGCTAATTCTTTTCCAATTAGGGTTTTTAACCAATCTTGTGCATCCAATAGGTGTTTTGTGTCATTGGATGAACATTTAGGTCATTTTCGTCCTCCCTACACTTAATCTTGTCCAGTTAGGGTTTTTAACACATCTTGTGCATCCAATAGGTGTGTTTGTGTCGTTGGATGAACTTTAGGTCATTTTCCACCTCCCTACACTTAATCTTGTACAATTAGGGTTTTTAACCAATCTTGTGCATCCAATAGGTATGTTTGTGTCATTGGATGAATATTTAGGTCATTTTCGTCCTCCCTACACTTAATCTTGACCAATTAGGGTTTCTAACCAATCTTTTGCATCCAATAGGTGTTTTGTGCCATTGGATGAACAATTAGGTTATTTTCGTCCTCCCTAGGCTAATTCTTTTCTAATTAGGGTTTTTAACCAATCTTGTGCATTTAATAGGTGTTTTGTGTCGTTGGAGGAACATTTAGGTCATTTTCGTCCTCCCTACACTTCATCTTGTCCAATTAGGGTTTTTAACCAATCATGTGCATCCAATAGGTGTTTTGTGTCATTGGAAGAACATTTAGTTCATTTTCGTCCTCCCTACACTTAATCTTGTCCAATTAGGGTTTCTAACCAATCTTTTGCATCCAATAGGTGTTTTGTGTCATTGGATAAACAATTAGGTCATTTTCGTCCTCCCTAGGCTAATTCTTTTCCAATTAGGGTTTTTAACCAATCTTGTGCATCCAATAGGTGTGTTTTGTGTCATTGGATGAACATTTAGGTCATTTTCGTCCTCCCTACGTTTAATCTTGTCCAGTTAGGGTTTTTAACACATCTTGTGCATCCAACAGGTGTGTTTGTGTCGTTGGAAGAACATTTAGTTCATTTTCGTCCTCCCTACACTTAATCTTGTCCAATTAGGGTTTCTAACCAATCTTGTGCATCCAATAGGTGTTTTGTGTCATTGGATGAACATTTAGGTCATTTTCGTCCTCCATACACTTAATCTTGTCCAGTTAGGGTTTTTAACACATCTTGTGCATCCAATAGGTGTGTTTGTGTCGTTGGATGAACTTTAGGTCATTTTCCACCTCCCTACACTTAATCTTGTACAATTAGGGTTTTTAACCAATCTTGTGCATCCAATAGGTATGTTTGTGTCATTGGATGAACATTTAGGTCATTTTCGTCCTCCCTACACCTAATCTTGTCCAATTAGGGTTTCTAACCAATCTTTTGCATCCAATAGGTGTTTTGTGTCATTGGATGAACAATTAGGTCATTTTCGTCCTCCCTAGGCTAATTCTTTTCCAATTAGGGTTTTTAACCAATCTTGTGCATCTAATAGGTGTTTTGTGTCATTGGATGAACATTTAGGTCATTTTCGTCCTCCCTACACTTAATCTTGTCTAGTTAGGGTTTTTAACACATCTTGTGCATCCAATAGGTGTGTTTGTGTCGTTGGATGAACTTTAGGTCATTTTCCACCTCCCTACACTTAATCTTGTACAATTAGGGTTTTTAACCAATCTTGTGCATCCAATAGGTATGTTTGTGTCATTGGATGAATATTTAGGTCATTTTCGTCCTCCCTACACTTAATCTTGTCCAATTAGGGTTTCTAACCAATCTTTTGCATCCAATAGGTGTTTTGTGTCATTGGATGAACAATTAGGTCATTTTCGTCCTCCCTAGGCTAATTCTTTTCCAATTAGGGTTTTTAACCAATCTTGTGCATCCAATAGGTGTGTTTGTGTCATTGGATGAATATTTAGGTCATTTTCGTCCTCCGTACTCTTAATCTTGTCCAATTAGGGTTTTTAACCAATCATGTGCTTCCAATAGGTGTTTTGTGTCATTGCAAGAACATTTAGTTCATTTTCGTCCTCCCTACACTTAATCTTGTCCAATTAGGGTTTCAAACCAATCTTTTGCATCCAATAGGTGTTTTGTGTCATTGGATGAACAATTAGATCATTTTCGTCCTCCCTAGGCTAATTCTTTTCCAATTAGGGTTTTTAACCAATCTTGTGCATCCAATAGGTGTTTTGTGTCATTGGATGAACATTTAGGTCATTCTCGTCCTCCCTAAACTTAATCTTGTCAAATTGGGGTTTCTAACCAATCTTGTGCATCCAATAGGTATATTTGTGTCATTGGATGAACATTTAGGTCATTTTCGTCCTCCCTACACTTAATCTTGTGCATTCAATAGGTATTTTTGTGTCGTTGGATGAACAATTAGGTCATTTTCGTCCTCCCTAGGCTAATTCTTTTCCAATTAAGGAGTTTAACCAATCTTGTGCATCCAATAGGTGTTTTGTGTCATTGGATGAACGTTTAGGTCATTTTCGTCCTCCCTACACTTAATCTTGTCCAATTAGGGTTTCTAACCAATCTTTTGCATCCAATAGGTGTTTTGTGTCATTGGATGAACAATTAGGTCATTTTCGTCCTCCCTAGGCTAATTCTTTTCCAATAAGGGTTTTTAACCAATCTTGTGCATCAAATAGGTTTGTTTGTGTCATTGGATGAATATTTAGGTCATTTTCGTCCTCCGTACACTTAATCTTGTCCAATTAGGGTTTTTAACCAATCATGTGCATCCAATAGGTGTTTTGTGTCAATTGAAGAACATTTAGTTCATTTTCGTCCTCCCTACACTTAATCTTGTCCAATTAGGGTTTCTAACCAATCGTTTGCATCCAATAGGTGTCTTGTGTCATTGGATGAACAATTAGGTCATTTTCGTCCTCCCTAGGCTAATTCTTTTCCAATTAGGGGTTTTAACCAATCTTGTGCATCCAATAGGTGTGTTTCTGTCATTGGATGGATATTTAGGTCATTTTCGTCCTTCGTACACTTAATCTTGTCCAATTAGGGTTTTTAACCAATCATGTGCATCCAATAGGTGTTTTGTGTCATTGGAAGAACATTTATTCCATTTTCGTCCTCCCTACACTTAATCTTGTCCAATTAGGGTTTCTAACCAATCTTTTGCATCCAATAGATGTTTTGTGTCATTGGCTGAACAATTAGGTCATGTTCGTCCTCCCTAGGCTAATTCTTGTCCAATTAGGGTTTTTAACCAATCTTGTGCATCCAATAGGTGTTTTGTGTCATTGGATGAACATTTAGGTCATTTTCGTCCTCCCTACAATTAATGTTGTCCAATTAGGGTTTCTAACCAATCCTTTGCATCCAATAGGTGTTTTGTGTCATTGGAAGAACATTTAGTTCATTTTCGTCCTCCCTACACTTAATCTTGTCCAATTAGGGTTTCTAACCAATCTTTTGCATCCAATAGGTGTTTTGTGTCATTGGATGAACAATTAGGTCATTTTCGTCCTCCCTAGGCTAATTCTTTTCCAATTAGGGTTTTTAACCAATCTTGTGCATCCAATAGGTGTTTTGTGTCATTGGATGAACATTTAGGTCATTTTCGTCCTCCCTACACTTAATCTTGTCCGGTTAGGGTTTTTAACACATCTTGTGCATCCAATAGGTGTGTTTGTGTCGTTGGATGAACTTTAGGTCATTTTCCACCTCCCTACACTTAATCTTGTACAATTAGGGTATTTAACCAATCTTGTGCATCCAATAGGTATGTTTGTGTCATTGGATGAATATTTAGGTCATTTTCGTCCTCCCTACACTTAATCTTGTCCAATTAGGGTTTCTAACCAATCTTTTGCATCCAATAGGTGTTTTGTGTCATTGGAAGAACATTTAGTTCATTTTCGTCCTCCCTACAGTTAATCTTGTCCAATTAGGGTTTCTAACCAATCATGTGCATCCAATAGGTGTTTTGTGTCATTAGAAGAACATTTAGTTCATTTTCGTCCTCCCTACACTTAATCTTGTCCAATTAGGGTTTTTAACCAATCTTTTGCATCCAATAGGTGTTTTGTGTCATTGGATAAACAATTAGGTCATTTTCGTCCTCCCTAGGCTAATTCTCTTCCAATTAGGGTATTTAACCAATCTTGTGCATCCAATAGGTGTGTTTTGTGTCATTGGATGAACATTTAGGTCATTTTCGTCCTCCCTACACTTAATCTTGTCCAGTTAGGGTTTTTAACACATCTTGTGCATCCAACAGGTGTGTTTGTGTCGTTGGAAGAACATTTAGTTCATTTTCGTCCTCCCTACACTTAATCTTGTCCAATTAGGGTTTCTAACCAATCTTGTGCATCCAATAGGTGTTTTGTGTCATTGGATGAACATTTAGGTCATTTTCGTCCTCCATACACTTAATCTTGTCCAGTTAGGGTTTTTAACACATCTTGTGCATCCAATAGGTGTGTTTGTGTCGTTGGAAGAACATTTAGTTCATTTTCGTCCTCCCTACACTTAATCTTGTCCAATTAGGGTTTTTAACCAATCTTTTGCATCCAATAGGTGTGTTTTGTGTCATTGGATGAACATTTAGGTCATTTTCGTCCTCCCTACACTTAATCTTGTGCATCCAATAGGTATTTTTGTGTCATTGGATGAACAATTAGGTCATTTTCGTCCTCCCTAGGCTAATTCTTTTCCAATTAGGGTGTTTAACCAATCTTGTGCATCCAATAGGTGTTTTGTGTCATTGGATGAACATTTAGGTCATTTTCGTCCTCCCTACACTTAATCTTGTCCAATTAGGGTTTCTAACCAATCTTTTGCATCCAATAGGTGTTTTGTGTCATTGGATGAACAATTAGGTCATTTTCGTCCTCCCTAGGCTAATTCTTTTCCAATAAGGGTGTTTAACCAATCTTGTGCATCAAATAGGTGTGTTTGTGTCATTGGATGAATATTTAGGTCATTTTCGTCCTCCGTACATTTAATCTTGTCCAATTAGGGTTTTTAACCAATCATGTGCATCCAATATGTGTTTTGTGTCAATTGAAGAACATTTAGTTCATTTTCGTCCTCCCTACACTTAATCTTGTCCAATTAGGGTTTCTAACCAATCTTTTGCATCCAATAGGTGTTTTGTGTCATTGGATGAACAATTAGGTCATTTTCGTCCTCCCTAGGCTAATTCTTTTCCAATTAGGGGTTTTAACCAATCTTGTGCATCCAATAGGTGTGTTTTTGTCATTGGATGGATATTTAGGTCATTTTCGTCCTTCGTACACTTAATCTTGTCCAATTAGGGTTTTTAACCAATCATGTGCATCCAATAGGTGTTTTGTGTCAATTGAAGAACATTTAGTTCATTTTCGTCCTCCCTACACTTAATCTTGTCCAATTAGGGTTTCTAACCAATCTTTTGCATCCAATAGGTGTTTTGTGTCATTGGATGAACAATTAGGTCATTTTCGTCCTCCATAGGCTAATTGTTTTCCAATTAGGGTTTTTAACCAATCTTGTGCATCCAATAGGTGTTTTGTGTCATTGGATGAACATTTAGGTCATTTTCGTCCTCCCTACACTTAATCTTGTCCAGTTAGGGTTTTTAACACATCTTGTGCATCCAATAGGTGTGTTTGTGTCGTTGGATGAACTTTAGGTCATTTTCCACCTCCTTACACTTAATGTTGTACAATTAGGGTTTTTAACCAATCATGTCCATCCAATAGGTGTTTTGTGTCATTGGAAGAACATTTAGTTCATTTTCGTCCTCCCTACACTTAATCTTGTCCAATTAGGGTTTCTAACCAATCTTTTGCATCCAATAGGTGTTTTGTGTCATTGGATGAACAATTAGGTCATTTTCGTCCTCCCTAGGCTAATTCTTTTCCAATTAGGGTTTTTAACCAATCTTGTGCATCCAATAGGTGTTTTGTGTCATTGGATGAACAATTAGGTCATTTTCGTCCTCCCTAGGCTAATTCTTTTCTAATTAGGGTTTTTAACCAATCTTGTGCATTTAATAGGTGTTTTGTGTCGTTGGAGGAACATTTAGGTCATTTTCGTCCTCCCTACACTTAATCTTGTCCAATTAGGGTTTTTAACCAATCATGTGCATCCAATAGGTGTTTTGTGTCATTGGAAGAACATTTAGTTCATTTTCGTCCTCCCTACACTTAATCTTGTCCAATTAGGGTTTCTAACCAATCTTTTGCATCCAATAGGTGTTTTGTGTCATTGGATGAACAATTAGGTCATTTTCGTCCTCGCTAGGCTAATTCTTTTCCAATTAGGGTTTTTAACCAATCTTGTGCATCCAATACGTGTTTTGTGTCATTGGATGAACATTTAGGTCATTTTCGTCCTCCCTACACTTAATCTTGTCCAGTTAGGGTTTTTAACACATCTTGTGCATCCAATAGGTGTGTTTGTGTCGTTGGATGAACTTTAGGTCATTTTCCACCTCCCTACACTTAATCTTGTACAATTAGGGTATTTAACCAATCTTGTGCATCCAATAGGTATGTTTGTGTCATTGGATGAATATTTAGGTCATTTTCGTCCTCCCTACACTTAATCTTGTCCAATTAGGGTTTCTAACCAATCTTTTGCATCCAATAGGTGTTTTGTGTCATTGGAAGAACATTTAGTTCATTTTCGTCCTCCCTACAGTTAATCTTGTCCAATTAGGGTTTCTAACCAATCATGTGCATCCATTAGGTGTTTTGTGTCATTAGAAGAACATTTAGTTCATTTTCGTCCTCCCTACACTTAATCTTGTCCAATTAGGGTTTCTAACCAATCTTTTGCATCCAATAGGTGTTTTGTGTCATTGGATGAACAATTAGGTCATTTTCGTCCTCCCTAGGCTAATTCTTTTCCAATTAGGGTTTTTAACCAATCTTGTGCATCCAATAGCTGTTTTTGTGTCTTTGGATGAACATTTAAGTCATTTTCGTCCTCCCTAGGCTAATTCTTGTCTAATTAGGGTTTTTAACCAATCTTGTGCATCCAATAGGTATATTTGTGTCATTGGATGAACATTTAGGTCATTTTCGTCCTCCCTACACTTAATCTTGTGCATTCAATAGGTATTTTTGTGTCGTTGGATGAACAATTAGGTCATTTTCGTCCTCCCTAGGCTAATTCTTTTCCAATTAGGGTGTTTAACCAATCTTGTGCATCCAATAGGTGTTTTGTGTCATTGGATGAACATTTAGGTCATTTTCGTCCTCCCTACACTTAATCTTGTCCAATTAGGGTTTCTAACCAATCTTTTGCATCCAATAGGTGTTTTTGTGTCATTGGATGAATATTTAGGTCATTTTCGTCTTCCGTACACTTAATCTTGTCCAATTAGGGTTTTTAACCAATCATGTGCATCCAATAGGTGTTTTGTGTCAATTGAAGAACATTTAGTTCATTTTCGTCCTCCCTACAATTAATCTTGTCCAATTAGGGTTTCTAACCAATCGTTTGCATCCAATAGGTGTTTTGTGTCATTGGATGAACAATTAGGTCATTTTCGTCCTCCCTAGGCTAATTCTTTTCCAATTAGGGGTTTTAACCAATCTTGTGCATCCAATAGGTGTGTTTTTGTCATTGGATGGATATTTAGGTCATTTTCGTCCTTCGTACACTTAATCTTGTCCAATTAGGGTTTTTAACCAATCATGTGCATCCAATAGGTGTTTTGTGTCATTGGAAGAACATTTAGTTCATTTTCGTCCTCCCTACACTTAATCTTGTCCAATTAGGGTTTCTAACAAATCTTTTGCATCCAATAGGTGTTTTGTGTCATTGGATAAACAATTAGGTCATTTTCGTCCTCCCTATGCTAATTCTTTCCCAATTAGGGTTTTTAACCAATCTTGTGCATCCAATAGGTGTGTTTTGTGTCATTGGATGAACATTTAGGTCATTTTCGTCCTCCCTACACTTAATCTTGTCCAGTTAGGGTTTTTAACACATCTTGTGCATCCAACAGGTGTGTTTGTGTCGTTGGAAGAACATTTAGTTCATTTTCGTCCTCCCTACACTTAATCTTGTCCAATTAGGGTTTCTAACCAATCTTGTGCATCCAATAGGTGTTTTGTGTCATTGGATGAACATTTAGGTCATTTTCGTCCTCCATACACTTAATCTTGTCCAGTTAGGGTTTTTAACACGTCTTGTGCATCCAATAGGTGTGTTTGTGTCGTTGGATGAACTTTAGGTCATTTTCCACCTCCCTACACTTAATCTTGTACAATTAGGGTCTTTAACCAATCTTGGGCATCCAATAGGTATGTTTGTGTCATTGGATGAATATTTAGGTCATTTTCGTCCTCCCTACACTTAATCTTGTCCAATTAGGGTTTCTAACCAATCTTTTGCATCCAATAGGTGTTTTGTGTCATTGGATGAACAATTAGGTCATTTTCGTCCTCCCTAGGCTAATTCTTTTCCAATTAGGGTTTTTAACCAATCTTGTGCATCCAATAGGTGTGTTTGTGTCATTGGATGAATATTTAGGTCATTTTCGTCCTCCGTACTCTTAATCTTGTCCAATTAGGGTTTTTAACCAATCATGTGCATCCAATAGGTGTTTTGTGTCATTGGAAGAACATTTAGTTCATTTTCGTCCTCCCTACACTTAATCTTGTCCAATTAGGGTTTCAAACCAATCTTTTGCATCCAATAGGTGTTTTGTGTCATTGGATGAACAATTAGATCATTTTCGTCCTCCCTAGGCTAATTCTTTTCTAGTTAGGTCATTTTCGTCCTCCCTACACTTAATCTTGTCCAATTAGGGTTTTTAACCAATCTTGTGCATCCAATAGGTGTTTTTGTGTCTTTGGATGAATATTTAAGTCATTTTCGTCCTCCCTAGGCTAATTCTTGTCCAATTAGGGTTTTTAACCAATCTTGTGCATCCAATAGGTGTTTTGTGTCATTAGATGAACATTTAGGTCATTCCCGTCCTCCCTAAACTTAATCATGTCAAATTGGGGTTTCTAACCAATCTTGTGCATCCAATAGGTATATTTGTGTCATTGGATGAACATTTAGGTCATTTTCGTCCTCCCTACACTTAATCTTGTGCATTCAATAGGTATTTTTGTTTCGTTGGATGAACAATTAGGTCATTTTCGTCCTCCCTAGGCTAATTCTTTTCCAATTAGGGTGTTTAACCAATCTTGTGCATCCAATAGGTGTTTTGTGTCATTGGATGAACATTTAGGTCATTTTCGTCCTCCCTACACTTAATCTTGTCCAATTAGGGTTTCTAACCAATATTTTGCATCCAATAGGTGTTTTGTGTCATTGGATGAATATTTAGGTCATTTTCGTCTTCCGTACACTTAATCTTGTCCAATTAGGGTTTTTAACCAATCATGTGCATCCAATAGGTGTTTTGTGTCAATTGAAGAACATTTAGTTCATTTTCGTCCTCCCTACAATTAATCTTGTCCAATTAGGGTTTCTAACCAATCGTTTGCATCCAATAGGTGTTTTGTGTCATTGGATGAACAATTAGGTCATTTTCGTCCTCCCTAGGCTAATTCTTTTCCAATTAGGGGTTTTAACCAATCTTGTGCATCCAATAGGTGTGTTTCTGTCATTCGATGGATATTTAGGTCATTTTCGTCCTTCGTACACTTAATCTTGTCCAATTAGGATTTTTAACCAATCATGTGCATCCAATAGGTGTTTTGTGTCATTGGAAGAACATTTAGTTCATTTTCGTCCTCCCTACACTTAATCTTGTCCAATTAGGGTTTCTAACCAATCTTTTGCATCCAATAGGTATTTTGTGTCATTGGATGAACAATTAGGTCATGTTCGTCCTCCCTAGGCTAATTCTTGTCCAATTAGGGTTTTTAACCAATCTTGTGCATCCAATAGGTGTTTTGTGTCATTGGATGAACATTTAGGTCATTATCGTCCTCCCTACAATTAATCTTGTCCAATTAGGGTTTCTAACCAATCTTTTGCATCCAATAGGTGTTTTGTGTCATTGGATGAACAATTATGTCATTTTCGTCCTCCCTAGGCTAATTCTTTTCCAATTAGGGTTTTTAACCAATCTTGTGCATCCAATAGGTGTGTTTGTGTCATTGGATGAATATTTAGGTCATTTTCGTCCTCCGCACGCTTAATCTTGTCCAATTAGGGTTTTTAACCAATCATGTGCATCCAATAGGTGTTTTGTGTCATTGGAAGAACATTTAGTTCATTTTCGTTTTCCCTACACTTAATCTTGTCCAATTAGGGTTTCTAACCAATCTTTTGCATCCAATAGGTGTTTTGTGTCATTGGATGAACAATTAGATCATTTTCGTCCTCCCTAGGCTAATTCTTGTCCAATTAGGGTTTTTAACCAATCTTGTGCATCCAATAGGTGTTTTGTGTCATTAGATGAACATTTAGGTCATTCTCGTCCTCCCTAAAGTTAATCATGTCAAATTGGGGTTTCTAACCAATCTTGTGCATCCAATAGGTATATTTGTGTCATTGGATGAACATTTAGGTCATTTTCGTCCTCCCTACACTTAATCTTGTGCATTCAATAGGTATTTTTGTTTCGTTGGATGAACAATTAGGTCATTTTCGTCCTCCCTAGGCTAATTCTTTTCCAATTAGGGTGTTTAACCAATCTTGTGCATCCAATAGGTGTTTTGTGTCATTGGATGAACATTTAGGTCATTTTCGTCCTCCCTACACTTAATCTTGTCCAATTAGGGTTTCTAACCAATCTTTTGCATCCAATAGGTGTTTTGTGTCATTGGATGAATATTTAGGTCATTTTCGTCTTCCGTACACTTAATCTTGTCCAATTAGGGTTTTTAACCAATCATGTGCATCCAATAGGTGTTTTGTGTCAATTGAAGAACATTTAGTTCATTTTCGTCCTCCCTACAATTAATCTTGTCCAATTAGGGTTTCTAACCAATCGTTTGCATCCAATAGGTGTTTTGTGTCATTGGATGAACAATTAGGTCATTTTCGTCCTCCCTAGGCTAATTCTTTTCCAATTAGGGGTTTTAACCAATCTTGTGCATCCAATAGGTGTGTTTCTGTCATTCGATGGATATTTAGGTCATTTTCGTCCTTCGTACACTTAATCTTGTCCAATTAGGATTTTTAACCAATCATGTGCATCCAATAGGTGTTTTGTGTCATTGGAAGAACATTTAGTTCATTTTCGTCCTCCCTACACTTAATCTTGTCCAATTAGGGTTTCTAACCAATCTTTTGCATCCAATAGGTGTTTTGTGTCATTGGATGAACATTTAGGTCATTTTCGTCCTCCCTACACTTAATCTTGTCCAATTAGGGTTTCTAACCAATATTTTGCATCCAATAGGTGTTTTGTGTCATTGGATGAACAATTAGATCATTTTCGTCCTCCGTAGGCTAATAATTTTCCAATTAGGGTTTTTAACCAATCTTGTGCATCAAATAGGTGTGTTTGTGTCATTGGATGAATATTGAGGTCATTTTCGTCCTCCGTACACTTAATCTTGTCCAATTAGGGTTTTTAACCAATCATGTGCATCCAATAGGTGTTTTGTGTCATTGGAAGAACATTTAGTTCATTTTCGTCCTCCCTACACTTAATCTTGTCCAATTAGGGTTTCTAACCAATCTAGTGCATCCAATAGGTGTTTTGTGTCATTGGATGAACATTTAGGTCATTTTCGTCCTCCCTACACTTAATCTTGTCCAGTTAGGGTTTTTAACACATCTTGTGCATCCAATAGGTGTGTTTGTGTCGTTGGATGAACTTTAGGTCATTTTCCACCTCCCTACACTTAATCTTGTACAATTAGGGTTTTTAACCAATCTTGTGCATCCAATAGGTATGTTTGTGTCATTGGATGAACATTTAGATCATTTTCGTCCTCCCTACACTTAATCTTGTCCAATTAGGGTTTCTAACCAATCTTTTGCATCCAATAGGTGTTTTGTGTCATTGGATGAACAATTAGGTCATTTTCGTCCTCCCTAGGCTAATTCTTTTCCAATTAGGGTTTTTAACCAATCTTGTGCATCCAATAGGTGTTTTGTGTCATTGGATGAACATTTAGGTCCTTTTCGTCCTCCCTACACTTAATCTTGTCTAGTTAGGGTTTTTAACACATCTTGTGCATCCAATAGGTGTGTTTGTGTAGTTGGATGAACTTTAGGTCATTTTCCACCTCCCTACACTTAATCTTGTACAATTAGGGTATTTAACCAATCTTGTGCATCCAATAGGTATGTTTGTGTCATTGGATGAATATTTAGGTCATTTTCGTCCTCCCTACACTTAATCTTGTCCAATTAGGGTTTCTAACCAATCTTTTGCATCCAATAGGTGTTTTGTGTCATTGGATGAACAATTAGGTCATTTTCGTCCTCCCTAGGCTAATTCTTTTCCAATTAGGGTTTTTAACCAATCTTGTGCATCCAATAGGTGTGTTTGTGTCATTGGATGAACATTTAGGTCATTTTCGTCCTCCCTACACTTAATCTTGTCCAGTTAGGGTTTTTAACACATCTTGTGCATCCAATAGGTGTGTTGTGTCATTGGAAGAACGTTTAGTTCATTTTCGTCTTCCCTACACTTAATCTTGTCCAATTAGGGTTTCTAACCAATCTTTTGCATCCAATAGGTGTTTTGTGTCATTGGATGAACAATTAGGTCATTTTCGTCCTCCCTAGGCTAATTCTTTTCCAATTAGGGTTTTTAACCAATCTTGTGCATCCAATAGGTGTTTTGTGTCATTGGATGAACATTTAGGTCATTTTCGTCCTCCCTACACTTAATCTTGTCCAGTTAGGGTTTTTAACACATCTTGTGCATCCAATAGGTGTGTTTGTGTCGTTGGATGAACTTTTGGTCATTTTCCACCTCCCTACACTTAATCTTGTACAATTAGGGTTTTTAACCAATCATGTGCATCCAATAGGTGTTTTGTGTCATTGGAAGAACATTTAGTTCATTTTCGTCCTCCCTACACTTAATCTTGTCCAATTAGGGTTTCTAACCAATCTTTTGCATCCAATAGGTGTTTTGTGTCATTGGATGAACAATTAGGTCATTTTCGTCCTCGCTAGGCTAATTCTTTTCCAATTAGGGTTTTTAACCAATCTTGTGCATCCAATACGTGTTTTGTGTCATTGGATGAACATTTAGGTCATTTTCGTCCTCCCTACACTTAATCTTGTCCAGTTAGGGTTTTTAACACATCTTGTGCATCCAATAGGTGTGTTTGTGTCGTTGGATGAACTTTAGGTCATTTTCCACCTCCCTACACTTAATCTTGTACAATTAGGGTATTTAACCAATCTTGTGCATCCAATAGGTATGTTTGTGTCATTGGATGAATATTTAGGTCATTTTCGTCCTCCCTACACTTAATCTTGTCCAATTAGGGTTTCTAACCAATCTTTTGCATCCAATAGGTGTTTTGTGTCATTGGAAGAACATTTAGTTCATTTTCGTCCTCCCTACAGTTAATCTTGTCCAATTAGGGTTTCTAACCAATCTTGTGCATCCAATAGGTGTTTTGTGTCATTAGAAGAACATTTAGTTCATTTTCGTCCTCCCTACACTTAATCTTGTCCAATTAGGGTTTCTAACCAATCTTTTGCATCCAATAGGTGTTTTGTGTCATTGGATGAACAATTAGGTCATTTTCGTCCTCCCTAGGCTAATTCTTTTCCAATTAGGGTTTTTAACCAATCTTGTGCATCCAATAGCTGTTTTTGTGTCTTTGGATGAACATTTAAGTCATTTTCGTCCTCCCTAGGCTAATTCTTGTCCAATTAGGGTTTTTAACCAATCTTGTGCATCCAATAGGTATATTTGTGTCATTGGATGAACATTTAGGTCATTTTCGTCCTCCCTACACTTAATCTTGTGCATTCAATAGGTATTTTTGTGTCGTTGGATGAACAATTAGGTCATTTTCGTACTCCCTAGGCTAATTCTTTTCCAATTAGGGTGTTTAACCAATCTTGTGCATCCAATAGGTGTTTTGTGTCATTGGATGAACATTTAGGTCATTTTCGTCCTCCCTACACTTAATCTTGTCCAATTAGGGTTTCTAACCAATCTTTTGCATCCAATAGGTGTTTTGTGTCATTGGATGAACAATTAGGTCATTTTCGTCCTCCCTAGGCTAATTCTTTTCCAATAAGGGTTTTTAACCAATCTTGTGCATCAAATAGGTGTGTTTGTTTCATTGGATGAATATTTAGGTCATTTTCGTCTTCCGTACACTTAATCTTGTCCAATTAGGGTTTTTAACCAATCATGTGCATCCAATAGGTGTTTTGTGTCATTGGAAGAACATTTAGTTCATTTTCGTCCTCCCTACACTTAATCTTGTCCAATTAGGGTTTCTAACCAATCTTTTGCATCCAACAGGTGTTTTGTGTCATTGGATGAACAATTAGGTCATGTTCGTCCTCCCTAGGCTAATTCTGGTCCAATTAGGGTTTTTAACCAATCTTGTGCATCCAATAGGTGTTTTGTGTCATTGGATGAACATTTAGGTCATTATCGTCCTCCCTACAATTAATCTTGTCCAATTAGGGTTTCTAACCAATCTTTTGCATCCAATAGGTGTTTTGTGTCATTGGATGAACAATTAGGTCATTTTCGTCCTCCCTAGGCTAATTCTTTTCCAATTAGGGTTTTTAACCAATCTTGTGCATCCAATAGGTGTGTTTGTGTCATTGGATGAACATTTAGGTCATTTTCGTCCTCCCTACACTTAATGTTGTCCCGATTAGGGTTTCTAACCAATCTTTTGCATCCAATAGGTGTTTTGTGTCATTGGATGAATATTTAGGTCATTTTCGTCCTCCGTACACTTAATCTCATCCAATTAGGGTTTTTAACCAATCATGTGCATCCAATAGGTGTTTTGTGTCATTGGAAGAACATTTAGTTCATTTTCGTCCTCCCTGCACTTAATCTTGTCCAATTAGGGTTTCTAACCAATCTTGTGCATCCAATAGGTGTTTTGTGTCATTGGATGAACATTTAGGTCATTTTCGTCCTCCCTAAACTTAATCTTGTCCAGTTAGGGTTTTTAACACATCTTGTGCATCCAATAGGTGTGTTTGTGTCGTTGGATGAACTTTAGGTCATTTTCCACCTCCCTACACTTAATCTTGTACAATTAGGGTTTTTAACCAATCTTGTGCATCCAATAGGTATGTTTGTGTCATTGGATGAACATTTAGGTCATTTTCGTCCTCCCTACACTTAATCTTGTCCAATTAGGGTTTCTAACCAATCTTTTGCATCCAATAGGTGTTTTGTGTCATTGGATGAACAATTAGGTCATTTTCGTCCTCCCTAGGCTAATTCTTTTCCAATTAGGGTTTTTAACCAATCTTGTGCATCCAATAGGTGTGTTTGTGTCATTGGATGAATATTTAGGTCATTTTCGTCCTCCGTACTCTTAATCTTGTCCAATTAGGATTTTTAATCAATCATGTGCATCAAATAGGTGTTTTTTGTCATTGGAAGAACATTTAGTTCATTTTCGTCCTCCCTACACTTAATCTTGTCCAATTAGGGTTTATTACCAATCTTTTGCATCCAATAGGTGTTTTGTGTCATTGGATGAACAATTAGGTCATGTTCGTCCTCCCTAGGCTAATTCTTGTCCAATTAGGGTTTTTAACCAATCATGTGCATCCAATAGGTGTTTTGTGTCATTGGAAGAACATTTAGTTCATTTTCGTCCTCCCTACACTTAATCTTGTCCAATTAGGGTTTCTAACCAATCTTTTGCATCCAATAGGTGTTTTGTGTCATTGGATGAACAATTAGGTCATTTTCGTCCTCGCTAGGCTAATTCTTTTCCAATTAGGGTTTTTAACCAATCTTGTGCATCCAATACGTGTTTTGTGTCATTGGATGAACATTTAGGTCATTTTCGTCCTCCCTACACTTAATCTTGTCCAGTTAGGGTTTTTAACACATCTTGTGCATCCAATAGGTGTGTTTGTGTCGTTGGATGAACTTTAGGTCATTTTCCACCTCCCTACACTTAATCTTGTACAATTAGGGTATTTAACCAATCTTGTGCATCCAATAGGTATGTTTGTGTCATTGGATGAATATTTAGGTCATTTTCGTCCTCCCTACACTTAATCTTGTCCAATTAGGGTTTCTAACCAATCTTTTGCATCCAATAGGTGTTTTGTGTCATTGGAAGAACATTTAGTTCATTTTCGTCCTCCCTACAGTTAATCTTGTCCAATTAGGGTTTCTAACCAATCATGTGCATCCAATAGGTGTTTTGTGTCATTAGAAGAACATTTAGTTCATTTTCGTCCTCCCTACACTTAATCTTGTCCAATTAGGGTTTCTAACCAATCTTTTGCATCCAATAGGTGTTTTGTGTCATTGGATGAACAATTAGGTCATTTTCGTCCTCCCTAGGCTAATTCTTTTCCAATTAGGGTTTTTCACCAATCTTGTGCATCCAATAGCTGTTTTTGTGTCTTTGGATGAACATTTAAGTCATTTTCGTCCTCCCTAGGCTAATTCTTGTCTAATTAGGGTTTTTAACCAATCTTGTGCATCCAATAGGTATATTTGTGTCATTGGATGAACATTTAGGTCATTTTCGTCCTCCCTACACTTAATCTTGTGCATTCAATAGGTATTTTTGTGTCGTTGGATGAACAATTAGGTCATTTTCGTCCTCCCTAGGCTAATTCTTTTCCAATTAGGGTGTTTAACCAATCTTGTGCATCCAATAGGTGTTTTGTGTCATTGGATGAACATTTAGGTCATTTTCGTCCTCCCTACACTTAATCTTGTCCAATTAGGGTTTCTAACCAATCTTTTGCATCCAATAGGTGTTTTGTGTCATTGGATGAACAATTAGGTCATTTTCGTCCTCCCTAGGCTAATTCTTTTCCAATAAGGGTTTTTAACCAATCTTGTGCATCAAATAGGTGTGTTTGTGTCATTGGATGAATATTTAGGTCATTTTCGTCTTCCGTACACTTAATCTTGTCCAATTAGGGTTTTTAACCAATCATTTGCATCCAATAGGTGTTTTGTGTCATTGGAAGAACATTTAGTTCATTTTCGTCCTCCCTACACTTAATCTTGTCCAATTAGGGTTTTTAACCAATCTTTTGCATCCAATAGGTGTTTTGTGTCATTGGATGAACATTTAGGTCATTTTCGTCCTCCCTACACTTAATCTTGTCCAGTTAGGGTTTTTAACACATCTTGTGCATCCAATAGGTGTGTTTGTGTCGTTGGATGAACTTTAGGTCATTTTCCACCTCCCTACACTTAATCTTGTACAATTAGGGTTTTTAACCAATCTTGTGCATCCAATAGGTATGTTTGTGTCATTGGATGAACATTTAGGTCATTTTCGTCCTCCCTACACTTAATCTTGTCCAATTAGGGTTTCTAACCAATCTTTTGCATCCAATAGGTGTTTTGTGTCATTGGATGAACAATTAGGTCATTTTCGTCCTCCCTAGGCTAATTCTTTTCCAATTAGGGTTTTTAACCAATCTTGTGCATCCAATAGGTGTGTTTCTGTCATTGGATGAATATTTAGGTCATTTTCGTCCTCTGTACTCTTATTCTTGTCCAATTAGGATTTTTAATCAATCATGTGCATCCAATAGGTGTTTTTTGTCATTGGAAGAACATTTAGTTCATTTTCGTCCTCCCTACACTTAATCTTGTCCAATTAGGGTTTCTTACCAATCTTTTGCATCCAATAGGTGTTTTGTGTCATTGGATGAACAATTAGGTCATGTTCGTCCTCCCTAGGCTAATTCTTGTCCAATTAGGGTTTTTAACCAATCATGTGCATCCAATAGGTGTTTTGTGTCATTGGAAGAACATTTAGTTCATTTTCGTCCTCCCTACACTTAATCTTGTCCAATTAGGGTTTCTAACCAATCTTTTGCATCCAATAGGTGTTTTGTGTCATTGGATGAACAATTAGGTCATTTTCGTCCTCCCTAGGCTAATTCTTTTCGAATTAGGGTTTTTAACCAATCTTGTGCATCCAATAGGTGTTTTGTGTCATTGGATGAACATTTAGGTCATTTTCGTCCTCCCTACACTTAATCTTGTCCAGTTAGGGTTTTTAACACATCTTGTGCATCCAATAGGTGTGTTTGTGTCGTTGGATGAACTTTAGGTCATTTTCCACCTCCCTACACTTAATCTTGTACAATTAGGGTATTTAACCAATCTTGTGCATCCAATAGGTATGTTTGTGTCTTTGGATGAATATTTAGGTCATTTTCGTCCTCCCTACACTTAATCTTGTCCAATTAGGGTTTCTAACCAATCTTTTGCATCCAATAGGTGTTTTGTGTCATTGGAAGAACATTTAGTTCATTTTCGTCCTCCCTACAGTTAATCTTGTCCAATTAGGGTTTCTAACCAATCATGTGCATCCAATAGGTGTTTTGTGTCATTACAAGAACATTTAGTTCATTTTCGTCCTCCCTACACTTAATCTTGTCCAATTAGGGTTTCTAACCAATCTTTTGCATCCAATAGGTGTTTTGTGTCATTGGATGAACAATTAGGTCATTTTCGTCCTCCCTAGGCTAATTCTTTTCCAATTAGGGTTTTTAACCAATCTTGTGCATCCAATAGCTGTTTTTGTGTCTTTGGATGAACATTTAAGTCATTTTCGTCCTCCCTAGGCTAATTCTTGTCCAATTAGGGTTTTTAACCAATCTTGTGCATCCAATAGGTATATTTGTGTCATTGGATGAACATTTAGGTCATTTTCGTCCTCCCTACACTTAATTTTGTGCATTCAATAGGTATTTTTGTGTCGTTGGATGAACAATTAGGTCATTTTCGTCCTCCCTAGGCTAATTCTTTTCCAATTAGGGTGTTTAACCAATCTTGTGCATCCAATAGGTGTTTTGTGTCATTGGATGAACATTTAGGTCATTTTCGTCCTCCCTACACTTAATCTTGTCCAATTAGGGTTTCTAACCAATCTTTTGCATCCAATAGGTGTTTTGTGTCATTGGATGAACAATTAGGTCATTTTCGTCCTCCCTAGGCTAATTCTTTTCCAATAAGGGTTTTTAACCAATCTTGTGCATCAAATAGGTGTGTTTGTGTCATTGGATGAATATTTAGGTCATTTTCGTCTTCCGTACACTTAATCTTGTCCAATTAGGGTTTTTAACCAATCATGTGCATCCAATAGGTGTTTTGTGTCATTGGAAGAACATTTAGTTCATTTTCGTCCTCCCTACACTTAATCTTGTCCAATTAGGGTTTCTAACCAATCTTGTGCATCCAATAGGTATGTTTGTGTCATTGGATGAATATTTAGGTCATTTTCGTCCTCCCTACACTTAATCTTGTCCAATTAGGGTTTCTAACCAATCTTTTGCATCCAATAGGTGTTTTGTGTCATTGGAAGAACATTTAGTTCATTTTCGTCCTCCCTACAGTTAATCTTGTCCAATTAGGGTTTCTAACCAATCATGTGCATCCAATAGGTGTTTTGTGTCATTAGAAGAACATTTAGTTCATTTTCGTCCTCCCTACACTTAATCTTGTCCAATTAGGGTTTCTAACCAATCTTTTGCATCCAATAGGTGTTTTGTGTCATTGGATGAACAATTAGGTCATTTTCGTCCTCCCTAGGCTAATTCTTTTCCAATTAGGGTTTTTAACCAATCTTGTGCATCCAATAGCTGTTTTTGTGTCTTTGGATGAACATTTAAGTCATTTTCGTCCTCCCTAGGCTAATTCTTGTCCAATTAGGGTTTTTAACCAATCTTGTGCATCCAATAGGTATATTTGTGTCATTGGATGAACATTTAGGTCATTTTCGTCCTCCCTACACTTAATCTTGTGCATTCAATAGGTATTTTTGTGTCGTTGGATGAACAATTAGGTCATTTTCGTACTCCCTAGGCTAATTCTTTTCCAATTAGGGTGTTTAACCAATCTTGTGCATCCAATAGGTGTTTTGTGTCATTGGATGAACATTTAGGTCATTTTCGTCCTCCCTACACTTAATCTTGTCCAATTAGGGTTTCTAACCAATCTTTTGCATCCAATAGGTGTTTTGTGTCATTGGATGAACAATTAGGTCATTTTCGTCCTCCCTAGGCTAATTCTTTTCCAATAAGGGTTTTTAACCAATCTTGTGCATCAAATAGGTGTGTTTGTTTCATTGGATGAATATTTAGGTCATTTTCGTCTTCCGTACACTTAATCTTGTCCAATTAGGGTTTTTAACCAATCATGTGCATCCAATAGGTGTTTTGTGTCATTGGAAGAACATTTAGTTCATTTTCGTCCTCCCTACACTTAATCTTGTCCAATTAGGGTTTCTAACCAATCTTTTGCATCCAACAGGTGTTTTGTGTCATTGGATGAACAATTAGGTCATGTTCGTCCTCCCTAGGCTAATTCTGGTCCAATTAGGGTTTTTAACCAATCTTGTGCATCCAATAGGTGTTTTGTGTCATTGGATGAACATTTAGGTCATTATCGTCCTCCCTACAATTAATCTTGTCCAATTAGGGTTTCTAACCAATCTTTTGCATCCAATAGGTGTTTTGTGTCATTGGATGAACAATTAGGTCATTTTCGTCCTCCCTAGGCTAATTCTTTTCCAATTAGGGTTTTTAACCAATCTTGTGCATCCAATAGGTGTGTTTGTGTCATTGGATGAATATTTAGGTCATTTTCGTCCTCCGCACGCTTAATCTTGTCCAATTAGGGTTTTTAACCAATCATGTGCATCCAATAGGTGTTTTGTGTCATTGGAAGAACATTTAGTTCATTTTCGTCTTCCCTACACTTAATCTTGTCCAATTAGGGTTTCTAACCAATCTTTTGCATCCAATAGGTGTTTTGTGTCATTGGATGAACAATTAGGTCATTTTCGTCCTCCCTAGGCTAATTCTTTTCCAATTAGGGTTTTTAACCAATCTTGTGCATCCAATAGGTGTTTTGTGTCATTGGATGAACATTTAGGTCATTTTCGTCCTCCCTACACTTAATCTTGTCCAGTTAGGGTTTTTAACACATCTTGTGCATCCAATAGGTGTGTTTGTGTCGTTGGATGAACTTTAGGTCATTTTCCACCTCCCTACACTTAATCTTGTACAATTAGGGTTTTTAACCAATCTTGTGCATCCAATAGGTATGTTTGTGTCATTGGATGAATATTTAGGTCATTTTCGTCCTCCCTACACTTAATCTTGACCAATTAGGGTTTCTAACCAATCTTTTGCATCCAATAGGTGTTTTGTGCCATTGGATGAACAATTAGGTTATTTTCGTCCTCCCTAGGCTAATTCTTTTCTAATTAGGGTTTTTAACCAATCTTGTGCATTTAATAGGTGTTTTGTGTCGTTGGAGGAACATTTAGGTCATTTTCGTCCTCCCTACACTTCATCTTGTCCAATTAGGGTTTTTAACCAATCATGTGCATCCAATAGGTGTTTTGTGTCATTGGAAGAACATTTAGTTCATTTTCGTCCTCCCTACACTTAATCTTGTCCAATTAGGGTTTCTAACCAATCTTTTGCATCCAATAGGTGTTTTGTGTCATTGGATGAACAATTAGGTCATGTTCGTCCTCCCTAGGCTAATTCTGGTCCAATTAGGGTTTTTAACCAATCTTGTGCATCCAATAGGTGTTTTGTGTCATTGGATGAACATTTAGTTCATTTTCGTCTTCCCTACACTTAATCTTGTCCAATTAGGGTTTCTAACCAATCTTTTGCATCCAATAGGTGTTTTGTGTCATTGGATGAACAATTAGGTCATTTTCGTCCTCCCTAGGCTAATTCTTTTCCAATTAGGGTTTTTAACCAATCTTGTGCATCCAATAGGTGTTTTGTGTCATTGGATGAACATTTAGGTCATTATCGTCCTCCCTACAATTAATCTTGTCCAATTAGGGTTTCTAACCAATCTTTTGCATCCAATAGGTGTTTTGTGTCATTGGATGAACAATTAGGTCATTTTCGTCCTCCCTAGGCTAATTCTTGTCCAGTTAGGGTTTTTAACACATCTTGTGCATCCAATAGGTGTGTTTGTGTCGTTGGATGAACTTTAGGTCATTTTCCACCTCCCTACACTTAATCTTGTACAATTAAGGTTTTTAACCAATCTTGTGCATCCAATAGGTAGGTATGTTTGTATCATTGGATGAATATTTAGGTCATTTTCGTCCTCCCTACACTTAATCTTGTCCAATTAGGGTTTCTAACCAATCTTTTGCATCCAATAGGTGTTTTGTGTCATTGGATGAACAATTAGGTCGTTTTCGTCCTCCCTAGGCTAATTCTTTTCCAATTAGGGTTTTTAACCAATCTTGTGCATCCAATAGGTGTTTTGTGTCATTGTATGAACATTTAGGTCATTTTCGTCCTCCCTACACTTAATCTTGTCCAGTTAGGGTTTTTAACACATCTTGTGCATACAATAGGTGTGTTTGTGTCGTTGGATGAACTTTAGGTCATTTTCCACCTCCCTACACTTAATCTTGTACAATTAGGGTATTTAACCAATCTTGTGCATCCAATAGGTATGTTTGTGTCATTGGATGAATATTTAGGTCATTTTCGTCCTCCCTACACTTAATCTTGTCCAATTAGGGTTTCTAACCAATCTTTTGCATCCAATAGGTGTTTTGTGTCATTGGATGAACAATTAGGTCATTTTCGTCCTCCCTAGGCTAATTCTTTTCCAATTAGGGTTTTTAACCAATCTTGTGCATTAAATATGTGTGTTTGTGTCATTGGATGAATATTTAGGTCATTTTCGTCCTCCGTACACTTAATCTTGTCCAATTAGGGTTTTTAACCAATCATGTGCATCCAATAGGTGTTTTGTGTCAATTGAAGAACATTTAGTTCATTTTCGTCCTCCCTACAAATCTTGTCCAATTAGGGTTTCTAACCAATCTTTTGCATCCAATAGGTGTTTTGTGTCATTGGATGAACAATTAGGTCATTTTCGTCCTCCCTAGGCTAATTCTTTTCCAATTCGGGGGTTTTAACCAATCTTGTGCGTTCAATAGGTGTGTTTCTGTCATTGGATGGATATTTAGGTCATTTTCGTCCTTCGTACACTTAATCTTGTCCAATTAGGGTTTTTAACCAATCATGTGCATCCAATAGGTGTTTTGTGTCATTGGAAGAACATTTAGTTCATTTTCGTCCACCCTACACTTAATCTTGTCCAATTAGGGTTTCTAACCAATCTTTTGCATCCAATAGGTGTTTTGTGTCATTGGATAAACAATTAGGTCATTTTCGTCCTCCCTAGGCTAATTCTTTTCCAATTAGGGTTTTTAACCAATCTTGTGCATCCAATAGGTGTGTTTTGTGTCATTGGATGAACATTTAGGTCATTTTCGTCCTCCCTACACTTAATCTTGTGCATCCAATAGGTATTTTTGTGTCGTTGGATGAACAATTAGGTCATTTTCGTCCTCCGTAGGTTAATTCTTTTCCAATTAGGGTGTTTAACCAATCTTGTGCATCCAATAGGTGTTTTGTGTCATTGGATGAACATTTAGGTCATTTTCGTCCTCCCTACACTTAATCTTGTCCAATTAGGGTTTCTAACCAATCTTTTGCATCCAATAGGTGTTTTGTGTCATTGGATGAACAATTAGGTCATTTTCGTCCTCCCTAGGCTAATTCTTTTCCAATAAGGGTTTTTAACCAATCTTGTGCATCAAATAGGTGTGTTTGTGTCATTGGATGAATATTTAGGTCATTTTCGTCCTCCGTACACTTAATCTTGTCGAATTAGGGTTTTTAACCAATCATGTGCATCCAATAGGTGTTTTGTGTCAATTGAAGAACATTTAGTTCATTTTCGTCCTCCCTACACTTAATCTTGTCCAATTAGGGTTTCTAACCAATCGTTTGCATCCAATAGGTGTTTTGTGTCATTGGATGAACAATTAGGTCATTTTCGTCCTCCCTAGGCTAATTCTTTTCCAATTAGGGGTTTTAACCAATCTTGTGCATCCAATAGGTGTGTTTTTGTCATTGGATGGATATTTAGGTCATTTTCGTCCTTCGTACACTTAATCTTGTCCAATTAGGGTTTTTAACCAATCATGTGCATCCAATAGGTGTTTTGTGTCATTGGAAGAACATTTAGTTCATTTTCGTCCTCCCTACACTTAATCTTGTCCAATTAGGGTTTCTAACAAATCTTTTGCATCCAATAGGTGTTTTGTGTCATTGGATAAACAATTAGGTCATTTTCGTCCTCCCTATGCTAATTCTTTCCCAATTAGGGTTTTTAACCAATCTTGTGCATCCAATAGGTGTGTTTTGTGTCATTGGATGAACATTTAGGTCATTTTCGTCCTCCCTACACTTAATCTTGTCCAGTTAGGGTTTTTAACACATCTTGTGCATCCAACAGGTGTGTTTGTGTCGTTGGAAGAACATTTAGTTCATTTTCGTCCTCCCTACACTTAATCTTGTCCAATTAGGGTTTCTAACCAATCTTGTGCATCCAATAGGTGTTTTGTGTCATTGGATGAACATTTAGGTCATTTTCGTCCTCCATACACTTAATCTTGTCCAGTTAGGGTTTTTAACACGTCTTGTGCATCCAATAGGTGTGTTTGTGTCGTTGGATGAACTTTAGGTCATTTTCCACCTCCCTACACTTAATCTTGTACAATTAGGGTCTTTAACCAATCTTGGGCATCCAATAGGTATGTTTGTGTCATTGGATGAATATTTAGGTCATTTTCGTCCTCCCTACACTTAATCTTGTCCAATTAGGGTTTCTAACCAATCTTTTGCATCCAATAGGTGTTTTGTGTCATTGGATGAACAATTAGGTCATTTTCGTCCTCCCTAGGCTAATTCTTTTCCAATTAGGGTTTTTAACCAATCTTGTGCATCCAATAGGTGTGTTTGTGTCATTGGATGAATATTTAGGTCATTTTCGTCCTCCGTACTCTTAATCTTGTCCAATTAGGGTTTTTAACCAATCATGTGCATCCAATAGGTGTTTTGTGTCATTGGAAGAACATTTAGGTCATTTTCGTCCTCCCTACACTTAATCTTGTCCAATTAGGGTTTCTAACCAATCTTTTGCATCCAATAGGTGTTTTGTGTCATTGGATGAACAATTAGGTCATTTTCGTCCTCCCTAGGCTAATTCTTTTCCAATTAGGGTTTTTAACCAATCTTGTGCATTTAATAGGTGTTTTGTGTCGTTGGAGGAACATTTAGGTCATTTTCGTCCTCCCTACACTTAATCTTGTCCAATTAGGGTTTTTAACCAATCATGTGCATCCAATAGGTGTTTTGTGTCATTGGAAGAACATTTAGTTCATTTTCGTCCTCCCTACACTTAATCTTGTCCAATTAGGGTTTCTAACCAATCTTTTGCATCCAATAGGTGTTTTGTGTCATTGGATGAACAATTAGGTCATTTTCGTCATCCCTAGGCTAATTCTTTTCCAATTAGGGTTTTTAACCAATCTTGTGCATCCAATAGGTGTTTTGTGTCATTGGATGAACAATTAGGTCATTTTCGTCCTCCCTAGGCTAATTCTTTTCCAATTAGGGTTTTTAACCAATCTTGTGCATCCAATAGGTGTGTTTGTGTCATTGGATAAATATTTAGGTCATTTTCGTCCTCCGTACACTTAATCTTGTCCAATTAGGGTTTTTAACCAATCATGTGCATCCAATAGGTGTTTTGTGTCATTGGAAGAACATTTAGTTCATTTTCGTCCTCCCTACACTTAATCTTGTCCAATTAGGGTTTCTAACCAATCTTGTGCATCCAATAGGTGTTTTGTGTCATTGGATGAACATTTAGGTCATTTTCGTCCTCCCTACGCTAATTCTTTTCCAATTAGGGTTTTTAACCAATCTTGTGCATCCAATAGGTGTTTTGTGTCATTGGATGAACAATTAGGTCATTTTCGTCCTCCCTAGGCTAATTGTTTTCCAATTAGGGTTTTTAACCAATCTTGTGCATCCAATAGGTGTTTTTGTGTCATTGGATGAACATTTATGTCATTTTCGTCCTCCCTACACTTAATCTTGTCCAATTAGGGTTTCTAACCAATCTTTTGCATCCAATAGGTGTTTTGTGTCATTGGATGAACATTTAGGTCATTTTCGTTCTCCCTACACTTAATCTTGTCCAGTTAGGGTTTTTAACACATCTTGTGCATCCAATAGGTGTGTTTGTGTCGTTGGATGAACTTTAGGTCATTTTCCACCTCCCTACACTTAATCTTGTACAATTAGGGTTTTTAACCAATCTTGTGCATCCAATAGGTATGTTTGTGTCATTGGATGAATATTTAGGTCATTTTCGTCCTCCCTACACTTAATCTTGACCAATTAGGGTTTCTAACCAATCCTTTGCATCCAATAGGTGTTTTGTGCCATTGGATGAACAATTAGGTCATTTTCGTCCTCCCTAGGCTAATTCTTTTCTAATTAGGGTTTTTAACCAATCTTGTGCATTTAATAGGTGTTTTGTGTCGTTGGAGGAACATTTAGGTCATTTTCGTCCTCCCTACACTTAATCTTGTCCAATTAGGGTTTTTAACCAATCATGTGCATCCAATAGGTGTTTTGTGTCATTGGAAGAACATTTAGTTCATTTTCGTCCTCCCTACACTTAATCTTGTCCAATTAGGGTTTCTAACCAATCTAGTGCATCCAATAGGTGTTTTGTGTCATTGGATGAACATTTAGGTCATTTTCGTCCTCCCTACACTTAATCTTGTCCAGTTAGGGTTTTTAACACATCTTGTGCATCCAATAGGTGTGTTTGTGTCGTTGGAAGAACATTTAGTTCATTTTCGTCCTCCCTACACTTAATCTTGTCCAATTAGGGTTTCTAACCAATCTTTTGCATCCAATCGGTGTTTTGTGTCATTGGATGAACAATTAGATCATTTTCGTCCTCCCTAGGCTAATTCTTGTCCAATTAGGGTTTTTAACCAATCTTGTGCATCCAATAGGTGTTTTGTGTCATTGGATGAACATTTAGGTCATTTTCGTCCTCCCTACACTTAATCTTGTCCAATTAGGGTTTTTAACCAATCTTGTGTATCCAATAGGTGTTTTGTGTCATTGGATGAACAATTAGGTCATTTTCGTCCTCCCTAGGCTAATTCTTGTCCAATTAGGGTTTTTAACCAATCTTGTGCATCCAATAGGTGTTTTGTGTCATTAGATGAACATTTAGGTCATTCTCGTCCTCCCTAAACTTAATCTTGTCAAATTGGGGTTTCTAACCAATCTTGTGCATCCAATAGGTATTTTTGTGTCGTTGGATGAACAATTAGGTCATTTTCGTCCTCCCTAGGCTAATTCTTTTCCAATTAGGGTGTTTAACCAATCTTGTGCATCCAATAGGTGTCTTTGTGTCATTGGATGAATATTTAGGTCATTTTCGTCCTCCGTACACTTAATCTTGTCCAATTAGGGTTTTTAACCAATCTTGTGTATCCAATAGGTGTTTTTGTGTCATTGGATGAACATTTAAGTCATTTTCGTCCTCCCTAGGCTAATTCTTGTCCAATTAGGGTTTTTAACCAATCTTGTGCATCCAATAGGTGTTTTGTGTCATTAGATGAACATTTAGGTCATTCTCGTCCTCCCTAAACTTAATCTTGTCAAATTGGGGTTTCTAACCAATCTTGTGCATCCAATAGGTATATTTGTGTCATTGGATGAACAATTAGGTCATGTTCGTCCTCCCTAGGCTAATTCTTGTCCAATTAGGGTTTTTAACCAATCTTGTGCATCCAATAGGTGTTTTGTGTCATAGGATGAACATTTAGGTCATTTTCGTCCTCCCTACAATTAATCTTGTCCAATTAGGGTTTCTAACCAATCTTTTGCATCCAATAGGTGTTTTGTGTCATTGGATGAACAATTAGGTCATTTTCGTCCTCCCTAGGCTAATTCTTTTCCAATTAGGGTTTTTAACCAATCTTGTGCATCCAATAGGTGTGTTTTGTGTCATTGGATGAACATTTAGGTCATTTTCGTCCTCCCTACACTTAATCTTTTGCATCCAATAGGTATTTTTTGTCATTGGAAGAACATTTAGTTCATTTTCGCCCTCCCTACACTTAATCATGTCCAATTAGGGTTTCTAACCAATCTTTTGCATCCAATAGGTGTTTTGTGTCATTGGATAAACAATTAGGTCATTTTCGTCCTCCCAAGGCTAATTCTTTTCCAATTAGGGTTTTTAACCAATCTTGTGCATCCAATAGGTGTGTTTTGTGTCATTGGATGAACATTTAGGTCATTTTCGTCCTCCCTACACTTAATCTTGTGCATCCAATAGGTATTTTTGTGTCGTTGGATGAACAATTAGGTCATTTTCGTCCTCCCTAGGCTAATTCTTTTCCAATTAGGGTGTTTAACCAATCTTGTGCATCCAATAGGTGTTTTGTGTCATTGGATGAACATTTAGGTCATTTTCGTCCTCCCTACACTTAATCTTGTCCAATTAGGGTTTCTAACCAATCTTTTGCATCCAATAGGTGTTTTGTGTCATTGGATGAACAATTAGGTCATTTTCGTCCTCCCTAGGCTAATTCTTTTCCAATAAGGGTTTTTAACCAATCTTGTGCATCAAATAGGTGTGTTTGTGTCATTGGATGAATATTTAGGTCATTTTCGTCTTCCGTACACTTAATCTTGTCCAATTAGGGTTTTTAACCAATCATGTGCATCCAATAGGTGTTTTGTGTCATTGGAAGAACATTTAGTTCATTTTCGTCCTCCCTACACTTAATCTTGTCCAATTAGGGTTTCTAACCAATCTTTTGCATCCAATAGGTGTTTTGTGTCATTGAATGAACAATTAGGTCATGTTCGTCCTCCCTAGGCTAATTCTGGTCCAATTAGGGTTTTTAACCAATCTTGTGCATCCAATAGGTGTTTTGTGTCATTGGATGAACATTTAGGTCATTATCGTCCTCCCTACAATTAATCTTGTCCAATTAGGGTTTCTAACCAATCTTTTGCATCCAATAGGTGTTTTGTGTCATTGGATGAACAATTAGGTCATTTTCGTCCTCCCTAGGCTAATTCTTTTCCAATTAGGGTTTTTAACCAATCTTGTGCATCCAATAGGTGTGTTTGTGTCATTGGATGAATATTTAGGTCATTTTCGTCCTCCGTACACTTAATCTTGTCCAATTAGGGTTTTTAACCAATCATGTGCATCCAATAGGTGTTTTATGTCATTGGAAGAACATTTAGGTCATTTTCGTCCTCCCTACACTTAATCTTGTCCAATTAGGGTTTCTAACCAATCGTTTGCATCCAATAGGTGTTTTGTGTCATTGGATGAACAATTAGGTCATTTTCGTCCTCCCTAGGCTAATTCTTTTCCAATTAGGGGTTTTAACCAATCTTGTGCATCCAATAGGTGTGTTTTTGTCATTGGATGGATATTTAGGTCATTTTCGTCCTTCGTACACTTAATCTTGTCCAATTAGGGTTTTTAACCAATCATGTGCATCCAATAGGTGTTTTGTGTCATTGGAAGAACATTTAGTTCATTTTCGTCCTCCCTACACTTAATCTTGTCCAATTAGGGTTTCTAACAAATCTTTTGCATCCAATAGGTGTTTTGTGTCATTGGATAAACAATTAGGTCATTTTCGTCCTCCCTATGCTAATTCTTTCCCAATTAGGGTTTTTAACCAATCTTGTGCATCCAATAGGTGTGTTTTGTGTCATTGGATGAACATTTAGGTCATTTTCGTCCTCCCTACACTTAATCTTGTCCAGTTAGGGTTTTTAACACATCTTGTGCATCCAACAGGTGTGTTTGTGTCGTTGGAAGAACATTTAGTTCATTTTCGTCCTCCCTACACTTAATCTTGTCCAATTAGGGTTTCTAACCAATCTTGTGCATCCAATAGGTGTTTTGTGTCATTGGATGAACATTTAGGTCATTTTCGTCCTCCATACACTTAATCTTGTCCAGTTAGGGTTTTTAACACGTCTTGTGCATCCAATAGGTGTGTTTGTGTCGTTGGATGAACTTTAGGTCATTTTCCACCTCCCTACACTTAATCTTGTACAATTAGGGTCTTTAACCAATCTTGGGCATCCAATAGGTATGTTTGTGTCATTGGATGAATATTTAGGTCATTTTCGTCCTCCCTACACTTAATCTTGTCCAATTAGGGTTTCTAACCAATCTTTTGCATCCAATAGGTGTTTTGTGTCATTGGATGAACAATTAGGTCATTTTCGTCCTCCCTAGGCTAATTCTTTTCCAATTAGGGTTTTTAACCAATCTTGTGCATCCAATAGGTGTGTTTGTGTCATTGGATGAATATTTAGGTCATTTTCGTCCTCCGTACTCTTAATCTTGTCCAATTAGGGTTTTTAACCAATCTTGTGCATCCAATAGGTGTTTTGTGTCATTGGAAGAACATTTAGTTCATTTTCGTCCTCCCTACACTTAATCTTGTCCAATTAGGGTTTCTAACCAATCTTTTGCATCCAATAGGTGTTTTGTGTCATTGGATGAACAATTAGGTCATTTTCGTCCTCCCTAGGCTAATTCTTTTCCAATTAGGGTTTTTAACCAATCTTGTGCATCCAATAGGTGTTTTCTGTCATTGGATGAACATTTAGGTCATTTTCGTCCTCCCTACACTTAATCTTGTCCAGTTAGGGTTTTTAACACATCTTGTGCATCCAATAGGTGTGTTTGTGTCGTTGGATGAACTTTAGGTCATTTTCCACCTCCCTACACTTAATCTTGTACAATTAGGGTATTTAACCAATCTTGTGCATCCAATAGGTATGTTTGTGTCATTGGATGAATATTTAGGTCATTTTCGTCCTCCCTACACTTAATCTTGTCCAATTAAGGTTTCTAACCAATCTTTTGCATCCAATAGGTGTTTTGTGTCATTGGATGAACAATTAGGTCGTTTTCGTCCTCCCTAGGCTAATTCTTTTCCAATTAGGGTTTTTAACCAATCTTGTGCATCCAATAGGTGTTTTGTGTCATTGTATGAACATTTAGGTCATTTTCGTCCTCCCTACATTTAATCTTGTCCAGTTAGGGTTTTTAACACATCTTGTGCATCCAATAGGTGTGTTTGTGTCGTTGGATGAACTTTAGGTCATTTTCCACCTCCCTACACTTAATCTTGTACAATTAGGGTATTTAACCAATCTTGTGCATCCAATAGGTATGTTTGTGTCATTGGATGAATATTTAGGTCATTTTCGTCCTCCCTACACTTAATCTTGTCCAATTAGGGTTTCTAACCAATCTTTTGCATCCAATAGGTGTTTTGTGTCATTGGATGAACAATTAGGTCATTTTCGTCCTCCCTAGGCTAATTCTTTTACAATTAGGGTTTTTAACCAATCTTGTGCATCCAATAGGTGTGTTTGTGTCATTGGATGAATATTTACGTCATTTTCGTCCTTTGTACACTTAATCTTGTCCAATTAGGGTTTTTAACCAATCATGTGCATCCAATAGGTGTTTTGTGTCATTGGAAGAACATTTAGTTCATTTTCGTCCTCCCTACACTTAATCTTGTCCAATTAGGGTTTCTAACCAATCTTTTGCATCCAATAGGTGTTTTGTGTCATTGGATGAACAATTAGGTCATTTTCGTCCTCCCTAGGCTAATTCTTTTCCAATTAGGGTTTTTAACCAATCTTGTGCATCCAATAGGTGTTTTGTGTCATTGGATGAACATTTAGGTCCTTTTCGTCCTCCCTACACTTAATCTTGTCTAGTTAGGGTTTTTAACACATCTTGTGCATCCAATAGGTGTGTTTGTGTAGTTGGATGAACTTTAGGTCATTTTCCACCTCCCTACACTTAATCTTGTACAATTAGGGTATTTAACCAATCTTGTGCATCCAATAGGTATGTTTGTGTCATTGGATGAATATTTAGGTCATTTTCGTCCTCCCTACACTTAATCTTGTCCAATTAGGGTTTCTAACCAATCTTTTGCATCCAATAGGTGTTTTGTGTCATTGGATGAACAATTAGGTCATTTTCGTCCTCCCTAGGCTAATTCTTTTCCAATTAGGGTTTTTAACCAATCTTGTGCATCCAATAGCTGTTTTTGTGTCTTTGGATGAACATTTAAGTCATTTTCGTCCTCCCTAGGCTAATTCTTGTCCAATTAGGGTTTTTAACCAATCTTGTGCATCCAATAGGTATATTTGTGTCATTGGATGAACATTTAGGTCATTTTCGTCCTCCCTACACTTAATCTTGTGCATTCAATAGGTATTTTTGTGTCGTTGGATGAACAATTAGGTCATTTTCGTACTCCCTAGGCTAATTCTTTTCCAATTAGGGTGTTTAACCAATCTTGTGCATCCAATAGGTGTTTTGTGTCATTGGATGAACATTTAGGTCATTTTCGTCCTCCCTACACTTAATCTTGTCCAATTAGGGTTTCTAACCAATCTTTTGCATCCAATAGGTGTTTTGTGTCATTGGATGAACAATTAGGTCATTTTCGTCCTCCCTAGGCTAATTCTTTTCCAATAAGGGTTTTTAACCAATCTTGTGCATCAAATAGGTGTGTTTGTGTCATTGGATGAATATTTAGGTCATTTTCGTCCTCCGTACACTTAATCTTGTCCAATTAGGGTTTTTAACCAATCATGTGCATCCAATAGGTGTTTTGTGTCAATTGAAGAACATTTAGTTCATTTTCGTCCTCCCTAAACTTAATCTTGTCCAATTAGGGTTTCTAACCAATCGTTTGCATCCAATAGGTGTTTTGTGTCATTGGATGAACAATTAGGTCATTTTCGTCCTCCCTAGGCTAATTCTTTTCCAATTAGGGGTTTTAACCAATCTTGTGCATCCAATAGGTGTGTTTCTGTCATTGGATGGATATTTAGGTCATTTTCGTCCTTCGTACAATTAATCTTCTCCAATTAGGGTTTTTAACCAATCATGTGCATCCAATAGGTGTTTTGTGTCATTGGAAGAACATTTAGTTCATTTTCGTCCTCCCTACACTTAATCTTGTCCAATTAGGGTTTCTAACCAATCTTTTGCATCCAATAGGTGTTTTGTGTCATTGGATAAACAATTAGGTCATTTTCGTCCTCCCTAGGCTAATTCTTTTCCAATTAGGGTTTTTAACCAATCTTGTGCATCCAATAGGTGTGTTTTGTGTCATTGGATGAACATTTAGGTCATTATCGTCCTCCCTACACTTAATCTTGTCCAGTTAGGGTTTTTAACACATCTTGTGCATCCAACAGGTGTGTTTGTGTCGTTGGAAGAACATTTAGTTCATTTTCGTCCTCCCTACACTTAATCTTGTCCAATTAGGGTTTCTAACCAATCTTGTGCATCCAATAGGTGTTTTGTCTCATTGGATGAACATTTAGGTCATTTTCGTCCTCCATACACTTAATCTTGTCCAGTTAGGGTTTTTAACACATCTTGTGCATCCAATAGGTGTGTTTGTGTCGTTGGATGAACTTTAGGTCATTTTCCACCTCCCTACACTTAATCTTGTACAATTAGGGTTTTTAACCAATCTTGTGCATCCAATAGGTATGTTTGTGTCATTGGATGAATATTTAGGTCATTTTCGTCCTCCCTACACTTAATCTTGTCCAGTTAGGGTTTTTAACACATCTTGTGCATCCAACAGGTGTGTTTGTGTCGTTGGAAGAACATTTAGTTCATTTTCGTCCTCCCTACACTTAATCTTGTCCAATTAGGGTTTCTAACCAATCTTGTGCATCCAATAGGTGTTTTGTGTCATTGGATGAACATTTAGGTCATTTTCGTCCTCCATACACTTAATCTTTTCCAGTTAGGGTTTTTAACACATCTTGTGCATCCAATAGGTGTGTTTGTGTCGTTGGATGAACTTTAGGTCATTTTCCACCTCCCTACACTTAATCTTGTACAATTAGAGTTTTTAATCAATCTTGTGCATCCAATAGGTATGTTTGTGTCATTGGATGAATATTTAGGTCATTTTCGTCCTCCCTACACTTAATCTTGTCCAATTAGGGTTTCTAACCAATCTTTTGCATCCAATAGGTGTTTTGTGTCATTGGATGAACAATTAGGTCATTTTCGTCCTCCCTAGGCTAATTCTTTTCCAATTAGGGTTTTTAACCAATCTTGTGCATCCAATAGGTGTGTTTGTGTCATTGGATGAATATTTAGGTCATTTTCGTCCTCCGTACTCTTAATCTTGTCCAATTAGGGTTTTTAACCAATCATGTGCATCCAATAGGTGTTTTGTGTCATTGGAAGAACATTTAGGTCATTTTCGTCCTCCCTACACTTAATCTTGTCCAATTAGGGTTTCTAACCAATCTTTTGCATCCAATAGGTGTTTTGTGTCATTGGATGAACAATTAGGTCATTTTCGTCCTCCCTAGGCTAATTCTTTTCCAATAAGGGTGTTTAACCAATCTTGTGCATCAAATAGGTGTGTTTGTGTCATTGGATGAATATTTAGGTCATTTTCGTCCTCCGTACATTTAATCTTGTCCAATTAGGGTTTTTAACCAATCATGTGCATCCAATATGTGTTTTGTGTCAATTGAAGAACATTTAGTTCATTTTCGTCCTCCCTACACTTAATCTTGTCCAATTAGGGTTTCTAACCAATCTTTTGCATCCAATAGGTGTTTTGTGTCATTGGATGAACAATTAGGTCATTTTCGTCCTCCCTAGGCTAATTCTTTTCCAATTAGGGGTTTTAACCAATCTTGTGCATCCAATAGGTGTGTTTTTGTCATTGGATGGATATTTAGGTCATTTTCGTCCTTCGTACACTTAATCTTGTCCAATTAGGGTTTTTAACCAATCATGTGCATCCAATAGGTGTTTTGTGTCATTGGAAGAACATTTAGTTCATTTTCGTCCTCCCTACACTTAATCTTGTCCAATTAGGGTTTCTAACCAATCTTTTGCATCCAATAGGTGTTTCGTGTCATTGGATGAACAATTAGGTCATTTTCGTCCTCCCTAGGCTAATTCTTTTCCAATTAGGGTTTTTAACCAATCTTGTGCATCCAATAGGTGTTTTGTGTCATTGGATGAACAATTAGGTCATTTTCGTCCTCCCTAGGCTAATTCTTTTCCAATTAGGGTTTTTAACCAATCTTGTGCATCCAATAGGTGTTTTGTGTCATTGGATGAACATTTAGGTCATTTTCGTCCTCCCTACACTTAATCTTGTCCAGTTAGGGTTTTTAACACATCTTGTGCATCCAATAGGTGTGTTTGTGTCGTTGGATGAACTTTAGGTCATTTTCCACCTCCCTACACTTAATCTTGTACAATTAGGGTTTTTAACCAATCTTGTGCATCCAATAGGTGTTTTGTGTCATTGGAAGAACAATTAGTTCTTTTTCGTCCTCCCTACACTTAATCTTGTCCAATTAGGGTTTCTAACCAATCTTTTCCATCCAATAGGTGTTTTGTATCATTGGATGAACAATTAGGTCATTTTCGTCCTCCCTAGGCTAATTCTTTTCCAATTAGGGTTTTTAACCAATCTTGTGCATCCAATAGGTGTTTTGTGTCATTGGATGAACATTTAGGTCATTTTCGTCCTCCCTACACTTAAACTTGTCCAGTTAGGGTTTTTAACACATCTTGTGCATCCAATAGGTGTATTTGTGTCGTTGGATGAACTTTAGGTCATTTTCCACCTCCCTACACTTAATCTTGTACAATTAGGGTTTTTAACCAATCTTGTGCATCCAATAGGTATGTTTGTGTCATTGGATGAACATTTAGGTCATTTTCGTCCTCCCTACACTTAATCTAGTCCAATTAGGGTTTCTAACCAATCTTTTGCATCCAATAGGTGTTTTGTGTCATTGGATGAACAATTAGGTCATTTTCGTCCTCCCTAGGCTAATTCTTTTCCAATTAGGGTTTTTAACCAATCTTGTGCATCCAATAGGTGTGTTTGTGTCATTGGATGAATATTTAGGTCATTTTCGTCCTCCCTACACTTAATCTTGTCCAATTAGGGTTTCTAACCAATCTTTTGCATCCAATAGGTGTTTTGTGTCATTGGATGAACAATTAGGTCATTTTCGTCCTCCCTAGGCTAATTCTTTTCCAATTAGGGTTTTTAACCAATCTTGTGCATCTAATAGGTGTTTTGTGTCATTGGATGAACATTTAGGTCATTTTCGTCCTCCCTACACTTAATCTTGTCTAGTTAGGGTTTTTAACACATCTTGTGCATCCAATAGGTGTGTTTGTGTCGTTGGATGAACTTTAGGTCATTTTCCACCTCCCTACACTTAATCTTGTACAATTAGGGTTTTTAACCAATCTTGTGCATCCAATAGGTATGTTTGTGTCATTGGATGAATATTTAGGTCATTTTCGTCCTCCCTACACTTAATCTTGTCCAATTAGGGTTTCTAACCAATCTTTTGCATCCAATAGGTGTTTTGTGTCATTGGATGAACAATTAGGTCATTTTCGTCCTCCCTAGGCTAATTCTTTTCCAATTAGGGTTTTTAACCAATCTTGTGCATCCAATAGGTGTTTTGTGTCATTAGATGAACATTTAGGTCATTTTCGTCCTCCCTACACTTAATCTTGTCCAGTTAGGGTTTTTAACACATCTTGTGCATCCAATAGGTGTGTTTGTGTCGTTGGATGAACTTTAGGTCATTTTCCACCTCCCTACACTTAATCTTGTACAATTAGGGTTTTTAACCAATCATGTGCATCCAATAGGTGTTTTGTGTCATTGGAAGAACATTTAGTTCATTTTCGTCCTCCCTACACTTAATCTTGTCCAATTAGGGTTTCTAACCAATCTTTTGCATCCAATAGGTGTTTTGTGTCATTTGATGAACAATTAGATCATTTTCGTCCTCCCTAGGCTAATTCTTTTCCAATTAGGGTTTTTAACCAATCTTGTGCATCCAATAGGTGTTTTGTGTCATTGGATGAACATTTAGGTCATTTTCGTCCTCCCTACAATTAATCTTGTCCAATTAGGGTTTCTAACCAATCTTTTGCATCCAATAGGTATTTTGTGTCATTGGATGAACAATTAGGTCATTTTCGTCCTCCCTAGGCTAATTCTTTTCAAATTACGGTTTTTAACCAATCTTGTGCATCCAATAGATGTGTGTTTGTGTCATTGGATGAATATTTAGGTCATTTTCGTCCTCCGCACACTTAATCTTGTCCAATTAGGGTTTTTAACCAATCATGTGCATCCAATAGGTGTTTTGTGTCATTGGAAGAACATTTAGTACATTTTCGTCCTCCCTACACTTAATGTTGTCCAATTAGGGTTTCTAACCAATCTTTTGCATCCAATAGGTGTTTTGTGTCATTGGATGAACAATTAGGTCATTTTCGTCCTCCCTAGGCTAATTCTTTTCCAATTAGGGTTTTTAACCAATCTTGTGCATCCAATAGGTGTTTTGTGTCATTGGATGAACATTTAGGTCATTTTCGTCCTCCCTACACTTAATCTTGCCCAGTTAGGGTTTTTAACACATCTTGTGCATCCAATAGGTGTGTTTGTGTCGTTGGATGAACTTTAGGTCATTTTCCACCTCCCTACACTTAATCTTGTACAATTAGGGTTTTTAACCAATCTTGTGCATCCAATAGGTATGTTTGTGTCATTGGATGAATATTTAGGTCATTTTCGTCCTCCCTACACTTAATCTTGTCCAATTAGGGTTTCTAACCAATCTTTTGCATCCAATAGGTGTTTTGTGTCATTGGATGAACAATTAGGTCATTTTCGTCCTCCCTAGGCTAATTCTTTTCCAATTAGGGTTTTTAACCAATCTTGTGCATCCAATAGGTGTGTTTGTGTCATTGGATGAATATTTAGGTCATTTTCGTCCTCCGTACTCTTAATCTTGTCCAATTAGGGTTTTTAAGCAATCATGTGCATCCAATAGGTGTTTTGTGTCATTGGAAGAACATTTAGTTCATTTTCGTCCTCCCTACACTTAATCTTGTCCAATTAGGGTTTCTAACCAATCTTTTGCATCCAATAGGTGTTTTGTGTCATTAAATGAACAATTAGATCATTTTCGTCCTCCCTAGGCTAATTCTTTTCCAATTAGGGTTTTTAACCAATCTTGTGCATCCAATAGGTGTTTTGTGTCATTGGATGAACATTTAGGTCATTTTCGTCCTCCCTACACTTAATCTTGTCCAATTAGGGTTTTTAACCAATCTTGTGCATCCAATAGGTGTTTGTGTGTCTTTGGATGAACATTTAAGTCATTTTCGTCCTCCCTAGGCTAATTCTTGTCCAATTAGGGTTTTTAACCAATCTTGTGCATCCAATTGGTGTTTTGTGTCATTAGATGAACATTTAGGTCATTCTCGTCCTCCCTAAACTTAATCTTGTCAAATTGGGGTTTCTAACCAATCTTGTGCATCCAATAGGTATATTTGTGTCATTGGATGAACAATTAGGTCATGTTCGTCCTCCCTAGGCTAATTCTTGTCCAATTAGGGTTTTTAACCAATCTTGTGCATCCAATAGGTGTTTTGTGTCATTGGATGAACATTTAGGTCATTTTCTTCCTCCCTACAATTAATCTTGTCCAATTAGGGTTTCTAACCAATCTTTTGCATCCAATAGGTGTTTTGTGTCATTGGATGAACAATTAGGTCATTTTCGTCCTCCCTAGGCTAATTCTTTTCCAATTAGGGTTTTTAACCAATCTTGTGCATCCAATAGGTGTGTTTTGTGTCATTGGATGAACATTTAGGTCATTTTCGTCCTCCCTACACTTAATCTTGTGCATCCAATAGGTATTTTTGTGTCGTTGGATGAACAATTAGGTCATTTTCGTCCTCCGTAGGTTAATTCTTTTCCAATTAGGGTGTTTAACCAATCTTGTGCATCCAATAGGTGTTTTGTGTCATTGGATGAACATTTAGGTCATTTTCGTCCTCCCTACACTTAATCTTGTCCAATTAGGGTTTCTAACCAATCTTTTGCATCCAATAGGTGTTTTGTGTCATTGGATGAACAATTAGGTCATTTTCGTCCTCCCTAGGCTAATTCTTTTCCAATAAGGGTTTTTAACCAATCTTGTGCATCAAATAGGTGTGTTTGTGTCATTGGATGAATATTTAGGTCATTTTCGTCTTCCGTACACTTAATCTTGTCCAATTAGGGTTTTTAACCAATCATGTGCATCCAATAGGTGTTTTGTGTCATTGGAAGAACATTTAGTTCATTTTCGTCCTCCCTACACTTAATCTTGTCCAATTAGGGTTTCTAACCAATCGTTTGCATCCAATAGGTGTTTTGTGTCATTGGATGAACAATTAGGTCATTTTCGTCCTCCCTAGGCTAATTCTTTTCCAATTAGGGGTTTTAACCAATCTTGTGCATCCAATAGGTGTGTTTTTGTCATTGGATGGATATTTAGGTCATTTTCGTCCTTCGTACACTTAATCTTGTCCAATTAGGGTTTTTAACCAATCATGTGCATCCAATAGGTGTTTTGTGTCATTGGAAGAACATTTAGTTCATTTTCGTCCTCCCTACACTTAATCTTGTCCAATTAGGGTTTCTAACCAATCTTTTGCATCCAACAGGTGTTTTGTGTCATTGGATGAACAATTAGGTCATTTTCGTCCTCCCTAGGCTAATTCTTTTCCAATTAGGGTTTTTAACCAATCTTGTGCATCCAATAGGTGTGTTTGTGTCATTGGATGAATATTTAGGTCATTTTCGTCCTCCGTACTCTTAATCTTATCCAATTACGGTTTTTAATCAATCATGTGCATCCAATAGGTGTTTTGTGTCATTGGAAGAACATTTAGTTCATTTTCGTCCTCCCTACACTTAATCTTGTCCAATTAGGGTTTCTAACCAATCTTTTGTGTCCAATAGGTGTTTTGTGTAATTGGATGAACAATTAGGTCATTTTCGTCCTCCCTAGGCTAATTCTTTTCCAATTAGGGTTTTTAACCAATCTTGTGCATCCAATAGATGTGTTTGTGTCATTGGATGAATATTTAGGTCATTTTCGTCCTCCGTACTCTTAATCTTGTCCAATTAGGGTTTTTAATCAATCATGTGCATCCAATAGGTGTTTTGTGTCATTGGAAGAACATTTAGTTCATTTTCGTCCTCCCTACACTTAATCTTGTCCAATTAGGGTTTCTAACCAATCTTTTGTATCCAATAGGTGTTTTGTGTAATTGGATGAACAATTAGGTCATTTTCGTCCTCCCTAGGCTAATTCTTTTCCAATTAGGGTTTTTAACCAATCTTGTGCATCCAATAGATGTGTTTGTGTCATTGGATGAATATTTAGGTCATTTTCGTCCTCCCTACACTTAATCTTGTCCAATTAGGGTTTTTAACCAATCATGTGCATCCAATAGGTGTTTTGTGTCATTTGAAGAACATTTAGTTCATTTTCGTCCTCCCTACACTTAATCTTGTCCAATTAGGGTTTCTAACCAATCTTTTGCATCCAATAGGTGGTTTGTGTCATTGGATGAACAATTAGATCATTTTCGTCCTCCCTAGGTTAATTCTTTTCCAATTAGGGTTTTTAACCAATCTTGTGCATCCAATAGGTGTTTTGTGTCATTGGATGAACATTTAGGTCATTTTCGTCCTCCCTACACTTAATCTTGTCCAATTAGGGTTTTTAACCAATCTTGTGCATCCAATAGGTGTTTTTGTGTCATTGGATGAACATTTAAGTCATTTTCGTCCTCCCTAGGCTAGTTCTTGTTCAATTAGGGTTTTTAACCAATCTTGTGCATCCAATAGGTGTTTTGTGTCATTAGATGACCATTTAGGTCATTCTCGTCCTCCCTAAACTTAATCTTGTCAAAGTGGGGTTTCTAACCAATCTTGTGCATCCAATAGGTATTTTTGTGTCATTGGATAAACAATTAGGTCATTTTCGTCCTCCCTAGGCTAATTCTTTTCCAATTAGGGTTTTTAACCAATCTTGTGCATCCAATAGGTGTTTTGTGTCATTGGATGAACATTTAGGTCATTTTCGTCCTCCCTACACTTAATCTTGTCCAATTAGGGTTTTTAACCAATCTTGTGCATCCAATAGGTGTTTTTGTGTCATTGGATGAACAATTAGGTCATTTTCGTCCTCCCTAGGCTAATTCTTTTCCAATTAGGGTTTTTAACCAATCTTGTGCATCCAATAGGTGTTTTGTGTCATTGGATGAACATTTAGGTCATTTTCGTCCTCCCTACAATTAATCTTGTCCAATTAGGGTTTCTAACCAATCTTTTGCATCCAATAGGTGTTTTGTGTCATTGGATGAACAATTAGGTCATTTTCGTCCTCCCTAGGCTAATTCTTTTCCAATTAGGGTTTTTAACCAATCTTGTGCATCTAATAGGTGTTTTGTGTCATTGGATGAACATTTAGGTCATTTTCGTCCTCCCTACACTTAATCTTGTCTAGTTAGGGTTTTTAACACATCTTGTGCATCCAATAGGTGTGTTTGTGTCGTTGGATGAACTTTAGGTCATTTTCCACCTCCCTACACTTAATCTTGTACAATTAGGGTTTTTAACCAATCTTGTGCATCCAATAGGTATGTTTGTGTCATTGGATGAATATTTAGGTCATTTTCGTCCTCCCTACACTTAATCTTGTCCAATTAGGGTTTCTAACCAATCTTTTGCATCCAATAGGTGTTTTGTGTCATTGGATGAACAATTAGGTCATTTTCGTCCTCCCTAGGCTAATTCTTTTCCAATTAGGGTTTTTAACCAATCTTGTGCATCCAATAGGTGTTTTGTGTCATTAGATGAACATTTAGGTCATTTTCGTCCTCCCTACACTTAATCTTGTCCAGTTAGGGTTTTTAACACATCTTGTGCATCCAATAGGTGTGTTTGTGTCGTTGGATGAACTTTAGGTCATTTTCCACCTCCCTACACTTAATCTTGTACAATTAGGGTTTTTAACCAATCATGTGCATCCAATAGGTGTTTTGTGTCATTGGAAGAACATTTAGTTCATTTTCGTCCTCCCTACACTTAATCTTGTCCAATTAGGGTTTCTAACCAATCTTTTGCATCCAATAGGTGTTTTGTGTCATTTGATGAACAATTAGATCATTTTCGTCCTCCCTAGGCTAATTCTTTTCCAATTAGGGTTTTTAACCAATCTTGTGCATCCAATAGGTGTTTTGTGTCATTGGATGAACATTTAGGTCATTTTCGTCCTCCCTACACTTAATCTTATCCAATTAGGGTTTCTAACCAATCTTTTGCATCGAATAGGTGTTTTGTGTCATTGGATGAACAATTAGATCATTTTCGTCTTTCCTAGGCTGATTCTTTTCCAATTAGGGTTTTTAACCAATCTTGTGCATCCAATAGGTGTTTTGTGTCATTGGATGAACATTTAGGTCATTTTCATCCTCCCTACACTTAATCTTGTGCAATTAGGGTTTTTAACCAATCTTGTGCATCCAATAGGTGTTTTTGTGTCATTGGATGAACATTTAAGTCATTTTCGTCCTCCCTAGGCTAATTCTTGTCCAATTAGGGTTTTTAACCAATCTTGTGCATCCAATAGGTGTTTTGTGTCATTAGATGAACATTTAGGTCATTCTCGTCCTCCCTAAACTTAATCTTGTCAAATTGGGGTTTCTAACCAATCTTGTGCATCCAATAGGTATTTTTGTGTCGTTGGATGAACAATTAGGTCATTTTCGTCCTCCCTAGGCTAATTCTTTTCCAATTAGGGTGTTTAACCAATCTTGTGCATCCAATAGGTGTCTTTGTGTCATTGGATGAATATTTAGGTCATTTTCGTCCTCCGTACAGTTAATCTTGTCCAATTAGGGTTTTTAACCAATCATGTGCATCCAATAGGTGTTTTGTGTCATTGGAAGAACATTTAGTTCATTTTCGTCCTCCCTACACTTAATCTTGTCCAATTAGGGTTTCTAACCAATCTTTTGCATCCAATAGGTGTTTTGTGTCATTGGATGAACAATTAGGTCATTTTCGTCCTCCCTAGGCTAATTCTTTTCCAATTAGGGTTTTTAACCAATCTTGTGCATCCAATAGGTGTGTTTTGTGTCATTGGATGAACATTTAGGTCATTTTCGTCCTCCCTACACTTAATCTTGTGCATCCAATAGGTATTTTTTGTCATTGGAAGAACATTTAGTTCATTTTCGTCCTCCCTACACTTAATCTTGTCCAATTAGGGTTTCTAACCAATCTTTTGCATCCAATAGGTGTTTTGTGTCATTGGATGAACAATTAGGTCATTTTCGTCCTCCCTAGGCTAATTCTTTTCCAATAAGGGTTTTTAACCAATCTTGTGCATCAAATAGGTGTGTTTGTGTCATTGGATGAATATTTAAGTCATTTTCGTCCTCTGTACACTTAATCTTGTCCAATTAGGGTTTTTAACCAATCATGTGCATCCAATAGGTGTTTTGTGTCAATTGAAGAACATTTAGTTCATTTTCGTCCTCCCTACACTTAATCTTGTCCAATTAGGGTTTCTAACCAATCGTTTGCATCCAATAGCTGTTTTGTGTCATTGGATGAACAATTAGGTCATTTTCGTCCTCCCTAGGCTAATTCTTTTCCAATTAGGGGTTTTAACCAATCTTGTGCATCCAATAGGTGTGTTTCTGTCATTGGATGGATATTTAGGTCATTTTCGTCCTTCGTACACTTAATCTTGTCCAATTAGGGTTTTTAACCAATCATGTGCATCCAATAGGTGTTTTGTGTCATTGGAAGAACATTTAGTTCATTTTCGTCCTCCCTACACTTAATCTTGTCCAATTAGGGTTTCTAACCAATCTTTTGCATCCAATAGGTGTTTTGTGTTATTGGATGAACAATTATGTCATTTTCGTCCTCCCTAGGCTAATTCTTTTCCAATTAGGGTTTTTAACCAATCTTGTGCATCCAATAGGTGTGTTTGTGTCATTGGATGAATATTTAGGTCATTTTCGTCCTCCGTACACTTAATCTTGTCCAATTAGGGTTTTTAACCAATCATGTGCATCCAATAGGTGTTTTGTGTCATTGGAAGAACATTTAGTTCATTTTCGTCCTCCCTACACTTAATCTTGTCCAATTAGGGTTTCTAACCAATCTTTTGCATCCAATAGGTGTTTTGTGTCATTGGATGAACATTTAGGTCATTTTCGTCCTCCCTACACTTAATCTTGTCCAATTAGGGTTTCTAACCAATATTTTGCATCCAATAGGTGTTTTGTGTCATTGGATGAACAATTAGATCATTTTCGTCCTCCGTAGGCTAATAATTTTCCAATTAGGGTTTTTAACCAATCTTGTGCATCAAATAGGTGTGTTTGTGTCATTGGATGAATATTGAGGTCATTTTCGTCCTCCGTACACTTAATCTTGTCCAATTAGGGTTTTTAACCAATCATGTGCATCCAATAGGTGTTTTGTGTCATTGGAAGAACATTTAGTTCATTTTCGTCCTCCCTACACTTAATCTTGTCCAATTAGGGTTTCTAACCAATCGTTTGCATCCAATAGGTGTTTTGTGTCATTGGATGAACAATTAGGTCATTTTCGTCCTCCCTAGGCTAATTCTTTTCCAATTAGGGGTTTTAACCAATCTTGTGCATCCAATAGGTGTGTTTTTGTCATTGGATGGATATTTAGGTCATTTTCGTCCTTCGTACACTTAATCTTGTCCAATTAGGGTTTTTAACCAATCATGTGCATCCAATAGGTGTTTTGTGTCATTGGAAGAACATTTAGTTCATTTTCGTCCTCCCTACACTTAATCTTGTCCAATTAGGGTTTCTAACAAATCTTTTGCATCCAATAGGTGTTTTGTGTCATTGGATAAACAATTAGGTCATTTTCGTCCTCCCTATGCTAATTCTTTCCCAATTAGGGTTTTTAACCAATCTTGTGCATCCAATAGGTGTGTTTTGTGTCATTGGATGAACATTTAGGTCATTTTCGTCCTCCCTACACTTAATCTTGTCCAGTTAGGGTTTTTAACACATCTTGTGCATCCAACAGGTGTGTTTGTGTCGTTGGAAGAACATTTAGTTCATTTTCGTCCTCCCTACACTTAATCTTGTCCAATTAGGGTTTCTAACCAATCTTGTGCATCCAATAGGTGTTTTGTGTCATTGGATGAACATTTAGGTCATTTTCGTCCTCCATACACTTAATCTTTTCCAGTTAGGGTTTTTAACACATCTTGTGCATCCAATAGGTGTGTTTGTGTCGTTGGATGAACTTTAGGTCATTTTCCACCTCCCTACACTTAATCTTGTACAATTAGAGTTTTTAATCAATCTTGTGCATCCAATAGGTATGTTTGTGTCATTGGATGAATATTTAGGTCATTTTCGTCCTCCCTACACTTAATCTTGTCCAATTAGGGTTTCTAACCAATCTTTTGCATCCAATAGGTGTTTTGTGTCATTGGATGAACAATTAGGTCATTTTCGTCCTCCCTAGGCTAATTCTTTTCCAATTAGGGTTTTTAACCAATCTTGTGCATCCAATAGGTGTGTTTGTGTCATTGGATGAATATTTAGGTCATTTTCGTCCTCCGTACTCTTAATCTTGTCCAATTAGGGTTTTTAACCAATCTTGTGCATCCAATAGGTGTTTTGTGTCATTGGATGAACATTTAGGTCATTTTCGTCCTCCCTACACTTAATCTTGTCCAATTAGGGTTTTTAACCAATCTTGTGCATCCAATAGGTGTTTTTGTGTCATTGGATGAACATTTATGTCATTTTCGTTCTGCCTAAACTTAATCTTGTCCAATTAGGGTTTCTAACCAATCTTGTGCATCCAATAGGTGTTTTTGTGTCATTGGATGAACAATTAGGTCATTTTCGTCCTCCCTACACTTAATCTTGTCCAATTAGGGTTTCTAACCAATCTTGTGCATCCAATAGGTGTTTTTGTGTCATTGGATGAACAATTAGGTCATTTTCGTCCTCCCTAGGCTAATTCTTGTCCAATTAATGTTTCTAACCAATCTTGTGCATCCAATAGGTGTTTTGTGTCATTGGATGAACATTTAGGTCATTTTCGTCCTCCCTACACTTAATCTTGTCCAATTAGGGTTTTTAACCAATCTTGTGCATCCAATAGGTGTTTTGTGTCATTGGATGAATATTTAGGTCATTTTCGTCCTCCCTACACTTAATCTTGTCCAATTAGGGTTTCTAACCAATCTTTTGCATCCAATAGGTGTTTTGTGTCATTGGATGAACAATTAGGTCATTTTCGTCCTCCCTAGGCTAATTCTTTTCCAATTAGGGTTTTTAACCAATCTTGTGCATCCAATAGCTGTTTTTGTGTCTTTGGATGAACATTTAAGTCATTTTCGTCCTCCCTAGGCTAATTCTTGTCCAATTAGGGTTTTTAACCAATCTTGTGCATCCAATAGGTATATTTGTGTCATTGGATGAACATTTAGGTCATTTTCGTCCTCCCTACACTTAATCTTGTGCATTCAATAGGTATTTTTGTGTCGTTGGATGAACAATTAGGTCATTTTCGTACTCCCTAGGCTAATTCTTTTCCAATTAGGGTGTTTAACCAATCTTGTGCATCCAATAGGTGTTTTGTGTCATTGGATGAACATTTAGGTCATTTTCGTCCTCCCTACACTTAATCTTGTCCAATTAGGGTTTCTAACCAATCTTTTGCATCCAATAGGTGTTTTGTGTCATTGGATGAACAATTAGGTCATTTTCGTCCTCCCTAGGCTAATTCTTTTCCAATAAGGGTTTTTAACCAATCTTGTGCATCAAATAGGTGTGTTTGTTTCATTGGATGAATATTTAGGTCATTTTCGTCTTCCGTACACTTAATCTTGTCCAATTAGGGTTTTTAACCAATCATGTGCATCCAATAGGTGTTTTGTGTCATTGGAAGAACATTTAGTTCATTTTCGTCCTCCCTACACTTAATCTTGTCCAATTAGGGTTTCTAACCAATCTTTTGCATCCAACAGGTGTTTTGTGTCATTGGATGAACAATTAGGTCATGTTCGTCCTCCCTAGGCTAATTCTGGTCCAATTAGGGTTTTTAACCAATCTTGTGCATCCAATAGGTGTTTTGTGTCATTGGATGAACATTTAGGTCATTATCGTCCTCCCTACAATTAATCTTGTCCAATTAGGGTTTCTAACCAATCTTTTGCATCCAATAGGTGTTTTGTGTCATTGGATGAACAATTAGGTCATTTTCGTCCTCCCTAGGCTAATTCTTTTCCAATTAGGGTTTTTAACCAATCTTGTGCATCCAATAGGTGTGTTTGTGTCATTGGATGAATATTTAGGTCATTTTCGTCCTCCGCACGCTTAATCTTGTCCAATTAGGGTTTTTAACCAATCATGTGCATCCAATAGGTGTTTTGTGTCATTGGAAGAACATTTAGTTCATTTTCGTCTTCCCTACACTTAATCTTGTCCAATTAGGGTTTCTAACCAATCTTTTGCATCCAATAGGTGTTTTGTGTCATTGGATGAACAATTAGGTCATTTTCGTCCTCCCTAGGCTAATTCTTTTCCAATTAGGGTTTTTAACCAATCTTGTGCATCCAATAGGTGTTTTGTGTCATTGGATGAACATTTAGGTCATTTTCGTCCTCCCTACACTTAATCTTGTCCAGTTAGGGTTTTTAACACATCTTGTGCATCCAATAGGTGTGTTTGTGTCGTTGGATGAACTTTAGGTCATTTTCCACCTCCCTACACTTAATCTTGTACAATTAGGGTTTTTAACCAATCTTGTGCATCCAATAGGTATGTTTGTGTCATTGGATGAATATTTAGGTCATTTTCGTCCTCCCTACACTTAATCTTGACCAATTAGGGTTTCTAACCAATCTTTTGCATCCAATAGGTGTTTTGTGCCATTGGATGAACAATTAGGTTATTTTCGTCCTCCCTAGGCTAATTCTTTTCTAATTAGGGTTTTTAACCAATCTTGTGCATTTAATAGGTGTTTTGTGTCGTTGGAGGAACATTTAGGTCATTTTCGTCCTCCCTACACTTCATCTTGTCCAATTAGGGTTTTTAACCAATCATGTGCATCCAATAGGTGTTTTGTGTCATTGGAAGAACATTTAGTTCATTTTCGTCCTCCCTACACTTAATCTTGTCCAATTAGGGTTTCTAACCAATCTTTTGCATCCAATAGGTGTTTTGTGTCATTGGATAAACAATTAGGTCATTTTCGTCCTCCCTAGGCTAATTCTTTTCCAATTAGGGTTTTTAACCAATCTTGTGCATCCAATAGGTGTGTTTTGTGTCATTGGATGAACATTTAGGTCATTTTCGTCCTCCCTACGTTTAATCTTGTCCAGTTAGGGTTTTTAACACATCTTGTGCATCCAACAGGTGTGTTTGTGTCGTTGGAAGAACATTTAGTTCATTTTCGTCCTCCCTACACTTAATCTTGTCCAATTAGGGTTTCTAACCAATCTTGTGCATCCAATAGGTGTTTTGTGTCATTGGATGAACATTTAGGTCATTTTCGTCCTCCATACACTTAATCTTGTCCAGTTAGGGTTTTTAACGCATCTTGTGCATCCAATAGGTGTGTTTGTGTCGTTGGATGAACTTTAGGTCATTTTCCACCTCCCTACACTTAATCTTGTACAATTAGGGTTTTTAACAAATCTTGTGCATCCAATAGGTATGTTTGTGTCATTGGATGAATATTTACGTCATTTTCGTCCTCCCTACACTTAATCTTGTCCAATTAGGGTTTCTAACCAATCTTTTGCATCCAATAGGTGTTTTGTGTCATTGGATGAACAATTAGGTCATTTTCGTCCTCCCTAGGCTAATTCTTTTCCAATTAGGGTTTTTAACCAATCTTGTGCATCCAATAGGTGTGTTTGTGTCATTGGATGAATATTTAGGTCATTTTCGTCCTCCGTACTCTTAATCTTGTCCAATTAGGGTTTTTAACCAATCATGTGCATCCAATAGGTGTTTTTGTGTCTTTGGATGAACATTTAAGTCATTTTCGTCCTCCCTAGGCTAATTCTTGTCCAATTAGGGTTTTTAACCAATCTTGTGCATCCAATAGGTGTTTTGTGTCATTAGATGAACATTTAGGTCATTCTCGTCCTCCCTAAACTTAATCTTGTCAAATTGGGGTTTCTAACCAATCTTGTGCCTCCTATAGGTATATTTGTGTCATTGGATGAACAATTAGGTCATGTTCGTCCTCCCTAGGCTAATTCTTTTCCAATTAGGGTTTTTAACCAATCTTGTGCATCCAATAGGTGTTTTGTGTCATTGGATGAACATTTAGGTCATTTTCGTCCTCCCCACACTTAATCTTGTCCAATTAGGGTTTTTAACCTATCTTGTGCATCCAATAGGTGTTTTGTGTCATTGGATGAACATTTAGGTCATTTTCGTCCTCCCTACACTTAATCTTGTCCAATTAGGGTTTTTAACCAATCTTGTGCATCCAATAGGTGTTTTTGTGTCTTTGGATGAACATTTAAGTCATTTTCGTCCTCCCTAGGCTAATTCTTGTCCAATTAGGGTTTTTAACCAATCTTGTGCATCCAATAGGTGTTTTGTGTCATTGGATGAACATTTAGGTCATTTTCGTCCTCCCTACAATTAATCTTGTCCAATTAGGGTTTCTAACCAATCTTTTGCATCCAATAGGTGTTTTGTGTCATTGGATGAACAATTAGGTCATTTTCGTCCTCCCTAGGCTAATTCTTTTCCAATTAGGGTTTTTAACCAATCTTGTGCATCTAATAGGTGTTTTGTGTCATTGGATGAACATTTAGGTCATTTTCGTCCTCCCTACACTTAATCTTGTCTAGTTAGGGTTTTTAACACATCTTGTGCATCCAATAGGTGTGTTTGTGTCGTTGGATGAACTTTAGGTCATTTTCCACCTCCCTACACTTAATCTTGTACAATTAGGGTTTTTAACCAATCTTGTGCATCCAATAGGTATGTTTGTGTCATTGGATGAATATTTAGGTCATTTTCGTCCTCCCTACACTTAATCTTGTCCAATTAGGGTTTCTAACCAATCTTTTGCATCCAATAGGTGTTTTGTGTCATTGGATGAACAATTAGGTCATTTTCGTCCTCCCTAGGCTAATTCTTTTCCAATTAGGGTTTTTAACCAATCTTGTGCATCCAATAGCTGTTTTTGTGTCTTTGGATGAACATTTAAGTCATTTTCGTCCTCCCTAGGCTAATTCTTGTCCAATTAGGGTTTTTAACCAATCTTGTGCATCCAATAGGTATATTTGTGTCATTGGATGAACATTTAGGTCATTTTCGTCCTCCCTACACTTAATCTTGTGCATTCAATAGGTATTTTTGTGTCGTTGGATGAACAATTAGGTCATTTTCGTACTCCCTAGGCTAATTCTTTTCCAATTAGGGTGTTTAACCAATCTTGTGCATCCAATAGGTGTTTTGTGTCATTGGATGAACATTTAGGTCATTTTCGTCCTCCCTACACTTAATCTTGTCCAATTAGGGTTTCTAACCAATCTTTTGCATCCAATAGGTGTTTTGTGTCATTGGATGAACAATTAGGTCATTTTCGTCCTCCCTAGGCTAATTCTTTTCCAATAAGGGTTTTTAACCAATCTTGTGCATCAAATAGGTGTGTTTGTTTCATTGGATGAATATTTAGGTCATTTTCGTCTTCCGTACACTTAATCTTGTCCAATTAGGGTTTTTAACCAATCATGTGCATCCAATAGGTGTTTTGTGTCATTGGAAGAACATTTAGTTCATTTTCGTCCTCCCTACACTTAATCTTGTCCAATTAGGGTTTCTAACCAATCTTTTGCATCCAACAGGTGTTTTGTGTCATTGGATGAACAATTAGGTCATGTTCGTCCTCCCTAGGCTAATTCTGGTCCAATTAGGGTTTTTAACCAATCTTGTGCATCCAATAGGTGTTTTGTGTCATTGGATGAACATTTAGGTCATTATCGTCCTCCCTACAATTAATCTTGTCCAATTAGGGTTTCTAACCAATCTTTTGCATCCAATAGGTGTTTTGTGTCATTGGATGAACAATTAGGTCATTTTCGTCCTCCCTAGGCTAATTCTTTTCCAATTAGGGTTTTTAACCAATCTTGTGCATCCAATAGGTGTGTTTGTGTCATTGGATGAATATTTAGGTCATTTTCGTCCTCCGCACGCTTAATCTTGTCCAATTAGGGTTTTTAACCAATCATGTGCATCCAATAGGTGTTTTGTGTCATTGGAAGAACATTTAGTTCATTTTCGTCTTCCCTACACTTAATCTTGTCCAATTAGGGTTTCTAACCAATCTTTTGCATCCAATAGGTGTTTTGTGTCATTGGATGAACAATTAGGTCATTTTCGTCCTCCCTAGGCTAATTCTTTTCCAATTAGGGTTTTTAACCAATCTTGTGCATCCAATAGGTGTTTTGTGTCATTGGATGAACATTTAGGTCATTTTCGTCCTCCCTACACTTAATCTTGTCCAGTTAGGGTTTTTAACACATCTTGTGCATCCAATAGGTGTGTTTGTGTCGTTGGATGAACTTTAGGTCATTTTCCACCTCCCTACACTTAATCTTGTACAATTAGGGTTTTTAACCAATCTTGTGCATCCAATAGGTATGTTTGTGTCATTGGATGAATATTTAGGTCATTTTCGTCCTCCCTACACTTAATCTTGACCAATTAGGGTTTCTAACCAATCTTTTGCATCCAATAGGTGTTTTGTGCCATTGGATGAACAATTAGGTTATTTTCGTCCTCCCTAGGCTAATTCTTTTCTAATTAGGGTTTTTAACCAATCTTGTGCATTTAATAGGTGTTTTGTGTCGTTGGAGGAACATTTAGGTCATTTTCGTCCTCCCTACACTTCATCTTGTCCAATTAGGGTTTTTAACCAATCATGTGCATCCAATAGGTGTTTTGTGTCATTGGAAGAACATTTAGTTCATTTTCGTCCTCCCTACACTTAATCTTGTCCAATTAGGGTTTCTAACCAATCTTTTGCATCCAATAGGTGTTTTGTGTCATTGGATAAACAATTAGGTCATTTTCGTCCTCCCTAGGCTAATTCTTTTCCAATTAGGGTTTTTAACCAATCTTGTGCATCCAATAGGTGTGTTTTGTGTCATTGGATGAACATTTAGGTCATTTTCGTCCTCCCTACGTTTAATCTTGTCCAGTTAGGGTTTTTAACACATCTTGTGCATCCAACAGGTGTGTTTGTGTCGTTGGAAGAACATTTAGTTCATTTTCGTCCTCCCTACACTTAATCTTGTCCAATTAGGGTTTCTAACCAATCTTGTGCATCCAATAGGTGTTTTGTGTCATTGGATGAACATTTAGGTCATTTTCGTCGTCCATACACTTAATCTTGTCCAGTTAGGGTTTTTAACGCATCTTGTGCATCCAATAGGTGTGTTTGTGTCGTTGGATGAACTTTAGGTCATTTTCCACCTCCCTACACTTAATCTTGTACAATTAGGGTTTTTAACAAATCTTGTGCATCCAATAGGTATGTTTGTGTCATTGGACGAATATTTACGTCATTTTCGTCCTCCCTACACTTAATCTTGTCCAATTAGGGTTTCTAACCAATCTTTTGCATCCAATAGGTGTTTTGTGTCATTGGATGAACAATTAGGTCATTTTCGTCCTCCCTAGGCTAATTCTTTTCCAATTAGGGTTTTTAACCAATCTTGTGCATCCAATAGGTGTGTTTGTGTCATTGGATGAATATTTAGGTCATTTTCGTCCTCCGTACTCTTAATCTTGTCCAATTAGGGTTTTTAACCAATCTTGTGCATCCAATAGGTGTTTTGTGTCATTGGAAGAACATTTAGTTCATTTTCGTCCTCCCTACACTTAATCTTGTCCAATTAGGGTTTCTAACCAATCTTTTGCATCCAATAGGTGTTTTGTGTCATTGGATGAACAATTAGATCATTTTCGTCCTCCCTAGGCTTATTCTTTTCCAATTAGGGTTTTTAACCAATCTTGTGCATCCAATAGGTGTTTTGTGTCATTGGATGAACATTTAGGTCATTTTCGTCCTCCCTACACTTAATCTTGTCCAATTAGGGTTTTTAACCAATCTTGTGCATCCAATAGGTGTTTTTGTGTCATTGGATGAACATTTAAGTCATTTTCGTCCTCCCTAGGCTAGTTCTTGTTCAATTAGGGTTTTTAACCAATCTTGTGCATCCAATAGGTGTTTTGTGTCATTAGATGACCATTTAGGTCATTCTCGTCCTCCCTAAACTTAATCTTGTCAAAGTGGGGTTTCTAACCAATCTTGTGCATCCAATAGGTATTTTTGTGTCATTGGATAAACAATTAGGTCATTTTCGTCCTCCCTAGGCTAATTCTTTTCCAATTAGGGTTTTTAACCAATCTTGTGCATCCAATAGGTGTTTTGTGTCATTGGATGAACATTTAGGTCATTTTCGTCCTCCCTACACTTAATCTTGTCCAATTAGGGTTTTTAACCAATCTTGTGCATCCAATAGGTGTTTTTGTGTCATTGGATGAACAATTAGGTCATTTTCGTCCTCCCTAGGCTAATTCTTGTCCAATTAATGTTTGTAACCAATCTTGTGCATCCAATAGGTGTTTTTGTGTCATTGGGTGAACAATTAGGTCATTTTCGTCCTCCCTAGGCTAATTCTTGTCCAATTAGGGTTTTTAACCAATCTTGTGCATCCAATAGGTGTTTTGTGTCATTGGATGAACATTTAGGTCATTTTCGTCCTCCCTACACTTAATCTTGTCCAATTAGGGTTTTTAACCAATCTTGTGCATCCAATAGGTGTTTTTGTGTCATTTGATGAACATTTAGGTCCTTTTCGTCCTCCCTAGGCTTAATCTTGTCCAATTAGGATTTCGAACCAATCTTGTGCATCAAATAGGTGTTTTTGTGTCATTGGATGAACAATTAGGTCATTTTCGTCCTCCCTAAACTTAATCTTGTCCAATTAGGGTTTCTAACCAATCTTGTGCATCAAATAGGTGTTTTTGTGTCATTGGATGAACTATTAGGTTATTTTCGTCCTCCCTGGGCTAATTCTTGTCCAACTAGGGTTTTTAACCAATCTTGTGCATCTAATAGGTGTTTTGTGTCATTGGATGAACATTTAGGTCATTTTCGTCCTCCCTACACTTAACCTTGTCCAATTAGGGTTTTTAACCAATCTTGTGCATCCAAAAGGTGTTTTTGTGTCATTGGATGAACATTTAGGTCATTTTCGTTCTCCCTAAACTTAATCTTGTCCAATTAGGGTTTCTGACCAATCTTGTGCATCCAATCGGTGTTTTTATGTCATTGGAAGAATATTTAGGTCATTTTCGTCCTCCCTTCACTTAATCTTGTCCAATTAGGGTTTTTAGCCAATCATGTGCATCCAATAGGTGTTTTGTGTCATTGGATGAACATTTAGGTCCTTTTCGTCCTCCCTAGGCTTAATCTTGTCCAATTAGGATTTCGAACCAATCTTGTACATCAAATAGGTGTTTTTGTGTCATTGGATGAACAACTAGGTCATTTTCGTCCTCCCTAAACTTAATCTTGTCCAATTAGGGTTTCTAACCAATTTTGTGCAACAAATAGGTGTTTTTGTGTCATTGGATGAACTATTAGGTTATTTTCGTCCTCCCTGGGCTAATTCTTGTCCAACTAGGGTTTTTAACCAATCTTGTGCATCCAATAGGTGTTTTGTGTCATTGGATGAACATTTAGGTCATTTTCGTCCTCCCTACACTTAATCTTGTCCAATTAGGGTTTTTAACCAATCTTGTGCATCCAATAGGTGTTTTGTGTCATTGGATGAACATTTACGTCATTTTCGTCCTCCCTAAACTTAATCTTGTCCAATTAGGGTTTCTAACCAATCTTGTGCATCCAATAGGTGTTTTTGTGTCATTGGATGAACAATTAGGTCATTTTCGTCCTCCCTAGGCTAATTCTTGTCCAATTAATGTTTCTAACCAATCTTGTGCATCCAATAGGTGTTTTGTGTCATTGGATGAACATTTAGGTCATTTTCGTCCTCCCTACACTTAATCTTGTCCAATTAGGGTTTTTAACCAATCTTGTGCATCCAATAGGTGTTTTGTGTCATTTGATGAACATTTAGGTCATTTTCGTCCTCCCTAGGCTAATTCTTGTCCAATTAGGGTTTTTAACCAATCTTGTGCATCCAATAGGTGTTTTGTGTCATTGGATGAACATTTAGGTCATTTTCGTCCTCCCTACAATTAATCTTGTCCAATTAGGGTTTCTAACCAATCTTTTGCATCCAATAGGTGTTTTGTGTCATTGGATGAACAATTAGGTCATTTTCGTCCTCCCTAGGCTAATTCTTTTCCAATTAGGGTTTTTAACCAATCTTGTGCATCTAATAGGTGTTTTGTGTCATTGGATGAACATTTAGGTCATTTTCGTCCTCCCTACACTTAATCTTGTCCAATTAGGGTTTCTAACCAATCTTTTGCATCCAATAGGTGTTTTGTGTCATTGGATGAACAATTAGGTCATTTTCGTCCTCCCTAGGCTAATTCTTTTCCAATTAGGGTTTTTAACCAATCTTGTGCATCCAATAGCTGTTTTTGTGTCTTTGGATGAACATTTAAGTCATTTTCGTCCTCCCTAGGCTAATTCTTGTCCAATTAGGGTTTTTAACCAATCTTGTGCATCCAATAGGTATATTTGTGTCATTGGATGAACATTTAGGTCATTTTCGTCCTCCCTACACTTAATCTTGTGCATTCAATAGGTATTTTTGTGTCGTTGGATGAACAATTAGGTCATTTTCGTACTCCCTAGGCTAATTCTTTTCCAATTAGGGTGTTTAACCAATCTTGTGCATCCAATAGGTGTTTTGTGTCATTGGATGAACATTTAGGTCATTTTCGTCCTCCCTACACTTAATCTTGTCCAATTAGGGTTTCTAACCAATCTTTTGCATCCAATAGGTGTTTTGTGTCATTGGATGAACAATTAGGTCATTTTCGTCCTCCCTAGGCTAATTCTTTTCCAATAAGGGTTTTTAACCAATCTTGTGCATCAAATAGGTGTGTTTGTTTCATTGGATGAATATTTAGGTCATTTTCGTCTTCCGTACACTTAATCTTGTCCAATTAGGGTTTTTAACCAATCATGTGCATCCAATAGGTGTTTTGTGTCATTGGAAGAACATTTAGTTCATTTTCGTCCTCCCTACACTTAATCTTGTCCAATTAGGGTTTCTAACCAATCTTTTGCATCCAACAGGTGTTTTGTGTCATTGGATGAACAATTAGGTCATGTTCGTCCTCCCTAGGCTAATTCTGGTCCAATTAGGGTTTTTAACCAATCTTGTGCATCCAATAGGTGTTTTGTGTCATTGGATGAACATTTAGGTCATTATCGTCCTCCCTACAATTAATCTTGTCCAATTAGGGTTTCTAACCAATCTTTTGCATCCAATAGGTGTTTTGTGTCATTGGATGAACAATTAGGTCATTTTCGTCCTCCCTAGGCTAATTCTTTTCCAATTAGGGTTTTTAACCAATCTTGTGCATCCAATAGGTGTGTTTGTGTCATTGGATGAATATTTAGGTCATTTTCGTCCTCCGCACGCTTAATCTTGTCCAATTAGGGTTTTTAACCAATCATGTGCATCCAATAGGTGTTTTGTGTCATTGGAAGAACATTTAGTTCATTTTCGTCTTCCCTACACTTAATCTTGTCCAATTAGGGTTTCTAACCAATCTTTTGCATCCAATAGGTGTTTTGTGTCATTGGATGAACAATTAGGTCATTTTCGTCCTCCCTAGGCTAATTCTTTTCCAATTAGGGTTTTTAACCAATCTTGTGCATCCAATAGGTGTTTTGTGTCATTGGATGAACATTTAGGTCATTTTCGTCCTCCCTACACTTAATCTTGTCCAGTTAGGGTTTTTAACACATCTTGTGCATCCAATAGGTGTGTTTGTGTCGTTGGATGAACTTTAGGTCATTTTCCACCTCCCTACACTTAATCTTGTACAATTAGGGTTTTTAACCAATCTTGTGCATCCAATAGGTATGTTTGTGTCATTGGATGAACATTTAGGTCATTTTCGTCCTCCCTACACTTAATCTTGTCCAATTAGGGTTTCTAACCAATCTTTTGCATCCAATAGGTGTTTTGTGTCATTAGATGAACAATTAGGTCATTTTCGTCCTCCCTAGGCTAATTCTTTTCCAATTAGGGTTTTTAACCAATCTTGTGCATCCAATAGGTGTGTTTGTGTCATTGGATGAATATTTAGGTCATTTTCGTCCTCCGTACTCTTAATCTTGTCCAATTAGGATTTTTAATCAATCATGTGCATCCAATAGGTGTTTTTTGTCATTGGAAGAACATTTAGTTCATTTTCGTCCTCCCTACACTTAATCTTGTCCAATTAGGGTTTCTAACCAATCTTTTGCATCCAATAGGTGTTTTGTGTCATTGGATGAACAATTAGGTCGTTTTCGTCCTCCCTAGGCTAATTCTTTTCCAATTAGGGTTTTTAACCAATCTTGTGCATCCAATAGGTGTTTTGTGTCATTGTATGAACATTTAGGTCATTTTCGTCCTCCCTACACTTAATCTTGTCCAGTTAGGGTTTTTAACACATCTTGTGCATCCAATAGGTGTGTTTGTGTCGTTGGATGAACTTTAGGTCATTTTCCACCTCCCTACACTTAATCTTGTACAATTAGATTATTTAACCAATCTTGTGCATCCAATAGGTATGTTTGTGTCATTGGATGAATATTTAGGTCATTTTCGTCCTCCCTACACTTAATCTTGTCCAATTAGGGTTTCTAACCAATCTTTTGCATCCAATAGGTGTTTTGTGTCATTGGATGAACAATTAGGTCATTTTCGTCCTCCCTAGCCTAATTCTTTTACAATTAGGGTTTTTAACCAATCTTGTGCATCCAATAGGTGTGTTTTGTGTCATTGGATGAACACTTAGGTCATTTTCGTCCTCCCTAGGCTAATTCTTTTCCAATTAGGGTTTTTAACCAATCTTGTGCATCCAATAGGTGTGTTTTGTGTCATTGGATGAACATTTAGGTCATTTTCGTCCTCCCTACGTTTAATCTTGTCCAGTTAGGGTTTTTAACACATCTTGTGCATCCAACAGGTGTGTTTGTGTCGTTGGAAGAACATTTAGTTCATTTTCGTCCTCCCTACACTTAATCTTGTCCAATTAGGGTTTCTAACCAATCTTGTGCATCCAATAGGTGTTTTGTGTCATTGGATGAACATTTAGGTCATTTTCGTCCTCCCTACACTTAATCTTGTCCAGTTAGGGTTTTTAACACATCTTGTGCATCCAATAGGTGTGTTTGTGTCGTTGGATGAACTTTAGGTCATTTTCCACCTCCCTACACTTAATCTTGTACAATTAGGTTTTTTAACCAATCTTGTGCATCCAATAGGTATGTTTGTGACATTGGATGAATATTTAGGTCATTTTCGTCCTCCCTACACTTAATCTTGTGCATCCAATAGGTATTTTTGTGTCATTGGATGAATATTTAGGTCATTTTCGTCCTCCCTACACTTAATCTTGTCCAGTTAGGGTTTTTAACCAATCTTGTGCATCCAATAGGTATTTTTGTGTCGTTGGATGAACAATTAGGTCATTTTCGTCCTCCCTAGGCTAATTCTTTTCCAATTAGGGTGTTTAACCAATCTTGTGCATCCAATAGGTGTTTTGTGTCATTGGATGAACAATTAGGTCATTTTCGTCCTCCCTAGGCTAATTCTTTTCCAATTAGGGTGTTTAACCAATCTTGTGCATCCAATAGGTGTTTTGTGTCATTGGATGAACATTTAGGTCATTTTCGTCCTCCCTACACTTAATCTTGTCCAATTAGGGTTTTTAACCAATCTTGTGTATCCAATAGGTGTTTTTGTGTCATTGGATGAACATTTAAGTCATTTTCGTCCTCCCTAGGCTAATTCTTGTCCAATTAGGGTTTTTAACCAATCTTGTGCATCCAATAGGTATTTTTGTGTCATTGGATGAACAATTAGGTCATTTTCGTCCTCCCTACTATAATTCATTTCCAATTAGGGTTTTTAACCAATCTTGTGCATCCAATAGGTGTGTTTGTGTCATTGGATAAATATTTAGGTCATTTTCGTCCTCCGTACACTTAATCTTGTCCAATTAGGGTTTTTAACCAATCATGTGCATCCAATAGGTGTTTTGTGTCATTGGAAGAACATTTAGTTCATTTTCGTCCTCCCTACACTTAATCTCTTCCAATTAGGGTTTCTAACCAATCTTGTGCATCCAATAGGTGTTTTGTGTCATTGGATGAACATTTAGGTCATTTTTGTCCTCCCTACACTTAATCTTGTCCAGTTAGGGTTTTTAACACATCTTGTGCATCCAATAGGTGTGTTTGTGTCGTTGGATGAACTTTAGGTCATTTTCCACCTCCCTACACTTAATCGTGTACAATTAGGGTTTTTAACCAATCTTGTGCATCCAATAGGTATGTTTGTGTCATTGGATGAATATTTACGTCATTTTCGTCCTCCCTACACTTAATCTTGACCAATTAGGGTTTCTAACCAATCTTTTGCATCCAATAGGTGTTTTGTGCCATTGGATGAACAATTAGGTCATTTTCGTCCTCCCTAGGCTAATTCTTTTCTAATTAGGGTTTCTAACCAATCTTTTGCATCCAATAGGTGTTTTGTGTCATTGGATGAACAATTAGGTCATTTTCGTCCTCCCTACGCTAATTCTTTTCCAATTAGGGTTTTTAACCAATCTTGTGCATCCAATAGGTGTTTTGTGTCATTGGATGAACAATTAGGTCATTTTCGTCCTCCCTAGGCTAATTGTTTTCCAATTAGGGTTTTTAACCAATCTTGTGCATCCAATAGGTGTTTTGTGTCATTGGATGAACATTTAGGTCATTTTCGTCCTCCCTACACTTAATCTTGTCCAATTAGGGTTTCTAACCAATCTTTTGCATCCAATAGGTGTTTTGTGTCATTGGATGAACAATTAGATCATTTTCGTCCTCCCTAGGCTAATTCTTTTCCAATTAGGGTTTTTAACCAATCTTGTGCATCCAATAGGTATGTTTGTGTCATTGGATGAACATTTAGGTCATTTTCGTCCTCCCTACACTTAATCTTGTCCAATTAGGGTTTCTAACCAATCTTTTGCATCCAATAGGTGTTTTGTGTCATTGGATGAACAATTAGGTCGTTTTCGTCCTCCCTAGGCTAATTCTTTTCCAATTAGGGTTTTTAACCAATCTTGTGCATCCAATAGGTGTTTTGTGTCATTGTATGAACATTTAGGTCATTTTCGTCCTCCCTACACTTAATCTTGTCCAATTAGGGTTTCTAACCAATCTTTTGCATCCAATAGGTGTTTTGTGTCATTGGATGAACAATTAGGTCATTTTCGTCCTCCCTAGGCTAATTCTTTTCCAATTAGGGTTTTTAACCAATCTTGTGCATCCAATAGGTGTTTTGTGTCATTGGATGAACATTTAGGTCATTTTCGTCCTCCCTACACTTAATCTTGTCTAGTTAGGGTTTTTAACACATCTTGTGCATCCAATAGGTGTGTTTGTGTCGTGGGATGAACTTTAGGTCATTTTCCACCTCCCTACACTTAATCTTGTACAATTAGGGTATTTAACCAATCTTGTGCATCCAATAGGTATGTTTGTGTCATTGGATGAATATTTAGGTCATTTTCGTCCTCCCTACACTTAATCTTGTCCAATTAGGGTTTCTAACCAATCTTTTGCATCCAATAGGTGTTTTGTGTCATTGGATGAACAATTAGGTCATTTTCGTCCTCCCTAGGCTAATTCTTTTCCAATTAGGGTTTTTAACCAATCTTGTGCATCCAATAGGTGTGTTTGTGTCATTGGATGAATATTTAGGTTATTTTCGTCCTCCGTACTCTTAATCTTGTCCAATTAGGGTTTTTAACCAATCATGTGCATCCAATAGGTGTTTTGTGTCATTGGAAGAACATTTAGTTCATTTTCGTCCTCCCTACACTTAATCTTGTCCAATTAGGGTTTCTAACCAATCTTTTGCATCCAATAGGTGTTTTGTGTCATTGGATGAACAATTAGGTCATTTTCGTCCTCCCTAGGCTAATTCTTTTCCAATTAGGGTTTTTAACCAATCTTGTGCATCCAATAGGTGTTTTGTGTCATTGGATGAACATTTAGGTCATTTTCGTCCTCCCTACACTTATTCTTGTCCAGTTAGGGTTTTTAGCACATCTTGTGCATCCAATAGATGTGTTTGTGTCGTTGGATGAACTTTAGGTCATTTTCCACCTCCCTACACTTAATCTTGTACAATTCGGGTTTTTAACCAATCTTGTGCATCCAATAGGTATGTTTGTGTCATTGGATGAATATTTAGGTCATTTTCGTCCTCCCTACACTTAATCTTGTCCAATTAGGGTTTCTAACCAATCTTTTGCATCCAATAGGTGTTTTGTGTCATTGGATGAACAATTAGGTCATTTTCGTCCTTCCTAGGCTAATTCTTTTCCAATTAGGGTTTTAACCAATCTTGTGCATCCAATAGGCGTTTTGTGTAATTGGATGAATATTTAGGTCATTTTCGTCCTCCCTACACTTAATCTTGTCCAGTTAGGGTTTTTAACACATCTTGTGCATCCAATAGGTGTGTTTGTGTCGTTGGATGAACTTTAGGTCATTTTCCACCTCCCTACACTTAATCTTGTACAATTAGGGTTTTTAACCAATCTTGTGCATCCAATAGGTATGTTTGTGTCATTGGATGAATATTTAGGTCATTTTCGTCCTCCCTACACTTAATCTTGTCCAATTAGGGTTTCTAACCAATCTTTTGCATCCAATAGGTGTTTTGTGTCATTGGATGAACAATTAGATCATTTTCGTCCTCCCTAGGCTAATTCTTTTCCAATTAGGGTTTTTAACCAATCTTGTGCATGCAATAGGTGTTTTTTGTCATTGGATGAACATTTAGGTCATTTTCGTCCTCCCTACAATTAATCTTGTCCAGTTAGGGTTTTTAACACATCTTGTGCATCCAATAGGTGTGTTTGTGTCGTTGTATGAACTTTAGGTCATTTTCCACCTCCCTACACTTAATCTTGTACAATTAGGGTTTTTAACCAATCTTGTGCATCCAATAGGTATGTTTGTGTCATTGGATGAATATTTAGGTCATTTTCGTCCTCCCTACACTTAATCTTGTCCAATTAGGGTTTCTAACCAATCTTTTGCATCCAATAGGTGTTTTGTGTCATTGGATGAACAATTAGGTCATTTTCGTCCTCCCTAGGCTAATTCTTTTACAATTAGGGTTTTTAACCAATCTTGTGCATCCAATAGGTGTGTTTGTGTCATTGGATGAATATTTACGTCATTTTCGTCCTCCCTACACTTAATCTTGTCCAGTCAGGGGTTTTAACACATCTTGTGCATCCAATAGGTGTGTTTGTGTCGTTGGATGAACTTTAGGTCATTTTCCACCTCCCTACACTTAATCTTGTACAATTAGGGTATTTAACCAATCTTGTGCATCCAATAGGTATGTTTGTGTCATTGGATGAATATTTAGGTCATTTTCGTCCTCCCTACACTTAATCTTGTCCAATTAGGGTTTCTAACCAATCTTTTGCATCCAATAGGTGTTTTGTGTCATTGGATGAACAATTAGGTCATTTTCGTCCTCCCTAGGCTAATTCTTTTACAATTAGGGTTTTTAACCAATCTTGTGCATCCAATAGGTGTGTTTGTGTCATTGGATGAATATTTACGTCATTTTCGTCCTCCCTACACTTAATCTTGTCCAGTCAGGGGTTTTAACACATCTTGTGCATCCAATAGGTGTGTTTGTGTCGTTGGATGAACTTTAGGTCATTTTCGACCTCCCTACACTTAATCTTGTACAATTAGGGTATTTAACCAATCTTGTGCATCCAATAGGTATGTTTGTGTCATTGGATGAATATTTAGGTCATTTTCGTCCTCCCTACACTTAATCTTGTCCAATTAGGGTTTCTAACCAATCTTTTGCATCCAATAGGTGTTTTGTGTCATTGGATGAACAATTAGGTCATTTTCGTCCTCCCTAGCCTAATTCTTTTACAATTAGGGTTTTTAACCAATCTTGTGCATCCAATAGGTGTGTTTTGTGTCATTGGATGAACACTTAGGTCATTTTCGTCCTCTCTACACTTAATCTTGTCTAGTTAGGGTTTTTAACACATCTTGTGCATCCAATAGGTGTGTTTGTGTCGTTGGAAGAACATTTAGTTCATTTTCATCCTCCCTACACTTAATCTTGTCCAATTAGGGTTTCTAACCAATCTTTTGCATCCAATAGGTGTTTTGTGTCATCGGATGAACAATTAGATCATTTTCGTCCTCCCTAGGCTAATTCTTTTCCAATTAGGGTTTTTAACCAATCTTGTGCATCCAATAGGTGTTTTGTGTCATTGGATGAACATTTAGGTCATTTTCGTCCTCCCTACACTTAATCTTGTCCAATTAGGGTTTTTAACCAATCTTGTGTATCCAATAGGTGTTTTTGTGTCATTGGATGAACATTTAAGTCATTTTCGTCCTCCCTAGGCTAATTCTTGTCCAATTAGGGTTTTTAACCTATCTTGTGCATCCAATAGGTGTTTTGTCTCATTAGATGAACATTTAGGTCATTCTCGTCCTCCCTAAACTTAATCTTGTCAAATTGGGGATTCTAACCAATATTGTGCATCCAATAGGTATTTTTGTGTCGTTGGATGAACAATTAGGTCATTTTCGTCCTCCCTAGGCTAATTCTTTTCCAATTAGGGTGTTTAACCAATCTTGTGCATCCAATAGGTGTGTTTGTGTCATTGGATGAATATTTAGGTCATTTTCGTCCTCCGTACACTTAATCTTGTCCAATTAGGGTTTTTAACCAATCATGTGCATCCAATAGGTGTTTTGTGTCATTGGAAGAACATTTAGTTCATTTTCGTCCTCCCTACACTTAATCTTGTCCAATTAGGGTTTCTAACCAATCTTTTTGCATCCAATAGGTGTTTTGTGTCATTGGATGAACAATTAGGTCATTTTCGTCCTACCTAGGCTAATTCTTTTCCAATTAGGGTTTTTAACCAATCTTGTGCATCCAATAGGTGTTTTGTGTCATTGGATGAACATTTAGGTCATTTTCGTACTCCCTACACTTAATCTTGTCCAGTTAGGGTTTTTAACACATCTTGTGCATCCAATAGGTGTGTTTGTGTCGTCGGAGGAACTTTAGGTCATTTTCCACCTCCCTACACTTAATCTTGTACAATTAGGGTTTTTAACCAAACTTGTGCATCCAATAGGTATGTTTGTGTCATTGGATGAACATTTAGGTCATTTTCGTCCTCCCTACACTTAATCTTGTCCAATTAGGGTTTCTAACCAATCTTTTGCATCCAATAGGTGTTTTGTGTCATTGGATGAACATATAGGTCATTTTCGTCCTCCCTAGGCTAATTCTTTTCCAATTAGGGTTTTTAACCAATCTTGTGCATCCAATAGGTGTGTTTGTGTCATTCGATGAATATTTAGGTCATTTTCGTCCTCCGTACTCTTAATCTTGTCCAATTAGGATTTTTAATCAATCATGTGCATCCAATAGGTGTTTTTTGTCATTGGAAGAACATTTAGTTCATTTTCGTCCTCCCTACACTTAATCTTGTCCAATTAGGGTTTTTAACCAATCTTGTGCATCCAATAGGTGTTTTGTGTCATTGGATGAACAATTAGGTCGTTTTCGTCCTCCCTACACTTAATCTTGTCCAATTAGGGTTTCTAACCAATCTTTTGCATCCAATAGGTGTTTTGTGTCATTGGATGAACATTTAGGTCATTTTCGTCCTCCCTACACTTAATCTTGTCCAATTAGGGTTTCTAACCAATCTTTTGCATCCAATAGGTGTTTTGTGTCATTGGATGAACATATAGGTCATTTTCGTCCTCCCTAGGCTAATTCTTTTCCAATTAGGGTTTTTAACCAATCTTGTGCATCCAATAGGTGTGTTTGTGTCATTGGATGAATATTTAGGTCATTTTCGTCCTCCGTACTCTTAATCTTGTCCAATTAGGATTTTTAATCAATCATGTGCATCCAATAGGTGTTTTTTGTCATTGGAAGAACATTTAGTTCATTTTCGTCCTCCCTACACTTAATCTTGTCCAATTAGGGTTTCTTACCAATCTTTTGCATCCAATAGGTGTTTTGTGTCATTGGATGAACAATTAGGTCGTTTTCGTCCTCCCTAGGCTAATTCTTTTCCAATTAGGGTTTTTAACCAATCTTGTGCATCCAATAGGTGTTTTGTATCATTGTATGAACATTTAGGTCATTTTCGTCCTCCCTACACTTAATCTTGTCCAGTTAGGGTTTTTAACACATCTTATGCATCCAATACGTGTGTTTGTGTCGTTGGATGAACTTTAGGTCATTTTCCACCTCCCTACACTTAATCTTGTACAATTAGGGTATTTAACCAATCTTGTGCATCCAATAGGTATGTTTGTGTCATTGGATGAATATTTAGGTCATTTTCGTCCTCCCTACACTTAATCTTGTCCAATTAGGGTTTCTAACCAATCTTTTGCATCCAATAGGTGTTTTGTGTCATTGGATGAACAATTAGGTCATTTTCGTCCTCCCTAGGCTAATTCTTTTACAACTAGGGTTTTTAACCAATCTTGTGCATCCAATAGGTGTGTTTTGTGTCATTGGATGAACACTTAGGTCATTTTCGTCCTCTCTACACTTAATCTTGTCTAGTTAGGGTTTTTAACACATCTTGTGCATCCAATAGGTGTGTTTGTGTCGTTGGAAGAACATTTAATTCATTTTCATCCTCCCTACACTTAATCTTGTCCAATTAGGGTTTCTAACCAATCTTTTGTATCCAATAGGTGTTTTGTGTCATTGGATGAACAATTAGATCATTTTCGTCCTCCCTAGGCTAATTCTTTTCCAATTAGGGTTTTTAACCAATCTTGTGCATCCAATAGGTGTTTTGTGTCATTGGATGAACATTTGGGTCATTTTCGTCCTCCCTACACTTAATCTTGTCCAATTAGGGTTTTTAACCAATCTTGTGTATCCAATAGGTGTTTTTGTGTCATTGGATGAACATTTAAGTCATTTTCGTCCTCCCTAGGCTAATTCTTGTCCAATTAGGGTTTTTAACCAATCTTGTGCATCCAATAGGTGTTTTGTGTCATTAGATGAACATTTAGGTCATTCTCGTCCTCCCTAAACTTAATCTTGTCAAATTGGGGTTTCTAACCAATCTTGTGCATCCAATAGGTATTTTTGTGTCGTTGGATGAACAATTAGGTCATTTTCGTCCTCCCTAGGCTAATTCTTTTCCAATTAGGGTGTTTAACCAATCTTGTGCATCCAATAGGTGTTTTGTGTCATTGGATGAACATTTAGGTCATTTTCGTCCTCCCTACACTTAATCTTGTCCAATTAGGGTTTCTAACCAATCTTTTGCATCCAATAGGTGTTTTGTGTCATTGGATGAACAATTAGGTCATTTTCGTCCTCCCTAGGCTAATTCTTTTCCAATAAGGGTGTTTAACCAATCTTGTGCATCAAATAGGTGTGTTTGTGTCATTGGATGAATATTTAGGTCATTTTCGTCCTCCGTACATTTAATCTTGTCCAATTAGGGTTTTTAACCAATCATGTGCATCCAATATGTGTTTTGTGTCAATTGAAGAACATTTAGTTCATTTTCGTCCTCCCTACACTTAATCTTGTCCAATTAGGGTTTCTAACCAATCTTTTGCATCCAATAGGTGTTTTGTGTCATTGGATGAACAATTAGGTCATTTTCGTCCTCCCTAGGCTAATTCTTTTCCAATTAGGGGTTTTAACCAATCTTGTGCATCCAATAGGTGTGTTTTTGTCATTGGATGGATATTTAGGTCATTTTCGTCCTTCGTACACTTAATCTTGTCCAATTAGGGTTTTTAACCAATCATGTGCATCCAATAGGTGTTTTGTGTCAATTGAAGAACATTTAGTTCATTTTCGTCCTCCCTACACTTAATCTTGTCCAATTAGGGTTTCTAACCAATCTTTTGCATCCAATAGGTGTTTTGTGTCATTGGATGAACAATTAGGTCATTTTCGTCCTCCATAGGCTAATTCTTTTCCAATTAGGGGTTTTAACCAATCTTGTGCATCCAATAGGTGTGTTTCTGTCATTGGATGGATATTTAGGTCATTTTTGTCCTCCCTACACTTAATCTTGTGCATCCAATAGGTATTTTTGTGTCGTTGGATGAACAATTAGGTCATTTTCGTCCTCCCTAGGCTAATTCTTTTCCAATTAGGGTGTTTAACCAATCTTGTGCATCCAATAGGTGTTTTGTGTCATTGGATGAACATTTAGGTCATTTTCGTCCTCCCTACACTTAATCTTGTCCAATTAGGGTTTCTAACCAATCTTTTGCATCCAATAGGTGTTTTGTGTCATTGGATGAACAATTAGGTCATTTTCATCCTCCCTAGGCTAATTCTTTTCCAATTAGGGTTTTTAACCAATCTTGTGCATCCAATAGGTGTTTTGTGTCATTGGATGAACATTTAGGTCATTTTCGTCCTCCCTACACTTAATCTTGTCCAGTTAGGGTTTTTAACACATCTTGTGCATCCAATAGGTGTGTTTGTGTCGTTGGATGAATTTTAGGTCATTTTGCACCTCCCTACACTTAATCTTGTACAATTAGGGTTTTTAACCAATCTTGTGCATCCAATAGGTATGTTTGTGTCATTGGATGAATATTTAGGTCATTTTCGTCCTCCCTACACTTAATCTTGTCCAATTAGGGTTTCTAACCAATCTTTTGCATCCAATAGGTGTTTTGTGTCATTGGATGAACAATTAGGTCATTTTCGTCCTCCCTAGGCTAATTCTTTTCCAATTAGGGTTTTTAACCAATCTTGTGCATCCAATTGGTGTTTTGTGTCATTGGATGAACATTTAGGTCATTTTCGTCCTCCCTACACTTAATCTTGTCCAGTTAGGGTTTTTAACACATCTTGTGCATCCAATAGGTGTGTTTGTGTCGTTGGATGAATTTTAGGTCATTTTGCACCTCCCTACACTTAATCTTGTACAATTAGGGTTTTTAACCAATCTTGTGCATCCAATAGGTATGTTTGTGTCATTGGATGAATATTTAGGTCATTTTCGTCCTCCCTACACTTAATCTTGTCCAATTAGGGTTTCTAACCAATCTTTTGCATCCAATAGGTGTTTTGTGTCATTGGATGAACAATTAGGTCATTTTCGTCCTCCCTAGGCTAATTGTTTTCCAATTAGGGTTTTTAACCAATCTTGTGCATCCAATAGGTGTTTTGTGTCATTGGATGAACAATTAGGTCATTTTCGTCCTCCCTAGGCTAATTCTTTTCCAATTAGGGTTTTTAACCAATCTTGTGCATCCAATAGGTGTGTTTGTGTCATTGGATGAATATTTAGGTCATTTTCGTCCTCCCTACACTTAATCTTGTCCAATTAGGGTTTCTAACCAATCTTTTGCATCCAATAGGTGTTTTGTGTCATTGGATGAACAATTAGGTCATTTTCGTCCTCCCTAGGCTAATTCTTTTCCAATTAGGGTTTTTAACCAATCTTGTGCATCCAATAGGTGTTTTGTGTCATTGGATGAACATTTAGGTCCTTTTCGTCCTCCCTACACTTAATCTTGTCTAGTTAGGGTTTTTAACACATCTTGTGCATCCAATAGGTGTGTTTGTGTAGTTGGATGAACTTTAGGTCATTTTCCACCTCCCTACACTTAATCTTGTACAATTAGGGTATTTAACCAATCTTGTGCATCCAATAGGTATGTTTGTGTCATTGGATGAATATTTAGGTCATTTTCGTCCTCCCTACACTTAATCTTGTCCAATTAGGGTTTCTAACCAATCTTTTGCATCCAATAGGTGTTTTGTGTCATTGGATGAACAATTAGGTCATTTTCGTCCTCCCTAGGCTAATTCTTTTCCAATTAGGGTTTTTAACCAATCTTGTGCATCCAATAGGTGTTTTGTGTCATTGTATGAACATTTAGGTCATTTTCGTCCTCCCTACATTTAATCTTTGTCCAATTAGGGTTTTTAACACATCTTGTGCATCCAATAGGTGTGTTTGTGTCGTTGGATGAACTTTAGGTCATTTTCCACCTCCCTACACTTAATCTTGTACAATTAGGGTATTTAACCAATCTTGTGCATCCAATAGGTATGTTTGTGTCATTGGATGAATATTTAGGTCATTTTCGTCCTCCCTACACTTAATCTTGTCCAATTAGGGTTTTTAACCAATCTTGTGCATCCAATAGGTGTTTTGTGTCATTGGATGAACAATTAGGTCATTTTCGTCCTCCCTAAACTTAATCTTGTCCAATTAGGGTTTTTAACCAATCTTCTGCATCCGATAGGTGTTTTGTGTCATTAGATGAACATTTAGGTCATTTTTGTACTCCCTAGTCTAATTCTTGTCCAATTAGGGTTTTTAACCAATCTTGTGCATCGAATAGGTGTTTTGTGTCATTGGATGAACATTTACGTCATTTTCGTCCTCCCTAAACTTAATCTTGTCCAATTAGGGTATCTAACAAATCTTTTGCATCCAATAGGTGTTTTTGTGTCATTGGATGAACAATTAAGTCATTTTCGTCCTCCCTAGGCTAATTCTTGTCCAATTAGGGTTTTTAACCAATCTTGTGCATCCAATAGGTGTATTTGTGTCATTGGATGAACATTTAGGTCATTTTCGTCCTCCCTAGGCTAATTCTTGTCCAATTAGGGTTTTTAACCAATCTTGTGCATCCAATAGGTGTTTTGTGTCATTGGATGAACATTTAGGTCATTTTCGTGCTCCCTACACTTAATCTTGTCCAATTAGGGTTTTTAACCAATCTTGTGCATCCAATAGGTGTTTTGTGTCATTGGATGAACATTTAGGTCATTTTCGTCCTCCCTACACTTAATCTTGTCCAATTAGGGTTTTTAACCTATCTTGTGCATCCAATAGGTGTTTTGTGTCATTGGATGAACATTTAGGTCATTTTCGTCCTCCCTACACTTAATCTTGTCCAATTAGGGTTTTTAACCAATCTTGTGCATCCAATAGGTGTTTTTGTGTCTTTGGATGAACATTTAAGTCATTTTCGTCCTCCCTAGGCTAATTCTTGTCCAATTAGGGTTTTTAACCAATCTTGTGCATCCAATAGGTGTTTTGTGTCATTAGATGAACATTTAGGTCATTCTCGTCCTCCCTAAACTTAATCTTGTCAAATTGGGGTTTCTAACCAATCTTGTGCATCCAATAGGTATTTTTGTGTCGTTGGATGAACAATTAGGTCATTTTCGTCCTCCCTAGGCTAATTCTTTTCCAATTAGGGTGTTTAACCAATCTTGTGCATCCAATAGGTGTGTTTGTGTCATTGGATGAATATTTAGGTCATTTTCGTCCTCCGTACACTTAATCTTGTCCAATTAGGGTTTTTAACCAATCATGTGCATCCAATAGGTGTTTTGTGTCATTGGAAGAACATTTAGTTCATTTTCGTCCTCCCTACACTTAATCTTGTCCAATTAGGGTTTCTAACCAATCTTTTGCATCCAATAGGTGTTTTGTGTCATTGGATGAACAATTAGGTCATTTTCGTCCTACCTAGGCTAATTCTTTTACAATTAGGGTTTTTAACCAATCTTGTGCATCCAATAGGTGTCTTTTGTGTCATTGGATGAACACTTAGGTCATTTTCGTCCTCTCTACACTTAATCTTGTCGAGTTAGGGTTTTTAACACATCTTGTGCATCCAATAGGTGTGTTTGTGTCGTTGGAAGAACATTTAGTTCATTTTCATCCTCCCTACACTTAATCTTGTCCAATTAGGGTTTCTAACCAATCTTTTGCATCCAATAGGTGTTTTGTGTCATTGGATGAACAATTAGATCATTTTCGTCCTCCCTAGGCTAATTCTTTTCCAATTAGGATTTTTAACCAATCTTGTGCATCCAATAGGTGTTTTGTGTCATTGGATGAACATTTAGGTCATTTTCGTCCTCCCTACACTTAATCTTGTCCAATTAGGGTTTTTAACCAATCTTGTGTATCCAATAGGTGTTTTTGTGTCATTGGATGAACATTTAAGTCATTTTCGTCCTCCCTAGGCTAATTCTTTTCCAATTAGGGTTTTTAACCAATCTTGTGCATCATAAGGTGTTTTGTGTCATTAGATGAACATTTAGGTCATTCTCGTCCTCCCTAAACTTAATCTTGTCAAATTGGGGTTTCTAACCAATCTTGTGCATCCAATAGGTATTTTTGTGTCGTTGGATGAACAATTAGGTCATTTTCGTCCTCCCTAGGCTAATTCTTTTCCAATTAGGGTTTTTAACCAATCTTGTGCATCCAATAGGTGTTTTGTGTCATTGGATGAACATTTAGGTCATTTTCGTCCTCCCTACACTTAATCTTTTCCAATTAGGGTTTTTAACCAATCTTGTGCATCCAATAGGGGTGTTTGTGTCGTTGGATGAACTTTAGGTCATTTTCGACCTCCCTACACTTAATCTTGTACAATTAGGGTATTTAACCAATCTTGTGCATCCAATAGGTATGTTTGTGTCATTGGATGAATATTTAGGTCATTTTCGTCCTCCGTACACTTAATCTTGTCCAATTAGGGTTTTTAACCAATCATGTGCATCCAATAGGTGTTTTGTGTCATTGGAAGAACATTTAGTTCATTTTCGTCCTCCCTACACTTAATCTTGTCCAATTAGGGTTTCTAACCAATCTTTTGCATCCAATAGGTGTGTTTGTGTCATTGGATGAATATTTAGGTCATTTTCGTCCTCCGTACACTTAATCTTGTCCAATTAGGGTTTTTAACCAATCATGTGCATCCAATAGGTGTTTTGTGTCATTGGAAGAACATTTAGTTCATTTTCGTCCTCCCTACACTTAATCTTGTCCAATTAGGGTTTCTAACCAATCTTTTGCATCCAATAGGTGTTTTGTGTCATTGGATGAACAACTAGGTCATTTTCGTCCTCCCTAGGCTAATTCTTTTCCAATTAGGGTTTTTAACCAATCTTGTGCATCCAATAGGTGTGTTTTGTGTTTGTGTCATTGGATGAATATTTAGGTCATTTTCGTCCTCCCTACACTTAATCTTGTCCAATTAGGGTTTCTAACCAATCTTTTGCATCCAATAGGTGTTTTGTGTCATTGGATGAACAATTAGGTCATTTTCGTCCTCCCTAGGCTAATTCTTTTCCAATAAGGGTTTGTAACCAATCTTGTGCATCAAATAGGTGTGTTTGTGTCATTAGATGAATATTTAGGTCATTTTCGTCCTCCGTACACTTAATCTTGTCCAATTAGGGTTTTTAACCAATCATGTGCATCCAATAGGTGTTTTGTGTCAATTGAAGAACATTTAGTTCATTTTCGTCCTCCCTACACTTAATCTTGTCCAATTAGGGTTTCTAACCAATCTTTTGCATCCAATAGGTGTTTTGTGTCATTGGATGAACAATTAGGTCATTTTCGTCCTCCATAGGTTAATTCTTTTCCAATTAGGGGTTTTAACCAATCTTGTGCATCCAATAGGTGTGTTTCTGTCATTGGATGGATATTTAGGTCATTTTCGTCCTTCGTACACTTAATCTTGTCCAATTAGGGTTTTTAACCAATCATGTGTATCCAATAGGTGTTTTGTGTCATTGGATGAACATTTAGTTCATTTTCGTCCTCCCTACACTTAATCTTGTCCAATTAGGGTTTCAAACCAATCTTTTGCATCCAATAGGTGTTTTGTGTTATTGGATGAACAATTAGATCATTTTCGTCCTCCCTAGGGTAATTCTTTTCCAATTAGGGTTTTTAACCAATCTTGTGCATCCAATAGGTCTTTTGTGTCATTGGATGAACATTTAGGTCATTTTCGTCGTCGCTACACTTAATCTTGTCCAGTTAGGGTTTTTAACCAATCTTGTGCATCCAATAGGTGTTTTGTGTCATTGGATGAACAATTAGGTCATTCTCGTCCTCCCTACACTTAATCTTGTCCAGTTAGGGTTTTTAACACATCTTGTGCATCCAATAGGTGTGTTTGTGTCGTTGGATGAACTTTAGGTCATTTTCCACCGCCCTACACTTAATCTTGTACAATTAGGGTTTTTAACCAATCTTGTGCATCCAATAGGTATGTTTGTGTCATTGGATGAATATTTAGGTCATTTTCGTCCTCCCTACACTTAATCTTGTCCAATTAGGGTTTCTAACCAATCTTGTGCATCCAATAGGTGTGTTTGTGTCATTGGATGAATATTTAGGTCATTTTCGTCCTCCGTACTCTTAATCTTGTCCAATTAGGGTTTTTAACCAATCATGTGCATCCAATAGGTGTTTTGTGTCATTGGAAGAACATTTAGTTCATTTTCGTCCTCCCTACACTTAATCTTGTCCAATTAAGGTTTCTAACCAATCTTTTGCATCCAATAGGTGTTTTGTGTCATTGGATGAACAATTAGGTCATTTTCGTCCTCCCTAGGCTAATTCTTTTCCAATTAGGGTTTTTAACCAATCTTGTGCATCCAATAGGTGTGTTTGTGTCATTGGATGAATATTTAGGTCATTTTCGTCCTCCGTACACTTAATCTTGTCCAATTAGGGTTTTTAACCAATCATGTGCATCCAATAGGTGTTTTGTGTTATTGGAAGAACGTTTAGTTCATTTTCGTCCTCCCTACACTTAATCTTGTCCAATTAGGGTTTCTAACCAATCTTTTGCATCCAATAGGTGTTTTGTGTCATTGGATGAACAATTAGATCATTTTCGTCCTCCCTAGGCTAATTCTTTTCCAATTAGGGTTTTTAACCAATCTTGTGCATCCAATAGGTGTGTTTGTGTCATTGGATGAATATTTAGGTCATTTTCGTCCTCCGTACTCTTAATCTTGTCCAATTAGGATTTTTAATCAATCATGTGCATCCAATAGGTGTTTTTTGTCATTGGAAGAACATTTAGTTCATTTTCGTCCTCCCTACACTTAATCTTGTCCAATTAGGGTTTCTAACCAATCTTTTGCATCCAATAGGTGTTTTGTGTCATTGGATGAACAATTAGGTCGTTTTCGTCCTCCCTAGGCTAATTCTTTTCCAATTAGGGTTTTTAACCAATCTTGTGCATCCAATAGGTGTTTTGTGTCATTGTATGAACATTTAGGTAATTTTCGTCCTCCCTACATTTAATCTTGTCCAGTTAGGGTTTTTAACACATCTTGTGCATCCAATAGGTTTGTTTGTGTCGTTGGATGAACTTTAGGTCATTTTCCACCTCCCTACACTTAATCTTGTACAATTAGGGTATTTAACCAATCTTGTGCATCCAATAGGTATGTTTGTGTCATTGGATGAATATTTAGGTCATTTTCGTCCTCCCTACACTTAATCTTGTCCAATTAGGGTTTCTAACCAATCTTTTGCATCCAATAGGTGTTTTGTGTCATTGGATGAACAATTAGGTCATTTTAGTCCTTCCTAGGCTAATTCTTTTCCAATTAGGGTTTTAACCAATCTTGTGCATCCAATAGGTGTTTTGTGTAATTGGATGAATATTTAGGTCATTTTCGTCCTCCCTACACTTAATCTTGTCCAGTTAGGGTTTTTAACACATCTTGTGCATCCAATAGGTGTGTTTGTGTCGTTGGATGAATTTTAGGTCATTTTCCACCGCCCTACACTTAATCTTGTACAATTAGGGTTTTTAACCAATCTTGTGCATCCAATAGGTATGTTTGTGTCATTGGATGAATATTTAGGTCATTTTCGTCCTCCCTACACTTAATCTTGTCCAATTAGGGTTTCTAACCAATCTTTTGCATCCAATAGGTGTTTTGTGTCATTGGATGAACAATTAGGTCATTTTCGTCCTCCCTAGGCTAATTCTTTTCCAATTAGGGTTTTTAACCAATCTTGTGCATCCAATAGCTGTTTTTGTGTCTTTGGATGAACATTTAAGTCATTTTCGTCCTCCCTAGGCTAATTCTTGTCCAATTAGGGTTTTTAACCAATCTTGTGCATCCAATAGGTATATTTGTGTCATTGGATGAACATTTAGGTCATTTTCGTCCTCCCTACACTTAATCTTGTGCATTCAATAGGTATTTTTGTGTCGTTGGATGAACAATTAGGTCATTTTCGTACTCCCTAGGCTAATTCTTTTCCAATTAGGGTGTTTAACCAATCTTGTGCATCCAATAGGTGTTTTGTGTCATTGGATGAACATTTAGGTCATTTTCGTCCTCCCTACACTTAATCTTGTCCAATTAGGGTTTCTAACCAATCTTTTGCATCCAATAGGTGTTTTGTGTCATTGGATGAACAATTAGGTCATTTTCGTCCTCCCTAGGCTAATTCTTTTCCAATAAGGGTTTTTAACCAATCTTGTGCATCAAATAGGTGTGTTTGTTTCATTGGATGAATATTTAGGTCATTTTCGTCTTCCGTACACTTAATCTTGTCCAATTAGGGTTTTTAACCAATCATGTGCATCCAATAGGTGTTTTGTGTCATTGGAAGAACATTTAGTTCATTTTCGTCCTCCCTACACTTAATCTTGTCCAATTAGGGTTTCTAACCAATCTTTTGCATCCAATAGGTGTTTCGTGTCATTGGATGAACAATTAGGTCATTTTCGTCCTCCCTAGGCTAATTCTTTTACAATTAAGGTTTTTAACCAATCTTGTGCATCCAATAGGTGTGTTTTGTGTTTGTGTCATTGGATGAATATTTAGGTCATTTTCGTCCTCCCTACACTTAATCTTGTCCAATTAGGGTTTCTAACCAATCTTTTGCATCCAATAGGTGTTTTGTGTCATTGGATGAACAATTAGGTCATTTTCGTCCTCCCTAGGCTAATTCTTTTACAATTAGGGTTTTTAACCAATCTTGTGCATCCAATAGGTGTGTTTTGTGTCATTGGATGAACATTTAGGTCATTTTCATCCTCCCTACACTTAATCTTGTCCAGTTAGGGTTTTTAACACATCTTGTGCATCCAATAGGTGTGTTTGTGTCGTTGGAAGAACATTTAGTTCATTTTCGTCCTCCCTACACTTAATGTTGTCCAATTAGGGTTTCTAACCAATCTTTTGCATCCAATAGGTGTTTTGTGCCATCGGATGAACAATTAGATCATTTTCGTCCTCCCTAGGCTAATTCTTTTCCAATTAGGGTTTTTAACCAATCTTGTGCATCCAATAGGTGTTTTGTGTCATTGGATGAACATTTAGGTCATTTTCGTCCTCCCTACACTTAATCTTGTCCAATTAGGGTTTCTAACCAATCTTTTGCATCCAATAGGTGTTTTGTGTCATTGGATGAACAATTAGGTCATTTTCGTCCTCCCTAGGCTAATTCTTTTCCAATAAGGGTTTTTAACCAATCTTGTGCATCAAATAGGTGTGTTTGTGTCATTGGATGAATATTTAGGTCATTTTCGTCCTCCGTACACTTAATCTTGTCCAATTAGGGTTTTTAACCAATCATGTGCATCCAATAGGTGTTTTGTGTCAATTGAATAATTAGATCATTTACGTCCTCCCTAGGCTAATTCTTTTCCAATTAGGGTTTCTAACCAATCTTTTGCATCCAATAGTTGTTTTGTGTCATTGGATGAACAATTAGGTCATTTTCGACCTCCATAGGTTAATTCTTTTCCAATTAGGGGTTTTAACCAATCTTGTGCATCCAATAGGTGTGTTTCTGTCATTGGATGAATATTTAGGTCATTTTCGTCCTCCCTACACTTAATCTTGTCCAATTAGGGTTTCTAACCAATCTTTTGCATCCAATAGGTGTTTTGTGTCATTGGATGAACAATTAGGTCATTTTCGTCCTCCCTAGGCTAATTCTTTTCCAATAAGGGTTTGTAACCAATCTTGTGCATCAAATAGGTGTGTTTGTGTCATTGGATGAATATTTAGGTCATTTTCGTCCTCCGTACACTTAATCTTGTCCAATTAGGGTTTTTAACCAATCATGTGCATCCAATAGGTGTTTTGTGTCAATTGAAGAACATTTAGTTCATTTTCGTCCTCCCTACACTTAATCTTGTACAATTAGGGTTTCTAACCAATCTTTTGCATCCAATAGGTGTTTTGTGTCATTGGATGAACAATTAGGTCATTTTCGTCCTCCATAGGTTAATTCTTTTCCAATTAGGGGTTTTAACCAATCTTGTGCATCCAATAGGTGTGTTTCGGTCATTGGATGGATATTTAGGTCATTTTCGTCCTTCGTACACTTAATCTTGTCCAATTAGGGTTTTTAACCAATCATGTGTATCCAATAGGTGTTTTGTGTCATTGGATGAACATTTAGTTCATTTTCGTCCTCCCTACACTTAATCTTGTCCAATTAGGGTTTCAAACCAATCTTTTGCATCCAATAGGTGTTTTGTGTTATTGGATGAACAATTAGATCATTTTCGTCCTCCCTAGGGTAATTCTTTTCCAATTAGGGTTTTTAACCAATCTTGTGCATCCAATAGGTCTTTGGTGTCATTGGATGAACATTTAGGTCATTTTCGTCGTCCCTACACTTAATCTTGTCCAGTTAGGGTTTTTAACCAATCTTGTGCATCCAATAGGTGTTTTGTGTCATTGGATGAACAATTAGGTCATTCTCGTCCTCCCTACACTTAATCTTGTCCAGTTAGGGTTTTTAACACATCTTGTGCATCCAATAGGTGTGTTTGTGTCGTTGGATGAACTTTAGGTCATTTTCCACCGCCCTACACTTAATCTTGTACAATTAGGGTTTTTAACCAATCTTGTGCATCCAATAGGTATGTTTGTGTCATTGGATGAATATTTAGGTCATTTTCGTGCTCCCTACACTTAATCTTGTCCAATTAGGGTTTCTAACCAATCTTTTGCATCCAATAGCTGTTTTGTGTCATTGGATGAACAATTAGGTCATTTTCGTCCTCCGTAGGCTAATTCTTTTCCAATTAGGGTTTTTAACCAATCTTGTGCATCCAATAGGTGTGTTTGTGTCATTGGATGAATATTTAGGTCATTTTCGTCCTCCGTACTCTTAATCTTGTCCAATTAGGGTTTTTAACCAATCATGTGCATCCAATAGGTGTTTTGTGTCATTGGAAGAACATTTAGTTCATTTTCGTCCTGCCTACACTTAATCTTGTCCAATTAGGGTTTCTAACCAATCTTTTGCATCCAATAGGTGTTTTGTGTCATTGGATGAACAATTAGGTCATTTTCGTCCTCCCTAGGCTAATTCTTTTACAATTAAGGTTTTTAACCAATCTTGTGCATCCAATAGGTGTGTTTTGTGTTTGTGTCATTGGATGAATATTTAGGTCATTTTCGTCCTCCCTACACTTAATCTTGTCCAATTAGGGTTTCTAACCAATCTTTTGCATCCAATAGGTGTTTTGTGTCATTGGATGAACAATTAGGTCATTTTCGTCCTCCCTAGGCTAATTCTTTTACAATTAGGGTTTTTAACCAATCTTGTGCATCCAATAGGTGTGTTTTGTGTCATTGGATGAACATTTAGGTCATTTTCGTCCTCCCTACACTTAATCTTGTCCAGTTAGGGTTTTTAACACATCTTGTGCATCCAATAGGTGTGTTTGTGTCGTTGGAAGAACATTTAGTTCATTTTCGTCCTCCCTACACTTAATGTTGTGCAATTAGGGTTTCTAACCAATCTTTTGCATCCAATAGGTGTTTTGTGTCATTGGATGAACAATTAGATCATTTTCGTCCTCCCTAGGCTAATTCTTTTCCAATTAGGGTTTTTAACCAATCTTGTGCATCCAATAGGTGTTTTGTGTCATTGGATGAACATTTAGGTCATTTTCGTCCTCCCTACACTTAATCTTGTTCAATTAGGGTTTCTAACCAATCTTTTGCATCCAATAGGTGTTTTGTGTCATTGGATGAACAATTAGGTCATTTTCGTCCTCCCTAGGCTAATTCTTTTCCAATAAGGGTTTTTAACCAATCTTGTGCATCAAATAGGTGTTTTTGTGTCATTGGATGAATATTTAGGTCATTTTCGTCCTCCGTACACTTAATCTTGTCCAATTAGGGTTTTTAACCAATCATGTGCATCCAATAGGTGTTTTGTGTCAATTGAATAATTAGATCATTTTCGTCCTCCCTAGGCTAATTCTTTTCCAATTAGGGTTTCTAACCAATCTTTTGCATCCAATAGTTGTTTTGTGTCATTGGATGAACAATTAGGTCATTTTCGTCCTCCATAGGTTAATTCTTTTCCAATTAGGGGTTTTAACCAATCTTGTGCATCCAATAGGTGTGTTTTTGTCATTGGATGGATATTTAGGTCATTTTCGTCCTTCGTACACTTAATCTTGTACAATTAGGGTTTTTAACCAATCTTGTGCATCCAATAGGTATGTTTGTGTCATTGGATGAACATTTAGGTCATTTTCGTCCTCCCTACACTTAATCTTGTCCAATTAGGGTTTCTAACCAATCTTTTGCATGCAATAGGTGTTTTGTGTTATTGGATGAATAATTAGATCATTTTCGTCCTCCCTAGGCTAATTCTTTTCCAATTAGGGTTTTTAACCAATCTTGTGCTTCCAATAGGTCTTTTGTGTCATTGGATGAACATTTAGGTCATTTTCGTCCTCCCTACACTTAATCTTGTCCAGTTAGGGTTTTTAACCAATCTTGTGCATCCAATAGGTGTTTCGTGTCATTGGAAGAACATTTAGTTCATTTTCGTCCTCGCTACACTTAATCTTGTCCAATTAGGGTTTCTAACCAATCTTTTGCATCCAATAGGTGTTTTGTGTCATTGGATGAACAATTAGGTCATTTTCGTCCTCCCTAGGCTAATTCTTTTACAATTAAGGTTTTTAACCAATCTTGTGCATCCAATAGGTGTGTTTTTTGTTTGTGTCATTGGATGAATATTTAGGTCATTTTCGTCCTCCCTACACTTAATCTTGTCCAATTAGGGTTTCTAACCAATCTTTTGCATCCAATAGGTGTTTTGTGTCATTGGATGAACAATTAGGTCATTTTCGTCCTCCCTAGGCTAATTCTTTTACAATTAGGGTTTTTAACCGATCTTGTGCATCCAATAGGTGTGTTTTGTGTCATTGGAAGAACATTTAGGTAATTTTCGTCCTCCCTACACTTAATCTTGTCCAATTAGGGTTTCTAACCAATCTTTTGCATCCAATAGGTGTTTTGTGTCATTGGATGAACAATTAGGTCATTTTCGTCCTCCCTAGGCTAATTCTTTTACGATTAGGGTTTTTAACCAATCTTGTGCATCCAATAGGTGTGTTTTGTGTCATTGGATGAACATTTAGGTCATTTTCGTCCTCCCTACACTTAATCTTGTCCAGTAAGGGTTTTTAACACATCTTGTGCATCCAATAGGTGTGTTTGTGTCGTTGGAAGAACATTTAGTTCATTTTCGTCCTCCCTACACTTAATGTTGTCCAATTAGGGTTTCTAACCAATCTTTTGCATCCAATAGGTGTTTTGTGTCATTGGATGAACAATTAGATCATTTTCGTCCTCCCTAGGCTAATTCTTTTCCAATTAGGGTTTTTAACCAATCTTGTGCATCCAATAGGTGTTTTGTGTCATTGGATGAACATTTAGGTCATTTTCGTCCTCCCTACACTTAATCTTGTCCAATTAGGGTTTTTAACCAATCTTGTGTATCCAATAGGGTTTTTTGTGTCATTGGATGAACATTTAAGTCATTTTCGTCCTCCCTAGGCTAATTCTTGTCCAATTAGGGTTTTTAACCAATCTTGTGCATCCAATAGGTGTTTTGTGTCATTAGATGAACATTTAGGTCATTCTCGTCCTCCCTAAACTTAATCTTGTCAAATTGGGGTTTCTAACCAATCTTGTGCATCCAATAGGTATTTTTGTGTCGTTGGATGAACAATTAGGTCATTTTCGTCCTCCCTAGGCTAATTCTTTTCCAATTAGGGTGTTTAACCAATCTTGTACATCCAATAGGTGTCTTTGTGTCATTGGATGAATATTTAGGTCATTTTCGTCCTCCGTACACTTAATCTTGTCCAATTAGGGTTTTTAACCAATCATGTGCATCCAATAGGTGTTTTGTGTCATTGGAAGAACATTTAGTTCATTTTCGTCCTCCCTACACTTAATCTTGTCCAATTAGGGTTTCTAACCAATCTTTTGCATCCAATAGGTGTTTTGTGTCATTGGATGAACAATTTGGTCATTTTCTTCCTCCCTAGGCTAATTCTTTTCCAATTAGGGTTTTTAACCAATCTTGTGCATCCAATAGGTGTTTTGTGTCATTGGATGAACATTTAGGTCATTTTCGTCCTCCGTACACTTAATCTTGTCCAGTTAGGGTTTTTAACACATCTTGTGCATCCAATAGGTGTGTTTGTGTCGTTGGATGAACTTTAGGTGATTTTCCACCTCCCTACACTTAGTCTTGTACAATTAGGGTTTTTAACCAATCTTGTGCATCCAATAGGTATGTTTGTGTCATTGGATGAACATTTAGGTCATTTTCGTCCTCCCTACACTTAATCTTGTCCAATTAGGGTTTCTAACCAATCTTTTGCATCCAATAGGTGTTTTGTGTCATTGGATGAACAATTAGGTCGTTTTCGTCCTCCCTAGGCTAATTCTTTTCCAATTAGGGTTTTTAACCAATCTTGTGCATCCAATAGGTGTTTTGTGTCATTGTATGAACATTTAGGTAATTTTCGTCCTCCCTACATTTAATCTTTTCCAGTTAGGGTTTTTAACACATCTTGTGCATCCAATAGGTGTGTTTGTGTCGTTGGATGAACTTTAGGTCATTTTCCACCTCCCTACACTTAATCTTGTACAATTAGGGTATTTAACCAATCTCGTGCATCCAATAGGTGTGTTTGTGTCATTGGATGAATATTTAGGTCATTTTCGTCCTCCGTACTCTAAATCTTGTCCAATTAGGATTTTTAATCAATCATGTGCATCCAATAGGTGTTTTTTGTCATTGGAAGAACATTTAGGTCATTTTCGTCCTCCCTACACTTAATCTTGTCCAGTTAGGGTTTTTAACACGTCTTGTGCATCCAATAGGTGTGTTTGTGTCGTTGGATGAACATTTAGGTCATTTTCGTCCTCCCTACACTTAATCTTGTCCAGTTAGGGTTTTTAACACATCTTGTGCATCCAATAGGTGTGTTTGTGTCGTTGGAAGAACATTTAGTTCATTTTCGTCCTCCCTACACTTAATCTTGTCCAATTAGGGTTTCTAACCAATCTTTTGCATCCAATAGGTGTTTTGTGTCATTGGATGAACAATTAGATCATTTTCGTCCTCCCTAGGCTAATTCTTTTCCAATTAGGGTTTTTAACCAATCTTGTGCATCCAATAGGTGTGTTTGTGTCATTGGATGAATATTTAGGTCATTTTCGTCCTCCGTACTCTTAATCTTGTCCAATTAGGATTTTTAATCAATCATGTGCATCCAATAGGTGTTTTTTGTCATTGGAAGAACATTTAGTTCATTTTCGTCCTCCCTACACTTAATCTTGTCCAATTAGGGTTTCTTACCAATCTTTTGCATCCAATAGGTGTTTTGTGTCATTGGATGAACAATTAGGTCATTTTCGTCCTCCCTAGGCTAATTCTTGTCCAATTAGGGTTTTTAACCAATCATGTGCATCCAATAGGTGTTTTGTGTCATTGGAAGAACATTTAGTTCATTTTCGTCCTCCCTACACTTAATCTTGTCCAATTAGGGTTTCTAACCAATCTTTTGCATCCAATAGGTGTTTTGTGTCATTGGATGAACAATTAGGTCATTTTCGTCCTCCCTAGGCTAATTCTTTTCCAATTAGGGTTTTTAACCAATCTTGTGCATCCAATAGGTGTTTTGTGTCATTGGATGAACATTTAGGTAATTTTCGTCCTCCCTACATTTAATCTTGTCTAGTTAGGGTTTTTAACACATCTTGTGCATCCAATAGGTGTGTTTGTGTCGTTGGATGAACTTTAGGTCATTTTCCACCTCCCTACACTTAATCTTGTACAATTAGGGTATTTAACCGATCTTGTGCATCCAATAGGTATGTTTGTGTCATTGGATGAATATTTAGGTCATTTTCGTCCTCCCTACACTTAATCTTGTCCAATTAGGGTTTCTAACCAATCTTTTGCATCCAATAGGTGTTTTGTGTCATTGGATGAACAATTAGGTCATTTTCGTCCTCCCTAGGCTAATTCTTTTACAATTAGGGTTTTTAACCAATCTTGTGCATCCAATAGGTGTGTTTGTGTCATTGGATGAATATTTACGTCATTTTCGTCCTCCCTACACTTAATCTTGTCCAGTCAGGGGTTTTAACACATCTTGTGCATCCAATAGGTGTGTTTGTGTCGTTGGATGAACTTTAGGTCATTTTCGACCTCCCTACACTTAATCTTGTACAATTAGGGTATTTAACCAATCTTGTGCATCCAATAGGTATGTTTGTGTCATTGGATGAATATTTAGGTCATTTTCGTCCTCCCTACACTTAATCTTGTCCAATTAGGGTTTCTAACCAATCTTTTGCATCCAATAGGTGTTTTGTGTCATTGGATGAACAATTAGGTCATTTTCGTCCTCCCTAGGCTAATTCTTTTACAATTAGGGTTTTTAACCAATCTTGTGCATCCAATAGGTGTGTTTGTGTCATTGGATGAATATTTACGTCATTTTCGTCCTCCCTACACTTAATCTTGTCCAATTAGGGTTTTTAACCAATCATGTGCATCCAATAGGTGTTTTGTGTCGTTGGAAGAACATTTAGTTCATTTTCGTCCTCCCTACACTTAATCTTGTCCAATTAGGGTTTCTAACCAATCTTTTGCATCCAATAGGTGTTTTGTGTCATTGGATGAACAATTAGGTCATTTTCGTCCTCCCTAGGCTAATTCTTTTCCAATTAGGGTTTTTAACCAATCTTGTGCATCCAATAGGTGTTTTGTGTCATTGTATGAACATTTAGGTCATTTTCGTCCTCCCTACATTTAATCTTTGTCCAATTAGGGTTTTTAACACATCTTGTGCATCCAATAGGTGTGTTTGTGTCGTTGGATGAACTTTAGGTCATTTTCCACCTCCCTACACTTAATCTTGTACAATTAGGGTATTTAACCAATCTTGTGCATCCAATAGGTATGTTTGTGTCATTGGATGAATATTTACGTCATTTTCGTCCTCCCTACACTTAATCTTGTCCAATTAGGGTTTCTAACCAATCTTTTGCATCCAATAGGTGTTTTGTGTCATTGGATGAACAATTAGGTCATTTTCGTCCTCCCTACACTTAATCTTGTCCAATTAGGGTTTCTAACCAATCTTTTGCATCCAATAGGTGTTTTGTGTCATTGGATGAACAATTAGGTCATTTTCGTCCTCCCTAGGCTAATTCTTTTACAATTAGGGTTTTTAACCAATCTTGTGCATCCAATAGGTGTGTTTGTGTCATTGGATGAATATTTACGTCATTTTCGTCCTCCCTACACTTAATCTTGTCCAATTAGGGTTTCTAACCAATCTTTTGCATCCAATAGGTGTTTTGTGTCATTGGATGAACAATTAGGTCATTTTCGTCCTCCCTAGGCTAATTCTTTTACAATTAGGGTTTTTAACCAATCTTGTGCATCCAATAGGTGTGTTTGTGTCATTGGATGAATATTTACGTCATTTTCGTCCTCCGTACACTTAATCTTGTCAAATTAGGGTTTTTAACCAATCATGTGCATCCAATAGGTGTTTTGTGTCATTGGAAGAACATTTAGTTCATTTTCATCCTCCCTACACTTAATCTTGTCCAATTAGGGTTTCTAACCAATCTTTTGCATCCAATAGGTGTTTTGTGTCCTTGGATGAACAATTAGATCATTTTCGTCCTCCCTAGGCTAATTCTTTTCCAATTAGGGTTTTTAACCAATCTTGTGCATCCAATAGGTGTTTTGTGTCATTGGATGAACATTTAGGTCATTTTCGTCCTCCCTACACTTAATCTTGTCCAATTAGGGTTTTTAGCCAATCTTGTGTATCCAATAGGTGTTTTTGTGTCATTGGATGAACATTTAAGTCATTTTCGTCCTCCCTAGGCTAATTCTTGTCCAATTAGGGTTTTTAACCAATCTTGTGCATCCAATAGGTGTTTTGTGTCATTAGATGAACATTTAGGTCATTCTCGTCCTCCCTAAACTTAATCTTGTCAAATTGGGGTTTCTAACCAATCCTGTGCATCCAATAGGTATTTTTGTGTCGTTGGATGAACAATTAGGTCATTTTCGTCCTCCCTAGGCTAATTCTTTTCCAATTAGGGTGTTTAACCAATCTTGTGCATCCAATAGGTGTGTTTGTGTCATTGGATGAATATTTAGGTCATTTTCGTCCTCCGTACACTTAATCTTGTCCAATTAGGGTTTTTAACCAATCATGTGCATCCAATAGGTGTTTTGTGTCATTGGAAGAACATTTAGTTCATTTTCGTCCTCCCTACACTTAATCTTGTCCAATTAGGGTTTCTAACCAATCTTTTGCATCCAATAGGTGTTTTGTGTCATTGGATGAACAATTAGGTCATTTTCGTCCTACCTAGGTTAATTCTTTTCCAATTAGGGTTTTTAACCAATCTTGTGCATCCAATAGGTGTTTTGTGTCATTGGATGAACATTTAGGTCATTTTCGTCCTCCCTACACTTAATCTTGTCCAGTTAGGGTTTTTAACACATCTTGTGTATCCAATAGGTGTGTTTGTGTCGTTGGATGAACTTTAGGTCATTTTCCACCTCCCTACACTTAATCTTGTACAATTAGGGTATTTAACCAATCTCGTGCATCCAATAGGTGTGTTTGTGTCATTGGATGAATATTTAGGTCATTTTCGTCCTCCGTACTCTAAATCTTGTCCAATTAGGATTTTTAATCAATCATGTGCATCCAATAGGTGTTTTTTGTCATTGGAAGAACATTTAGGTCATTTTCGTCCTCCCTACACTTAATCTTGTCCAGTTAGGGTTTTTAACACGTCTTGTGCATCCAATAGGTGTGTTTGTGTCGTTGGATGAACATTTAGGTCATTTTCGTCCTCCCTACACTTAATCTTGTCCAGTTAGGGTTTTTAACACATCTTGTGCATCCAATAGGTGTGTTTGTGTCGTTGGAAGAACATTTAGTTCATTTTCGTCCTCCCTACACTTAATCTTGTCCAATTAGGGTTTCTAACCAATCTTTTGCAACCAATAGGTGTTTTGTGTCATTGGATGAACAATTAGGTCATTTTCGTCCTCCCTAGGCTAATTCTTTTACAATTAGGGTTTTTAACCAATCTTGTGCATCCAATAGGTGTGTTTGTGTCATTGGATGAATATTTACGTCATTTTCGTCCTCCGTACACTTAATCTTGTCCAATTAGGGTTTTTAACCAATCATGTGCATCCAATAGGTGTTTTGTGTCATTGGAAGAACATTTAGTTCATTTTCATCCTCCCTACACTTAATCTTGTCCAATTAGGGTTTCTAACCAATCTTTTGCATCCAATAGGTGTTTTGTGTCATTGGATGAACAATTAGATCATTTTCGTCCTCCCTAGGCTAATTCTTTTCCAATTAGGGTTTTTAACCAATCTTGTGCATCCAATAGGTGTTTTGTGTCATTGGATCAACATTTAGGTCATTTTCGTCCTCCCTACACTTAATCTTGTCCAATTAGGGTTTTTAACCAATCTTGTGTATCCAATAGGTGTTTTTGTGTCATTGGATGAACATTTAAGTCATTTTCGTCCTCCCTAGGCTAATTCTTGTCCAATTAGGGTTTTTAACCAATCTTGTGCATCCAATAGGTGTTTTGTGTCATTAGATGAACATTTAGTTCATTCTCGTCCTCCCTAAACTTAATCTTGTCAAATTGGGGTTTCTAACCAATCCTGTGCATCCAATAGGTATTTTTGTGTCGTTGGATGAACAATTAGGTCATTTTCGTCCTCCCTAGGCTAATTCTTTTCCAATTAGGGTGTTTAACCAATCTTGTGCATCCAATAGGTGTGTTTGTGTCATTGGATGAATATTTAGGTCATTTTCGTCCTCCGTACACTTAATCTTGTCCAATTAGGGTTTTTAACCAATCATGTGCATCCAATAGGTGTTTTGTGTCATTGGAAGAACATTTAGTTCATTTTCGTCCTCCCTACACTTAATCTTGTCCAATTAGGGTTTCTAACCAATCTTTTGCATCCAATAGGTGTTTTGTGTCATTGGATGAACAATTAGGTCATTTTCGTCCTACCTAGGTTAATTCTTTTCCAATTAGGGTTTTTAACCAATCTTGTGCATCCAATAGGTGTTTTGTGTCATTGGATGAACATTTAGGTCATTTTCGTCCTCCCTACACTTAATCTTGTCCAGTTAGGGTTTTTAACACATCTTGTGTATCCAATAGGTGTGTTTGTGTCGTTGGATGAACTTTAGGTCATTTTCCACCTCCCTACACTTAATCTTGTACAATTAGGGTTTTTAACCAAACTTGTGCATCCAATAGGTATGTTTGTGTCATTGGATGAACATTTAGGTCATTTTCGTCCTCCCTACACTTAATCTTGTCCAATTAGGGTTTCTAACCAATCTTTTGCATCCAATAGGTGTTTTGTGTCATTGGATGAACATATAGGTCATTTTCGTCCTCCCTAGGCTAATTCTTTTCCAATTAGGGTTTTTAACCAATCGTGTGCATCCAATAGGTGTGTTTGTGTCATTGGATGAATATTTAGGTCATTTTCGTCCTCCGTACTCTTAATCTTGTCCAATTAGGATTTTTAATCAATCATGTGCATCCAATAGGTGTTTTTTGTCATTGGAAGAACATTTAGTTCATTTTCGTCCTCCCTACACTTAATCTTGTCCAATTAGGGTTTCTAACCAATCTTTTGCATCCAATAGGTGTTTTGTGTCATTGGATGAACAATTAGGTCATTTTCGTCCTCCCTAGGCTAATTCTTTTACAATTAGGGTTTTTAACCAATCTTGTGCATACAATAGGTGTGTTTTGTGTCATTGGATGAACACTTAGGTCATTTTTGTCCTCTCTACACTTAATCTTGTCTAGTTAGGGTTTTTAACACATCTTGTGCATCCAATAGGTGTGTTTGTGTCGTTGGAAGAACATTTAGTTCATTTTCATCCTCCCTACACTTAATCTTGTCCAATTAGGGTTTCTAACCAATCTTTTGCATCCAATAGGTGTTTTGTGTCATTGGATGAACAATTAGATCATTTTCGTCCTCCCTAGGCTAATTCTTTTCCAATTAGGATTTTTAACCAATCTTGTGCATCCAATAGGTGTTTTGTGTCATTGGATGAACATTTAGGTCATTTTCGTCCTCCCTACACTTAATCTTGTCCAATTAGGGTTTTTAACCAATCTTGTGTATCCAATAGGTGTTTTTGTGTCATTGGATGAACATTTAAGTCATTTTCGTCCTCCCTAGGCTAATTCTTTTCCAATTAGGGTTTTTAACCAATCTTGTGCATCCAATAGGTGTTTTGTGTCATTAGATGAACATTTAGGTCATTCTCGTCCTCCCTAAACTTAATCTTGTCAAATTGGGGTTTCTAACCAATCTTGTGCATCCAATAGGTATTTTTGTGTCGTTGGATGAACAATTAGGTCATTTTCGTCCTCCCTAGGCTAATTCTTTTCCAATTAGGGTTTTTAACCAATCTTGTGCATCCAATAGGTGTTTTGTGTCATTGGATGAACATTTAGGTCATTTTCATCCTCCCTACACTTATTTTTGTCCAGTTAGGGTTTTTAGCACATCTTGTGCATCCAATCGGTGTGTTTGTGTCGTTGGATGAACTTTAGGTCATTTTCCACCTCCCTACACTTAATCTTGTACAATTAGGGTTTTTAACCAATCTTGTGCATCCAATAGGTATGTTTGTGTCATTGGATGAACATTTAGGTCATTTTCGTCCTCCCTACACTTAATCTTGTCCAATTAGGGTTTCTAACCAATCTTTTGCATCCAATAGGTGTTTTGTGTCATTGGATGAACAATTAGGTCATTTTCGTCCTCCCTAGGCTAATTCTTTTCCAATTAGGGTTTTTAACCAATCTTGTGCATCCAATAGGTGTGTTTGTGTCATTGGATGAATATTTAGGTCATTTTCGTCCTCCGTACACTTAATCATGTCCAATTAGGGTTTTTAACCAATCATGTGCATCCAATAGGTGTTTTGTTTCATTGGAAGAATATTTAGTTCATTTTCGTCCTCCCTACACGTAATCTTGTCCAATTAGGGTTTCTAACCAATCTTTTGCATCCAATAGGTGTTTTGTGTCATTGGATGAACAATTAGGTCATTTTCGTCCTCCATAGGCTAATTCTTTTCCAATTAGGGTTTTTAACCAATCTTGTGCATCCAATAGGTGTGTTTGTGTCATTGGATGAATATTTAGGTCATTTTCGTCCTCCGTACTCTTAATCTTGTCCAATTAGGATTTTTAATCAATCATGTGCATCCAATAGGTGTTTTTTGTCATTGGAAGAACATTTAGTTCATTTTCGTCCTCCCTACACTTAATCTTGTCCAATTAGGGTTTCTAACCAATCTTTTGCATCCAATAGGTGTTTTGTGTCATTGGGTGAACAATTATGTCGTTTTCGTCCTCCCTAGGCTAATTCTTTTCCAATTAGGGTTTTTAATAAATCTTGTGCTTCCAATAGGTATTTTGTGTCATTGTATGAACATTTAGGTAATTTTCGTCCTCCCTACACTTAATCTTGTCCAGTTAGGGTTTTTAACACATCTTGTGCATCCAATAGGTGTGTTTGTGTCGTTGGATGAACTTTAGGTCATTTTCGACCTCCCTACACTTAATCTTGTACAATTAGGGTATTTAACCAATCTTGTGCATCCAATAGGTATGTTTGTGTCATTGGATGAATA
>JBBPBS010000322.1:0-63929 GCA_037974835.1 Cicer judaicum | reverse complement strand
TGCATCCAATAGGTATTTTTGTGTCGTTGGATGAACAATTAGGTCATTTTCGTCCTCCCTAGGCTAATTCTTTTCCAATTAGGGTGTTTAACCAATCTTGTGCATCCAATAGGTGTGTTTGTGTCATTGGATGAATATTTAGGTCATTTTCGTCCTCCGTACACTTAATCTTGTCCAATTAGGGTTTTTAACCAATCATGTGCATCCAATAGGTGTTTTGTGTCATTGGAAGAACATTTAGTTCATTTTCGTCCTCCCTACACTTAATCTTGTCCAATTAGGGTTTCTAACCAATCTTTTGCATCCAATAGGTGTTTTGTGTCATTGGATGAACAATTAGGTCATTTTCGTCCTACCTAGGTTAATTCTTTTCCAATTAGGGTTTTTAACCAATCTTGTGCATCCAATAGGTGTTTTGTGTCATTGGATGAACATTTAGGTCATTTTCGTCCTCCCTACACTTAATCTTGTCCAGTTAGGGTTTTTAACACATCTTGTGTATCCAATAGGTGTGTTTGTGTCGTTGGATGAACTTTAGGTCATTTTCCACCTCCCTACACTTAATCTTGTACAATTAGGGTTTTTAACCAAACTTGTGCATCCAATAGGTATGTTTGTGTCATTGGATGAACATTTAGGTCATTTTCGTCCTCCCTACACTTAATCTTGTCCAATTAGGGTTTCTAACCAATCTTTTGCATCCAATAGGTGTTTTGTGTCATTGGATGAACATATAGGTCATTTTCGTCCTCCCTAGGCTAATTCTTTTCCAATTAGGGTTTTTAACCAATCTTGTGCATCCAATAGGTGTGTTTGTGTCATTGGATGAATATTTAGGTCATTTTCGTCCTCCGTACTCTTAATCTTGTCCAATTAGGATTTTTAATCAATCATGTGCATCCAATAGGTGTTTTTTGTCATTGGAAGAACATTTAGTTCATTTTCGTCCTCCCTACACTTAATCTTGTCCAATTAGGGTTTCTAACCAATCTTTTGCATCCAATAGGTGTTTTGTGTCATTGGGTGAACAATTATGTCGTTTTCGTCCTCCCTAGGCTAATTCTTTTCCAATTAGGGTTTTTAATAAATCTTGTGCTTCCAATAGGTATTTTGTGTCATTGTATGAACATTTAGGTAATTTTCGTCCTCCCTACACTTAATCTTGTCCAGTTAGGGTTTTTAACACATCTTGTGCATCCAATAGGTGTGTTTGTGTCGTTGGATGAACTTTAGGTCATTTTCGACCTCCCTACACTTAATCTTGTACAATTAGGGTATTTAACCAATCTTGTGCATCCAATAGGTATGTTTGTGTCATTGGATGAATACTTAGGTCATTATCGTCCTCCCTACACTTAATCTTGTCCAATTAGGGTTTCTAACCAATCTTTTGCATCCAATAGGTGTTTTGTGTCATTGGATGAACAATTAGGTCATTTTCGTCCTCCCTAGGCTAATTCTTTTACAATTAGGGTTTTTAACCAATCTTGTGCATCCAATAGGTGTGTTTGTGTCATTGGATGAATATTTACGTCATTTTCGTCCTCCGTACACTTAATCTTGTCCAATTAGGGTTTTTAACTAATCATGTGCATCCAATAGGTGTTTTCTGTCATTGGAAGAACATTTAGTTCATTTTCGTCCTCCCTACACTTAATCTTGTCCAATTAGGGTTTCTAACCAATCTTTTGCATCCAATAGGTGTTTTGTGTCATCGGATGAACAATTAGGTCATTTTCGTCCTCCCTAGGCTAATTCTTTTCCAATTAGGGTTTTTAACCAATCTTGTGAATCCAATAGGTGTTTTGTGTCATTGGATGAACATTTAGGTCATTTTCGTCCTCCCTACACTTATTCTTGTCCAGTTAGGGTTTTTAGCACATCATGTGCATCCAATCGGTGTGTTTGTGTCGTTGGATGAACTTTAGGTCATTTTCCACCTCCCTACACTTAATCTTGTACAATTAGGGTTTTTAACCAATCTTGTGCATCCAATAGGTCTGTTTGTGTCATTGGATGAACATTTAGGTCATTTTCGTCCTCCCTACACTTAATCTTGTCCAATTAGGGTTTCTAACCAATCTTTTGAATCCAATAGGTGTTTTGTGTCATTGGATGAACAATTAGGTCATTTTCGTCCTCCCTAGGCTAATTCTTTTCCAATTAGGGTTTTTAACCAATCTTGTGCATCCAATAGGTGTGTTTGTTTCATTGGATGAATATTTAGGTCATTTTCGTCCTCCGTACTCTTAATCTTGTCCAATTAGGATTTTTAATCAATCGTGTGCATCCAATAGGTGTTTTTTGTCATTGGAAGAACATTTAGTTCATTTTCGTCCTCCCTACACTTAATCTTGTCCAATTAGGGTTTCTAACGAATCTTTTGCATCCAATAGGTGTTTTGTGTCATTGGATGAACGATTAGGTCGTTTTCGTCCTCCCTAGGCTAATTCTTTTCCAATTAGGGTTTTTAACCAATCTTGTGCATCCAATAGGTGTTTTGTGTCATTGTATGAACATTTAGGTCATTTTCGTCCTCCCTAAACTTAATCTTGTCCAGTTAGGGTTTTTAACACATCTTGTGCATCCAATAGGTGTGTTTGTGTCGTTGGATGAACTCTAGGTCATTTTCCACCTCCCTACACTGAATCTTGTACAATTAGGGTATTTAACCAATCTTGTGCATCCAATAGGTATGTTTGTGTCATTGGATGAATATTTAGGTCATTTTCGTCCTCCCTACACTTAATCTTGTCCAATTAGGGTTTCTAACCAATCTTTTGCATCCAATAGGTTTTTTGTGTCATTGGATGAACAATTAGGTCATTTTCGTCCTCCCTAGGCTAATTCTTTTATAATTAGGGTTTTTAACCAATCTTGTGCATCGAATAGGTGTGTTTTGTGTCATTGGATGAACATTTAGGTCATTTTCGTCCTCCCTACACTTAATCTTGTCCAGTTAGGGTTTTTAACACATCTTGTGCATCCAATAGGTGTTTTTGTGTCATTGGATGAACATTTAAGTCATTTTCGTCCTCCCTAGGGTAATTCTTGTCTAATTAGGGTTTTTAACCAATCTTGTGCATCCAATAGGTGTTTTGTGTCATTAGATGAACATTTAGGTCATTCTCGTCCTCCCTAAACTTAATCTTGTCAAATTGGGGTTTCTAACCAATCTTTTGCATCCAATAGGTATTTTTGTGTCGTTGGATGAACAATTAGGTCATTTTCGTCCTCCCTAGGCTAATTCTTTTCCAATTAGGGTGTTTAACCAATCTTGTGCATCCAATAGGTGTGTTTGTGTCATTGGATGAATATTTAGGTCATTTTCGTCCTCCGTACACTTAATCTTGTCCAATTAGGGTTTTTAACCAATCATGTGCATCCAATAGGTGTTTTGTGTCATTGGAAGAACATTTAGTTCATTTTCGTCCTCCCTACACTTAATCTTGTCCAATTAGGGTTTCTAACCAATCTTTTGCATCCAATAGGTGTTTTGTGTCATTGTATGAACAATTAGGTCATTTTCGTCCTCCCTACACTTAATCTTGTCCAGTTAGGGTTTTTAACACATCTTGTGCATCCAATAGGTGTGTTTGTGTCATTGGATGAATATTTAGGTCATTTTCGTCCTCCGTACACTTAATCTTGTCCAATTAGGGTTTTTAACCAATCATGTGCATCCAATAGGTGTTTTGTGTCAATTGAATAATTAGATCATTTTCGTCCTCCCTAGGCTAATTCTTTTCCAATTAGGGTTTCTAACCAATCTTTTGCATCCAATAGTTGTTTTGTGTCATTGGATGAACAATTAGGTCATTTTCGTCCTCCATAGGTTAATTCTTTTCCAATTAGGGGTTTTAACCAATGTTGTGCATCCAATAGGTGTGTTTCTGTCATTGGATGGATATTTAGGTCATTTTCGTCCTCCCTACACTTAATCTTGTCCAGTTAGGGTTTTTAACACATCTTGTGCATCCAATAGGTGTGTTTGTGTCGTTGGAAGAACATTTAGTTCATTTTCGTCCTCCCTACACTTAATCTTGTCCAATTAGGGTTTCTAACCAATCTTTTGCATCCAATAGGTGTTTTGTGTCATTGGATGAACAATTAGGTCATTTTCGTCCTCCCTAGGCTAATTCTTTTCCAATTAGGGTTTTTAACCAATCTTGTGCATCCAATAGGTGTTTTTTGTCATTGGAAGAACATTTAGGTCATTTTCGTCCTCCCTACACTTAATCTTGTCCAGTTAGGGTTTTTAACACGTCTTGTGCATCCAATAGGTGTGTTTGTGTCGTTGGATGAACATTTAGGTCATTTTCGTCCTCCCTACACTTAATCTTGTCCAGTTAGGGTTTTTAACACATCTTGTGCATCCAATAGGTGTGTTTGTGTCGTTGGAAGAACATTTAGTTCATTTTCGTCCTCCCTACACTTAATCTTGTCCAATTAGGGTTTCTAACCAATCTTTTGCATCCAATAGGTGTTTTGTGTCATTGGATGAACAATTAGGTCGTTTTCGTCCTCCCTAGGCTAATTCTTTTCCAATTAGGGTTTTTAACCAATCTTGTGCATCCAATAGGTGTTTTGTGTCATTGTATGAACATTTAGGTAATTTTCGTCCTCCCTACATTTAATCTTTTCCAGTTAGGGTTTTTAACACATCTTGTGCATCCAATAGGTGTGTTTGTGTCGTTGGATGAACTTTAGGTCATTTTCCATCGCCCTACACTTAATCTTGTACAATTAGGGTATTTAACCAATCTCGTGCATCCAATAGGTGTGTTTGTGTCATTGGATGAATATTTAGGTCATTTTCGTCCTCCGTACTCTAAATCTTGTCCAATTAGGATTTTTAATCAATCATGTGCATCCAATAGGTGTTTTTTGTCATTGGAAGAACATTTAGGTCATTTTCGTCCTCCCTACACTTAATCTTGTCCAGTTAGGGTTTTTAACACGTCTTGTGCATCCAATAGGTGTGTTTGTGTCGTTGGATGAACATTTAGGTCATTTTCGTCCTCCCTACACTTAATCTTGTCCAGTTAGGGTTTTTAACACATCTTGTGCATCCAATAGGTGTGTTTGTGTCCTTGGAAGAATATTTAGTTCATTTTCGTCCTCCCTACACTTAATCTTGTCCAATTAGGGTTTCTAACCAATCTTTTGCATCCAATAGGTGTTTTGTGTCATTGGATGAACAATTAGATCATTTTGGTCCTCCCTAGGCTAATTCTTTTCCAATTAGGGTTTTTAACCAATCTTGTGCATCCAATAGGTGTTTTGTGTCATTGGATGAACATTTAGGTCATTTTCGTCCTCCCTAAACTTAATCTTGTCCAGTTAGGGTTTTTAACACATCTTGTGCATCCAATAGGTGTGTTTGTGTCGTTGGAAGAACATTTAGTTCATTTTCGTCCCCCCTACACTTAATCTTGTCCAATTAGGGTTTCTAACCAATCTTTTGCATCCAATAGGTGTTTTGTGTCATTGGATGAACAATTAGATCATTTTCGTCCTCCCTAGGCTAATTCTTTTCCAATTAGGGTTTTTAACCAATCTTGTGCATCCAATAGGTGTTTTGTGTCATTGGATGAACATTTAGGTCATTTTCGTCCTCCGTACTCTTAATCTTGTCCAATTAGGGTTTTTAACCAATCATGTGCATCCAATAGGTGTTTTGTGTCATTGGATGAACATTTAGGTCATTTTCGTCCTCCGTACTCTTAATCTTGTCCAATTAGGGTTTTTAACCAATCTTGTGCATCCAATAGGTGTTTTGTGTCATTGTATGAACATTTAGGTAATTTTCGTCCTCCCTACATTTAATCTTTTCCAGTTAGGGTTTTTAACACATCTTGTGCATCCAATAGGTGTGTTTGTGTCGTTGGATGAACTTTAGGTCATTTTCCACCTCCCTACACTTAATCTTGTACAATTAGGGTTTTTAACCAATCTTGTGCATCCAATAGGTATGTTTGTGTCATTGGATGAACATTTAGGTCATTTTCGTCCTCCCTACACTTAATCTTGTCCAATTAGGGTTTCTAACCAATCTTTTGCATCCAATAGGTGTTTTGTGTCATTGGATGAACAATTAGGTCATTTTCGTCCTACCTAGGCTAATTCTTTTCCAATTAGGGTTTTTAACCAATCTTGTGCATCCAATAGGTGTGTTTTGTGTCATTGGATGAACATTTAGGTCATTTTTGTCCTCCCTACACTTAATCTTGTCCAATTAGGGTTTTTAACCAATCATGTGCATCCAATAGGTGTTTTGTGTCATTGGAAGAACATTTAGTTCATTTTCGTCCTCCCTACGCTTAATCTTGTCCAATTAGGGTTTCTAACCAATCTTTTGCATCCAATAGGTGTTTTGTGTCATTGGATGAACAATTAGGTCATTTTCGTCCTCCCTAGGCTAATTCTTTTCCAATTAGGGTTTTTAACCAATCTTGTGCATCCAATAGGTGTGTTTTGTGTCATTGGATGAACATTTAGGTCATTTTCGTCCTCCCTACACTTAATCTTGTCCAGTTAGGGTTTTTAACACATCTTGTGCATCCAATAGGTGTGTTTGTGTCGTTGGATGAACTTTAGGTCATTTTCCACCTCCCTACACTTAATCTTGTACAATTAGGGTTTTTAACCAATCTTGTGCATCCAATAGGTATGTTTGTGTCATTGGATGAACATTTAGGTCATTTTCGTCCTCCCTACACCTAATCTTGTCCAATTAGGGTTTCTAACCAATCTTTTGCATCCAATAGGTGTTTTGTGTCATTGGATGAACAATTAGGTCATTTTCGTCCTCCCTAGGCTAATTCTTTTCCAATTAGGGTTTTTAACCAATCTTGTGCATCTAATAGGTGTTTTGTGTCATTGGATGAACATTTAGGTCATTTTCGTCCTCCCTACACTTAATCTTGTCTAGTTAGGGTTTTTAACACATCTTGTGCATCCAATAGGTGTGTTTGTGTCGTTGGATGAACTTTAGGTCATTTTCCACCTCCCTACACTTAATCTTGTACAATTAGGGTTTTTAACCAATCTTGTGCATCCAATAGGTATGTTTGTGTCATTGGATGAATATTTAGGTCATTTTCGTCCTCCCTACACTTAATCTTGTCCAATTAGGGTTTCTAACCAATCTTTTGCATCCAATAGGTGTTTTGTGTCATTGGATGAACAATTAGGTCATTTTCGTCCTCCCTAGGCTAATTCTTTTCCAATTAGGGTTTTTAACCAATCTTGTGCATCCAATAGGTGTTTTGTGTCATTGGATGAACAATTAGGTCATTTTCGTCCTCCCTAGGCTAATTCTTTTCCAATAAGGGTTTTTAACCAATCTTGTGCATCCAATAGGTGTTTTGTGTCATTGGAAGAACATTTAGTTCATTTTCGTCCTCCCTATACTTAATCTTGTCCAATTAGGGTTTCTAACCAATCTTTTGCATCCAATAGGTGTTTTGTGTCATTGGATGAACAATTAGGTCATTTTCGTCCTCCCTAGGCTAATTCTTTTCCAATTAGGGTTTTTAACCAATCTTGTGCATCCAATAGGTGTTTTGTGTCATTGGATGAACAATTAGGTCATTTTCGTCCTCCCTAGGCTAATTCTTTTCCAATTAGGGTTTTTAACCAATCTTGTGCATCCAATTGGTGTTTTGTGTCATTGGATGAACATTTAGGTCATTTTCGTCCTCCCTACACTTAATCTTGTCCAGTTAGGGTTTTTAACACATCTTGTGCATCCAATAGGTGTGTTTGTGTCGTTGGATGAATTTTAGGTCATTTTGCACCTCCCTACACTTAATCTTGTACAATTAGGGTTTTTAACCAATCTTGTGCATCCAATAGGTATGTTTGTGTCATTGGATGAATATTTAGGTCATTTTCGTCCTCCCTACACTTAATCTTGTCCAATTAGGGTTTCTAACCAATCTTTTGCATCCAATAGGTGTTTTGTGTCATTGGATGAACAATTAGGTCATTTTCGTCCTCCCTAGGCTAATTCTTTTACAATTAGGGTTTTTAACCAATCTTGTGCATCCAATAGGTGTGTTTGTGTCATTGGATGAATATTTACGTCATTTTCGTCCTCCCTACACTTAATCTTGTCCAGTCAGGGGTTTTAACACATCTTGTGCATCCAATAGGTGTGTTTGTGTCGTTGGATGAACTTTAGGTCATTTTCCACCTCCCTACACTTAATCTTGTACAATTAGGGTATTTAACCAATCTTGTGCATCCAATAGGTATGTTTGTGTCATTGGATGAATATTTAGGTCATTTTCGTCCTCCCTACACTTAATCTTGTCCAATTAGGGTTTCTAACCAATCTTTTGCATCCAATAGGTGTTTTGTGTCATTGGATGAACAATTAGGTCATTTTCGTCCTCCCTAGGCTAATTCTTTTACAATTAAGGTTTTTAACCAATCTTGTGCATCCAATAGGTGTGTTTTGTGTTTGTGTCATTGGATGAATATTTAGGTCATTTTTCGTCCTCCCTACACTTAATCTTGTCCAATTAGGGTTTCTAACCAATCTTTTGCATCCAATAGGTGTTTTGTGTCATTGGATGAACAATTAGGTCATTTTCGTCCTCCCTAGGCTAATTCTTTTACAATTAGGGTTTTTAACCAATCTTGTTCATCCAATAGGTGTGTTTTGTGTCATTGGATGAACATTTAGGTCATTTTCGTCCTCCCTACACTTAATCTTGTCCAGTTAGGGTTTTTAACACATCTTGTGCATCCAATAGGTGTGTTTGTGTCGTTGGAAGAACATTTAGTTCATTTTCGTCCTCCCTACACTTAATCTTGTCCAATTAGGGTTTCTAACCAATCTTTTGCATCCAATAGGTGTTTTGTGTCATTGGATGAACATTTAGATCATTTTCGTCCTCCCTACACTTAATCTTCTCCAATTAGGGTTTTTAACCAATCTTGTGTATCCAATAGGTGTTTTTGTGTCATTGGATGAACATTTAAGTCATTTTCGTCCTCCCTAGGCTAATTCTTGTCCAATTAGGGTTTTTAACCAATCTTGTGCATCCAATAGGTGTTTTGTGTCATTAGATGAACATTTAGGTCATTCTCGTCCTCCCTAAACTTAATCTTGTCAAATTGGGGTTTCTAACCAATCTTGTGCATCCAATAGGTATTTTTGTGTCGTTGGATGAACAATTAGGTCATTTTCGTCCTCCCTAGGCTAATTCTTTTCCAATTAGGGTGTTTAACCAATCTTGTGCATCCAATAGGTGTCTTTGTGTCATTGGATGAATATTTAGGTTATTTTCGTCCTCCGTACAGTTAATCTTGTCCAATTAGGGTTTTTAACCAATCATGTGCATCCAATAGGTGTTTTGTGTCATTGGAAGAACATTTAGTTCATTTTCGTCCTCCCTACACTTAATTTTGTCCAATTAGGGTTTCTAACCAAACTTTTGCATCCAATAGGTGTTTTGTGTCATTGGATGAACAACTAGGTCATTTGCGTCCTCCCTAGGCTAATTCTTTTCCAATTAGGGTTTTTAACCAATCTTGTGCATCCAATAGGTGTGTTTTGTGTTTGTGTCATTGGATGAATATTTAGGTCATTTTCGTCCTCCCTACACTTAATCTTGTCCAATTAGGGTTTCTAACCAATCTTTTGCATCCAATAGGTGTTTTGTGTCATTAGATGAACAATTAGGTCATTTTCGTCCTCCCTAGGCTAATTCTTTTCCAATAAGGGTTTTTAACCAATCTTGTGCATCAAATAGGTGTGTTTGTGTCATTGGATGAATATTTAGGTCATTTTCGTCCTCCGTACACTTAATCTTGTCCAATTAGGGTTTTTAACCAATCATGTGCATCCAATAGGTGTTTTGTGTCAATTGAAGAACATTTAGTTCATTTTCGTCCTCCCTACACTTAATCTTGTCCAATTAGGGTTTCTAACCAATCGTTTGCATCCAATAGGTGTTTTGTGTCATTGGATGAACAATTAGGTCATTTTCGTCCTCCCTAGGCTAATTCTTTTCCAATTAGGGGTTTTAACCAATCTTGTGCATCCAATAGGTGTGTTTTTGTCATTGAATGGATATTTAGGTCATTTTCGTCCTTCGTACACTTAATCTTGTCCAATTAGGGTTTTTAACCAATCATGTGCATCCAATAGGTGTTTTGTGTCATTGGAAGAACATTTAGTTCATTTTCGTCCTCCCTACACTTAATCTTGTCCAATTAGGGTTTCTAACAAATCTTTTGCATCCAATAGGTGTTTTGTGTCATTGGATAAACAATTAGGTCATTTTCGTCCTCCCTATGCTAATTCTTTCCCAATTAGGGTTTTTAACCAATCTTGTGCATCCAATAGGTGTGTTTTGTGTCATTGGATGAACATTTAGGTCATTTTCGTCCTCCCTACACTTAATCTTGTCCAGTTAGGGTTTTTAACACATCTTGTGCATCCAACAGGTGTGTTTGTGTCGTTGGAAGAACATTTAGTTCATTTTCGTCCTCCCTACACTTAATCTTGTCCAATTAGGGTTTCTAACCAATCTTGTGCATCCAATAGGTGTTTTGTGTCATTGGATGAACATTTAGGTCATTTTCGTCCTCCATACACTTAATCTTTTCCAGTTAGGGTTTTTAACACATCTTGTGCATCCAATAGGTGTGTTTGTGTCGTTGGATGAACTTTAGGTCATTTTCCACCTCCCTACACTTAATCTTGTACAATTAGAGTTTTTAATCAATCTTGTGCATCCAATAGGTATGTTTGTGTCATTGGATGAATATTTAGGTCATTTTCGTCCTCCCTACACTTAATCTTGTCCAATTAGGGTTTCTAACCAATCTTTTGCATCCAATAGGTGTTTTGTGTCATTGGATGAACAATTAGGTCATTTTCGTCCTCCCTAGGCTAATTCTTTTCCAATTAGGGTTTTTAACCAATCTTGTGCATCCAATAGGTGTGTTTGTGTCATTGGATGAATATTTAGGTCATTTTCGTCCTCCGTACTCTTAATCTTGTCCAATTAGGGTTTTTAACCAATCATGTGCATCCAATAGGTGTTTTGTGTCATTGGAAGAACATTTAGGTCATTTTCGTCCTCCCTACACTTAATCTTGTCCAATTAGGGTTTCTAACCAATCTTTTGCATCCAATAGGTGTTTTGTGTCATTGGATGAACAATTAGGTCATTTTCGTCCTCCCTAGGCTAATTCTTTTACAATTAGGGTTTTTAACCAATCTTGTGCATCCAATAGGTGTGTTTTGTGTCATTGGAAGAACATTTAGGTCATTTTCGTCCTCCCTACACTTAATCTTGTCCAATTAGGGTTTCTAACCAATCTTTTGCATCCAATAGGTGTTTTGGGTCATTGGATGAACAATTAGGTCATTTTCGTCCTCCCTAGGCTAATTCTTTTACAATTAGGGTTTTTAACCAATCTTGTGCATCCAATAGGTGTGTTTTGTGTCATTGGATGAACATTTAGGTCATTTTCGTCCTCCCTACACTTAATCTTGTCCAGTTAGGGTTTTTAACACATCTTGTGCATCCAATAGGTGTGTTTGTGTCGTTGGAAGAACATTTAGTTCATTTTCGTCCTCCCTACACTTAATCTTGTCCAATTAGGGCTTCTAACCAATCTTTTGCATCCAATAGGTGTTTTGTGTCATTGGATGAACAATTAGATCATTTTCGTCCTCCCTTGGCTAATTCTTTTCCAATTAGGGTTTTTAACCAATCTTGTGCATCCAATAGGTGTTTTGTGTCATTGGATGAACATTTAGGTCATTTTCGTCCTCCCTACACTTAATCTTGTCCAATTAGGGTTTTTAACCAATCTTGTGTATCCAATAGGTGTTTTGTGTCATTGGATGAACAATTAGGTCATTTTCGTCCTCCCTAGGCTAATTCTTGTCCAATTAGGGTTTTTAACCAATCTTGTGCATCCAATAGGTGTTTTGTGTCATTAGATGAACATTTAGGTCATTCTCGTCCTCCCTAAACTTAATCTTGTCAAATTGGGGTTTCTAACCAATCTTGTGCATCCAATAGGTATTTTTGTGTCGTTGGATGAACAATTAGGTCATTTTCGTCCTCCCTAGGCTAATTCTTTTCCAATTAGGGTTTTTAACCAATCTTGTGCATCCAATAGGTGTGTTTGTGTCATTGGATGAATATTTAGGTCATTTTCGTCCTCCGTACTCTTAATCTTGTCCAATTAGGATTTTTAATCAATCATGTGCATCCAATAGGTGTTTTTTGTCATTGGAAGAACATTTAGTTCATTTTCGTCCTCCCTACACTTAATCTTGTCCAATTAGGGTTTCTAACCAATCATTTGCATCCAATAGGTGTTTTGTGTCATTGGATGAACAATTAGGTCGTTTTCGTCCTCCCTAGGCTAATACTTTTCCAATTAGGGTTTTTAACCAATCTTGTGCATCCAATAGGTGTTTTGTGTCATTGTATGAACATTTAGGTCATTTTCGTCCTCCCTACACTTAATCTTGTCCAGTCAGGGGTTTTAACACATCTTGTGCATCCAATAGGTGTGTTTGTGTCGTTGGATGAACTTTAGGTCATTTTCCACCTCCCTACACTTAATCTTGTACAATTAGGGTATTTAACCAATCTTGTGCATCCAATAGGTATGTTTGTGTCATTGGATGAATATTTAGGTCATTTTCGTCCTCCCTACACTTAATCTTGTCCAATTAGGGTTTCTAACCAATCTTTTGCATCCAATAGGTGTTTTGTGTCATTGGATGAACAATTAGGTCATTTTCGTCCTCCCTAGGCTAATTCTTTTACAATTAGGGTTTTTAACCAATCTTGTGCATCCAATAGGTGTGTTTGTGTCATTGGATGAATATTTACGTCATTTTCGTCCTCCCTACACTTAATCTTATCCAGTCAGGGGTTTTAACACATCTTGTGCATCCAATAGGTGTGTTTGTGTCGTTGGATGAACTTTAGGTCATTTTCGACCTCCCTACACTTAATCTTGTACAATTAGGGTATTTAACCAATCTTGTGCATCCAATAGGTATGTTTGTGTCATTGGATGAATATTTAGGTCATTTTCGTCCTCCCTACACTTAATCTTGTCCAATTAGGGTTTCTAACCAATCTTTTGCATTCAATAGGTGTTTTGTGCCATTGGATGAACAATTAGGTCATTTTCGTCCTCCCTAGGCTAATTCTTTTCCAATTAGGGTTTTTAACCAATCTTGTGCATCTAATAGGTGTTTTGTGTCATTGGATGAACATTTAGGTCATTTTCGTCCTCCCTACACTTATTCTTGTCCAGTTAGGGTTTTTAGCACATCTTGTGCATCCAATAGATGTGTTTGTGTCGTTGGATGAACTTTAGGTCATTTTCCACCTCCCTACACTTAATCTTGTACAATTAGGGTTTTTAACCAATCTTGTGCATCCAATAGGTATGTTTGTGTCATTGGATGAACATTTAGGTCATTTTCGTCCTCCCTACACTTAATCTTGTCCAATTAGGGTTTCTAACCAATCTTTTGCATCCAATAGGTGTTTTGTGTCATTGGATGAACAATTAGATCATTTTCGTCCTCCCTAGGCTAATTCTTTTCCAATTAGGGTTTTTAACCAATCTTGTGCATCCAATAGGTGTTTTGTGTCATTGGATGAACATTTAGGTAATTTTCGTCCTCCCTACATTTAATCTTGTCTAGTTAGGGTTTTTAACACATCTTGTGCATCCAATAGGTGTGTTTGTGTCGTTGGATGAACTTTAGGTCATTTTCCACCTCCCTACACTTAATCTTGTACAATTAGGGTATTTAACCGATCTTGTGCATCCAATAGGTATGTTTGTGTCATTGGATGAATATTTAGGTCATTTTCGTCCTCCCTACACTTAATCTTGTCCAATTAGGGTTTCTAACCAATCTTTTGCATCCAATAGGTGTTTTGTGTCATTGGATGAACAATTAGGTCATTTTCGTCCTCCCTAGGCTAATTCTTTTACAATTAGGGTTTTTAACCAATCTTGTGCATCCAATAGGTGTGTTTGTGTCATTGGATGAATATTTACGTCATTTTCGTCCTCCCTACACTTAATCTTGTCCAGTCAGGGGTTTTAACACATCTTGTGCATCCAATAGGTGTGTTTGTGTCGTTGGATGAACTTTAGGTCATTTTCGACCTCCCTACACTTAATCTTGTACAATTAGGGTATTTAACCAATCTTGTGCATCCAATAGGTATGTTTGTGTCATTGGATGAATATTTAGGTCATTTTCGTCCTCCCTACACTTAATCTTGTCCAATTAGGGTTTCTAACCAATCTTTTGCATCCAATAGGTGTTTTGTGTCATTGGATGAACAATTAGGTCATTTTCGTCCTCCCTAGGCTAATTCTTTTACAATTAGGGTTTTTAACCAATCTTGTGCATCCAATAGGTGTGTTTGTGTCATTGGATGAATATTTACGTCATTTTCGTCCTCCCTACACTTAATCTTGTCCAATTAGGGTTTTTAACCAATCATGTGCATCCAATAGGTGTTTTGTGTCGTTGGAAGAACATTTAGTTCATTTTCGTCCTCCCTACACTTAATCTTGTCCAATTAGGGTTTCTAACCAATCTTTTGCATCCAATAGGTGTTTTGTGTCATTGGATGAACAATTAGGTCATTTTCGTCCTCCCTAGGCTAATTCTTTTCCAATTAGGGTTTTTAACCAATCTTGTGCATCCAATAGGTGTGTTTGTGTCATTGGATGAATATTTAGGTCATTTTCGTCCTCCCTACACTTAATCTTGTCCAGTTAGGGTTTTCAACACATCTTGTGCATCCAATAGGTGTGTTTGTGTCGTTGGATGAACTTTAGGTCATTTTCCACCTCCCTACACTTAATCTTGTACAATTAGGGTTTTTAACCAATCTTGTGCATCCAATAGGTATGTTTGTGTCATTGGATGAACATTTAGGTCATTTTCGTCCTCCCTACACTTAATCTTGTCCAATTAGGGTTTCTAACCAATCTTTTGCATCCAATAGGTGTTTTGTGTCATTGGATGAACAATTAGGTCATTTTCGTCCTCCCTAGGCTAATTCTTTTCCAATTAGGATTTTTAACCAATCTTGTGCATCCAATAGGTGTTTTGTGTCATTGGATGAACATTTAGGTCATTTTCGTCCTCCCTACACTTAATCTTGTCCAGTTAGGGTTTTTAACACATCTTGTGCATCCAATAGGTGTGTTTGTGTCGTTGGATGAATTTTAGGTCATTTTCCACCTCCCTACACTTAATCTTGTACAATTAGGGTTTTTAACCAATCTTGTGCATCCAATAGGTATGTTTGTGTCATTGGATGAACAATTAGGTCATTTTCGTCCTCCCTAGGCTAATTCTTTTCCAATAAGGGTTTTTAACCAATCTTGTGCATCAAATAGGTGTGTTTGTGTCATTGGATGAATATTTAGGTCATTTTCGTCCTCCGTACACTTAATCTTGTCCAATTAGGGTTTTTAACCAATCATGTGCATCCAATAGGTGTTTTGTGTCAATTGAAGAACATTTAGTTCATTTTCGTCCTCCCTACACTTAATCTTGTCCAATTAGGGTTTCTAACCAATCTTTTGCATCCAATAGGTGTTTTGTGTCATTGGATGAACAATTAGGTCATTTTCGTCCTCCATAGGTTAATTCTTTTCCAATTAGGGGTTTTAACCAATCTTGTGCATCCAATAGGTGTGTTTCTGTCATTGGATGGATATTTAGGTCATTTTCGTCCTTCGTACACTTAATCTTGTCCAATTAGGGTTTTTAACCAATCATGTGTATCCAATAGGTGTTTTGTGTCATTGGATGAACATTTAGTTCATTTTCGTCCTCCCTACACTTAATCTTGTCCAATTAGGGTTTCAAACCAATCTTTTGCATCCAATAGGTGTGTTTGTGTCGTTGGATGAACTTTAGGTCATTTTCCACCTCCCTACACTTAATCTTGTACAATTAGGGTATTTAACCGATCTTGTGCATCCAATAGGTATGTTTGTGTCTTTGGATGAATATTTAGGTCATTTTCGTCCTCCCTACACTTAATCTTGTCCAATTAGGGTTTCTAACCAATCTTTTTCATCCAATAGGTGTTTTGTGTCATTGGATGAACAATTAGGTCATTTTCGTCCTCCCTAGGCTAATTCTTTTACAATTAGGGTTTTTAACCAATCTTGTGCATCCAATAGGTGTGTTTGTGTCATTGGATGAATATTTACGTCATTTTCGTCCTCCGTACACTTAATCTTGTCCAATTAGGGTTTTTAACCAATCATGTGCATCCAATAGGTGTTTTGTGTCATTGGAAGAACATTTAGTTCATTTTCGTCCTCCCTACACTTAATCTTGTCCAATTAGGGTTTCTAACCAATCTTTTGCATCCAATAGGTGTTTTGTGTCATTGGATGAACAATTAGGTCATTTTAGTCCTCCCTAGGCTAATTCTTTTCCAATTAGGGTTTTTAACCAATCTTGTGCATCCAATAGGTGTTTTGTGTCATTGGATGAACATTTAGGTAATTTTCGTCCTCCCTACACTTATTCTTGTCCAGTTAGGGTTTTTAACACATCTTGTGCATCCAATAGGTGTGTTTGTGTCGTTGGATGAACTTTAGGTCATTTTCCACCTCCCTACACTTAATCTTGTACAATTAGGGTATTTAACCGATCTTGTGCATCCAATAGGTATGTTTGTGTCTTTGGATGAATATTTAGGTCATTTTCGTCCTCCCTACACTTAATCTTGTCCAATTAGGGTTTCTAACCAATCTTTTGCATCCAATAGGTGTTTTGTGTCATTGGATGAACAATTAGGTCATTTTCGTCCTCCCTAGGCTAATTCTTTTACAATTAGGGTTTTTAACCAATCTTGTGCATCCAATAGGTGTGTTTGTGTCATTGGATGAATATTTACGTCATTTTCGTCCTCCGGACACTTAATCTTGTCCAATTAGGGTTTTTAACCAATCATGTGCATCCAATAGGTGTTTTGTGTCATTGGAAGAACATTTAGTTCATTTTCGTCCTCCCTACACTTAATCTTGTCCAATTAGGGTTTCTAACCAATCTTTTGCATCCAATAGGTGTTTTGTGTCATTGGATGAACAATTAGATCATTTTCGTCCTCCCTAGGCTAATTCTTTTACAATTAAGGTTTTTAACCAATCTTGTGCATTCAATAGGTGTGTTTTGTGTTTGTGTCATTGGATGAATATTTAGGTCATTTTCGTCCTCCCTACACTTAATCTTGTCCAATTAGGGTTTCTAACCAATCTTTTGCATCCAATAGGTGTTTTGTGTCATTGGATGAACAATTAGGTCATTTTTGTCCTCCCTAGGCTAATTCTTTTACAATTAGGGTTTTTAACCAATCTTGTGCATCCAATAGGTCTTTTGTGTCATTGGATGAACATTTAGGTCATTTTCGTCCTCCCTACACTTAATCTTGTCCAGTTAGGGTTTTTAACCAATCTTGTGCATCCAATAGGTGTTTCGTGTCATTGGAAGAACATTTAGTTCATTTTCGTCCTCAATACACTTAATCTTGTCCAATTAGGGTTTCTAACCAATCTTTTGCATCCAATAGGTGTTTTGTGTCATTGGATGAACAATTAGGTCATTTTCGTCCTCCCTAGGCTAATTCTTTTACAATTAAGGTTTTTAACCAATCTTGTGCATCCAATAGGTGGGTTTTTTGTTTGTGTCATTGGATGAATATTTAGGTCATTTTCGTCCTCCCTACACTTAATCTTGTCCAATTAGGGTTTCTAACCAATCTTTTGCATCCAATAGGTGTTTTGTGTCATTGGATGAACAATTAGGTCATTTTCGTCCTCCCTAGGCTAATTCTTTTACAATTAGGGTTTTTAACCAATCTTGTGCATCCAATAGGTGTGTTTTGTGTCATTGGAAGAACATTTAGGTCATTTTCGTCCTCCCTACACTTAATCTTGTCCAATTAGGGTTTCTAACCAATCTTTTGCATCCAATAGGTGTTTTGGGTCATTGGATGAACAATTAGGTCATTTTCGTCCTCCCTAGGCTAATTCTTTTACAATTAGGGTTTTTAACCAATCTTGTGCATCCAATAGGTGTGTTTTGTGTCATTGGATGAACATTTAGGTCATTTTCGTCCTCCCTACACTTAATCTTGTCCAGTTAGGGTTTTTAACACATCTTGTGCATCCAATAAGTGTGTTTGTGTCGTTGGAAGAACATTTAGTTCATTTTCGTCCTCCCTACACTTAATGTTGTCCAATTAGGGTTTCAAACCAATCTTTTGCATCCAATAGGTGTTTTGTGTTATTGGATGAACAATTAGATCATTTTCGTCCTCCCTAGGGTAATTCTTTTCCAATTAGGGTTTTTAACCAATCTTGTGCATCCAATAGGTCTCTTGTGTCATTGGATGAACATTTAGGTCATTTTCGTCGTCCCTACACTTAATCTTGTCCAGTTATGGTTTTTAACCAATCTTGTGCATCCAATAGGTGTTTTGTGTCATTGGATGAACAATTAGGTCATTCTCGTCCTCCATACACTTAATCTTGTCCAGTTAGGGTTTTTAACACATCTTGTGCATCCAATAGGTGTGTTTGTGTCGTTGGATGAACTTTAGGTCATTTTCCACCGCCCTACACTTAATCTTGTACAATTAGGGTTTTTAACCAATCTTGTGCATCCAATAGGTATGTTTGTGTCATTGGATGAATATTTAGGTCATTTTCGTCCTCCCTACACTTAATCTTGTCGAATTAGGGTTTCTAACCAATCTTTTGCATCCAATAGGTGTTTTGTGTCATTGGATGAACAATTAGGTCATTTTCGTCCTCCGTAGGCTAATTCTTTTCCAATTAGGGTTTTTAACCAATCTTGTGCATCCAATAGGTGTGTTTGTGTCATTGGATGAATATTTAGGTCATTTTCGTCCTCCGTACTCTTAATCTTGTCCAATTAGGGTTTTTAACCAATCATGTGCATCCAATAGGTGTTTTGTGTCATTGGAAGAACATTTAGGTCATTTTCGTCCTCCCTACACTTAATGTTGTCCAATTAGGGTTTCTAACCAATCTTTTGCATCCAATAGGTGTTTTGTGTCATTGGATGAACAATTAGATCATTTTCGTCCTCCCTAGGCTAATTCTTTTCCAATTAGGGTTTTTAACCAATCTTGTGCATCCAATAGGTGTTTTGTGTCATTGGATGAATATTTAGGTCATTTTCGTCCTCCCTACACTTAATCTTGTCCAATTAGGGTTTTTAACCAATCTTGTGTATCCAATAGGTGTTTTTGTGTCATTGGATGAACATTTAAGTCATTTTCGTCCTCCCTAGGCTAATTCTTGTCCAATTAGGGTTTTTAACCAATCTTGTGCATCCAATAGGTGTTTTGTGTCATTAGATGAACATTTAGGTCATTCTCGTCCTCCCTAAACTTAATCTTGTCAAATTGGGGTTTCTAACCAATCTTGTGCATCCAATAGGTATTTTTGTGTCGTTGGATGAACAATTAGGTCATTTTCGTCCTCCCTAGGCTAATTCTTTTCCAATTAGGGTGTTTAACCAATCTTGTGCATCCAATAGGTGTCTTTGTGTCATTGGATGAATATTTAGGTCATTTTCGTCCTCCGTACACTTAATCTTGTCCAATTAGGGTTTTTAACCAATCATGTGCATCCAATAGGTGTTTTGTGTCATTGGAAGAACATTTAGTTCATTTTCGTCCTCCCTACACTTAATCTTGTCCAATTAGGGTTTCTAACCAATCTTTTGCATCCAATAGGTGTTTTGTGTCATTGGATGAACAATTAGGTCATTTTCGTCCTCCCTACACTTAATCTTAACCAATTAGGGTTTTTAACACATCTTGTGCATCCAATAGGTGTGTTTGTGTCATTGGATGAACTTTAGGTCATTTTCCACCTCCCTACACTTAATCGTGTACAATTAGGATTTTTAACCAATCTTGTGCATCCAATAGGTATGTTTGTGTCATTGGATGAACATTTAGGTCATTTTCGTCCTCCCTACACTTAATCTTGTCCAATTAGGGTTTCTAACCAATCTTTTGCATCCAATAGGTGTTTTGTGTCATTGGATGAACAATTAGGTCATTTTCGTCCTCTCTAGGCTAATTCTTTTCCAATTAGGGTTTTTAACCAATCTTGTGCATCCAATAGGTGTGTTTGTGTCATTGGATGAATATTTAGGTCATTTTCGTCCTCCGTACTCTAAATCTTGTCCAATTAGGATTTTTAATCAATCATGTGCATCCAATAGGTGTTTTTTGTCATTGGAAGAACATTTAGGTCATTTTCGTCCTCCCTACACTTAATCTTGTCCAATTAGGGTTTTTAACACGTCTTGTGCATCCAATAGGTGTGTTTGTGTCGTTGGATGAACATTTAGGTCATTTTCGTCCTCCCTACACTTAATCTTGTCCAGTTAGGGTTTTTAACACATCTTGTGCATCCAATAGGTGTGTTTGTGTCGTTGGAAGAACATTTAGTTCATTTTCGTCCTCCCTACACTTAATCTTGTCCAATTAGGGTTTCTAACCAATCTTTTGCATCCAATAGGTGTTTTGTGTCATTGGATGAACAATTAGGTCGTTTTCGTCCTCCCTAGGCTAATTCTTTTCCAATTAGGGTTTTTAACCAATCTTGTGCATCCAATAGGTGTTTTGTGTCATTGTATGAACATTTAGGTAATTTTCGTCCTCCCTACATTTAATCTTTTCCAATTAGGGTTTTTAACACATCTTGTGCATCCAATAGGTGTGTTTGTATCGTTGGATGAACTTTAGGTCATTTTCCACCTCCCTACACTTAATCTTGTACAATTAGGGTATTTAACCAATCTCGTGCATCCAATAGGTGTGTTTGTGTCATTGGATGAATATTTAGGTCATTTTCGTCCTCCGTACTCTAAATCTTGTCCAATTAGGATTTTTAATCAATCATGTGCATCCAATAGGTGTTTTTTGTCATTGGAAGAACATTTAGGTCATTTTCGTCCTCCCTACACTTAATCTTGTCCAGTTAGGGTTTTTAACACGTCTTGTGCATCCAATAGGTGTGTTTGTGTCGTTGGATGAACATTTATGTCATTTTCGTCCTCCCTACACTTAATCTTGTCCAGTTAGGGTTTTTAACACATCTTGTGCATCCAATAGGTGTGTTTGTGTCGTTGGAAGAACATTTAGTTCATTTTCGTCCTCCATACACTTAATCTTGTCCAATTAGGGTTTCTAACCAATCTTTTGCATCCAATAGGTGTTTTGTGTCATTGGATGAACAATTAGGTCATTTTCGTCCTCCCTAGGCTAATTCTTTTACAATTAGGGTTTTTAACCAATCATGTGCATCCAATAGGTGTGTTTGTGTCATTGGATGAATATTTACGTCATTTTCGTCCTCCGTACACTTAATCTTGTCCAATTAGGGTTTTTAACCAATCATGTGCATCCAATAGGTGTTTTGTGTCATTGGAAGAACATTTAGTTCATTTTCGTCCTCCCTACACTTAATCTTGTCCAATTAGGGTTTCTAACCAATCTTTTGCATCCAATAGGTGTTTTGTGTCATTGGATGAACAATTAGGTCATTTTCGTCCTCCCAAGGCTAATTCTTTTCCAATTAGGGTTTTTAACCAATCTTGTGCATCCAATAGGTGTTTTGTGTCATTGGATGAACATTTAGGTCATTTTCGTCCTCCCTACACTTATTCTTGTCCAGTTAGGGTTTTTAGCACATCTTGTGCATCCAATAGGTGTGTTTGTGTCGTTGGATGAACTTTAGGTCATTTTCCACCTCCCTACACTTAATCTTGTACAATTAGGGTTTTTAACCAATCTTGTGCATCCAATAGGTATGTTTGTGTCATTGGATGAACATTTAGGTCATTTTCGTCCTCCCTACACTTAATCTTGTCCAATTAGGGTTTCTAACCAATCTTTTGCATCCAATAGGTGTGTTTGTGTCATTGGATGAACAATTAGGTCATTTTCGTCCTCCCTAGGCTAATTCTTTTCCAATTAGGGTTTTTAACCAATCTTGTGCATCCAATAGGTGTGTTTGTGTCGTTGGATGAACTTTAGGTCATTTTCCACCTCCCTACACTTAATCTTGTACAATTAGGGTTTTTAACCAATCTTGTGCATCCAATAGGTATGTTTGTGTCATTGGATGAACATTTAGGTCATTTTCGTCCTCCCTACACTTAATCTTGTCCAATTAGGGTTTTTAACCAATCTTTTGCATCCAATAGGTGTTTTGTGTCATTGGATGAACAATTAGGTCATTTTCGTCCTCCCTAGGCTAATTCTTTTCCAATTAGGGTTTTTAACCAATCTTGTGCATCCAATAGGTGTTTTGTGTCATTGGATGAACATTTAGGTCATTTTCGTCCACCCTACACTTAATCTTGTCCAGTTAGGGTTTTTAACACATCTTGTGCATCCAATAGGTGTATTTGTGTCGTTGGATGAACTTTAGGTCATTTTCCACCTCCCTACACTTAATCTTGTACAATTAGGGTTTTTAACCAATCTTGTGCATCCAATAGGTATGTTTGTGTCATTGGATGAACATTTAGGTCATTTTCGTCCTCCCTACACTTAATCTAGTCCAATTAGGGTTTCTAACCAATCTTTTGCATCCAATAGGTGTTTTGTGTCATTGGATGAACAATTAGGTCATTTTCGTCCTCCCTAGGCTAATTCTTTTCCAATTAGGGTTTTTAACCAATCTTGTGCATCCAATAGGTGTTTTGTGTCATTGGATGAACATTTAGGTCCTTTTCGTCCTCCCTACACTTAATCTTGTCTAGTTAGGGTTTTTAACACATCTTGTGCATCCAATAGGTGTGTTTGTGTCGTTGGATGAACTTTAGGTCATTTTCCACCTCCCTACACTTAATCTTGTACAATTAGGGTATTTAACCACTCTTGTGCATCCAATAGGTATGTTTGTGTCATTGGATGAATATTTAGGTCATTTTCGTCCTCCCTACACTTAATCTTGTCCAATTAGGGTTTCTAACCAATCTTTTGCATCCAATAGGTGTTTTGTGTCATTGGATGAACAATTAGGTCATTTTCGTCCTCCCTAGGCTAATTCTTTTACAATTAGGGTTTTTAACCAATCTTGTGCATCCAATAGGTGTGTTTGTGTCATTGGATGAATATTTACGTCATTTTCGTCCTCCCTACACTTAATCTTGTCCAGTCAGGGGTTTTAACACATCTTGTGCATCCAATAGGTGTGTTTGTGTCGTTGGATGAACTTTAGGTCATTTTCCACCTCCCTACACTTAATCTTGTACAATTAGGGTATTTAACCAATCTTGTGCATCCAATAGGTATGTTTGTGTCATTGGATGAATATTTAGGTCATTTTCGTCCTCCCTACACTTAATCTTGTCCAATTAGGGTTTCTAACCAATCTTTTGCATCCAATAGGTGTTTTGTGTCATTGGATGAACAATTAGGTCATTTTCGTCCTCCCTAGGCTAATTCTTTTACAATTAGGGTTTTTAACCAATCTTGTGCATCCAATAGGTGTGTTTGTGTCATTGGATGAATATTTACGTCATTTTCGTCCTCCCTACACTTAATCTTGTCCAATTAGGGTTTTTAACCAATCATGTGCATCCAATAGGTGTTTTGTGTCGTTGGAAGAACATTTAGTTCATTTTCGTCCTCCCTACACTTAATCTTGTCCAATTAGGGTTTCTAACCAATCTTTTGCATCCAATAGGTGTTTTGTGTCATTGGATGAACAATTAGGTCATTTTCGTCCTCCCTAGGCTAATTCTTTTCCAATTAGGGTTTTTAACCAATCTTGTGCATCCAATAGGTGTTTTGTGTCATTGGATGAACAATTAGGTCATTTTCGTCCTCCCTAGGCTTATTCTTTTCCAATTAGGGTTTTTAACCAATCTTGTGCATCCAATAGGTGTTTTGTGTCATTGGATGAACATTTAGGTCATTTTCGTCCTCCCTACACTTAATCTTGTCCAGTTAGGGTTTTTAACACATCTTGTGCATCCAATAGGTGTGTTTGTGTCGTTGGATGAACTTTAGGTCATTTTCCACCTCCCTACACTTAATCTTGTACAATTAGGGTTTTTAACCAATCTTGTGCATCCAATAGGTATGTTTGTGTCATTGGATGAACATTTAGGTCATTTTCGTCCTCCCTACACTTAATCTTGTCCAATTAGGGTTTCTAACCAATCTTTTGCATCCAATAGGTGTTTTGTGTCATTAGATGAACAATTAGGTCATTTTCGTCCTCCCTAGGCTAATTCTTTTCCAATTAGGGTTTTTAACCAATCTTGTGCATCCAATAGGTGTTTTGTGTCATTGGATGAACATTTAGGTCATTTTCGTCCTCCCTACACTTAATCTTGTCCAATTAGGGTTTTTAACCAATCTTGTGTATCCAATAGGTGTTTTGTGTCATTGGATGAACAATTAGGTCATTTTCGTCCTCCCTAGGCTAATTCTTGTCCAATTAGGGTTTTTAACCAATCTTGTGCATCCAATAGGTGTTTTGTGTCATTGGATGAACATTTAGGTCATTTTCGTCCTCCCTACAATTAATCTTGTCCAATTAGGGTTTCTAACCAATCTTTTGCATCCAATAGGTGTTTTGTGTCATTGGATGAACAATTAGGTCATTTTCGTCCTCCCTAGGCTAATTCTTTTCCAATTAGGGTTTTTAACCAATCTTGTGCATCTAATAGGTGTTTTGTGTCATTGGATGAACATTTAGGTCATTTTCGTCCTCCCTACACTTATTCTTGTCCAGTTAGGGTTTTTAGCACATCTTGTGCATCCAATAGATGTGTTTGTGTCGTTGGATGAACTTTAGGTCATTTTCCACCTCCCTACACTTAATCTTGTACAATTAGGGTTTTTAACCAATCTTGTGCATCCAATAGGTATGTTTGTGTCATTGGATGAACATTTAGGTCATTTTCGTCCTCCCTACACTTAATCTTGTCCAATTAGGGTTTCTAACCAATCTTTTGCATCCAATAGGTGTTTTGTGTCATTGGATGAACAATTAGGTCATTTTCGTCCTCCCTAGGCTTATTCTTTTCCAATTAGGGTTTTTAACCAATCTTGTGCATCCAATAGGTGTGTTTGTGTCATTGGATGAATATTTAGGTCATTTTCGTCCTCCGTACTCTTAATCTTGTCCAATTAGGATTTTTAATCAATCATGTGCATCCAATAGGTGTTTTTTGTCATTGGAAGAACATTTAGTTCATTTTCGTCCTCCCTACACTTAATCTTGTCCAATTAGGGTTTCTAACCAATCTTTTGCATCCAATAGGTGTTTTGTGTCATTGGATGAACAATTAGGTCGTTTTCGTCCTCCCTAGGCTAATTCTTTTCCAATTAGGGTTTTTAACCAATCTTGTGCATCCAATAGGTGTTTTGTGTCATTGTATGAACATTTAGGTAATTTTCGTCCTCCCTACATTTAATCTTGTCCAGTTAGGGTTTTTAACACATCTTGTGCATCCAATAGGTTTGTTTGTGTCGTTGGATGAACTTTAGGTCATTTTCCACCTCCCTACACTTAATCTTGTACAATTAGGGTATTTAACCAATCTTGTGCATCCAATAGGTATGTTTGTGTCATTGGATGAATATTTAGGTCATTTTCGTCCTCCCTACACTTAATCTTGTCCAATTAGGGTTTCTAACCAATCTTTTGCATCCAATAGGTGTTTTGTGTCATTGGATGAACAATTAGGTCGTTTTCGTCCTCCCTAGGCTAATTCTTTTCCAATTAGGGTTTTTAACCAATCTTGTGCATCCAATAGGTGTTTTGTGTCATTGTATGAACATTTTGGTCATTTTCGTCCTCCCTACATTTAATCTTGTCCAGTTAGGGTTTTTAACACATCTTGTGCATCCAATAGGTGTGTTTGTGTCGTTGGATGAACTTTAGGTCATTTTCCACCTCCCTACACTTAATCTTGTACAATTAGGGTATTTAACCAATCTTGTGCATCCAATAGGTATGTTTGTGTCATTGGATGAACATTTAGGTCATTTTCGTCCTCCCTACACTTAATCTTGTCCAATTAGGGTTTCTAACCAATCTTTTGCATCCAATAGGTGTTTTGTGTCATTGGATGAACAATTAGGTCGTTTTCGTCCTCCCTAGGCTAATTCTTTTCCAATTAGGGTTTTTAACCAATCTTGTGCATCCAATAGGTGTTTTGTGTCATTGTATGAACATTTAGGTCATTTTCGTCCTCCCTACATTTAATCTTTGTCCAATTAGGGTTTTTAACACATCTTGTGCATCCAATAGGTGTGTTTGTGTCGTTGGATGAACTTTAGGTCATTTTCCACCTCCCTACACTTAATCTTGTACAATTAGGGTATTTAACCAATCTTGTGCATCCAATAGGTATGTTTGTGTCATTGGATGAATATTTACGTCATTTTCGTCCTCCCTACACTTAATCTTGTCCAATTAGGGTTTCTAACCAATCTTTTGCATCCAATAGGTGTTTTGTGTCATTGGATGAACAATTAGGTCATTTTCGTCCTCCCTACACTTAATCTTGTCCAATTAGGGTTTCTAACCAATCTTTTGCATCCAATAGGTGTTTTGTGTCATTGGATGAACAATTAGGTCATTTTCGTCCTCCCTAGGCTAATTCTTTTACAATTAGGGTTTTTAACCAATCTTGTGCATCCAATAGGTGTGTTTTGTGTCATTGGATGAACATTTAGGTCATTTTCGTCCTCCCTACACTTAATCTTGTCCAGTTAGGGTTTTTAACACATCTTGTGCATCCAATAGGTGTGTTTGTGTCGTTGGAAGAACATTTAGTTCATTTTCGTCCTCCCAACACTTAATCTTGTCCAATTAGGGTTTCTAACCAATCTTTTGCATCCAATAGGTGTTTTGTGTCATTGGATGAACAATTAGATCATTTTCGTCCTCCCTAGGCTAATTCTTTTCCAATTAGGGTTTTTAACCAATCTTGTGCATCCAATAGGTGTTTTGTGTCATTGGATGAACATTTAGGTCATTTTCGTCCTCCTTACACTTAATCTTCTCCAATTAGGGTTTTTAACCAATCTTGTGCATCCAATAGGTGTTTTGTGTCATTGGATGAACATTTAGGTCATTCTCGTCCTCCCTAAACTTAATCTTGTCAAATTGGGATTTTTAACCAATCTTGTGCATCCAATAGGTGTTTTGTGTCATTAGATGAACATTTAGGTCATTCTCGTCCTCCCTAAACTTAATCTTGTCAAATTGGGGTTTCTAACCAATCTTGTGCATCCAATAGGTATTTTTGTGTCGTTGGATGAACAATTAGGTCATTTTCGTCCTCCCTAGGCTAATTCTTTTCCAATTAGGGTGTTTAACCAATCTTGTGCATCCAATAGGTGTTTTGTGTCATTGGATGAACATTTAGGTCATTTTCGTCCTCCCTACACTTAATCTTGTCCAATTAGGGTTTCTAACCAATCTTTTGCATCCAATAGGTGTTTTGTGTCATTGGATGAACAATTAGGTCATTTTCGTCCTCCCTAGGCTAATTCTTTTCCAATAAGGGTGTTTAACCAATCTTGTGCATCAAATAGGTGTGTTTGTGTCATTGGATGAATATTTAGGTCATTTTCGTCCTCCGTACATTTAATCTTGTCCAATTAGGGTTTTTAACCAATCATGTGCATCCAATATGTGTTTTGTGTCAATTGAAGAACATTTAGTTCATTTTCGTCCTCCCTACACTTAATCTTGTCCAATTAGGGTTTCTAACCAATCTTTTGCATCCAATAGGTGTTTTGTGTCATTGGATGAACAATTAGGTCATTTTCGTCCTCCCTAGGCTAATTCTTTTCCAATTAGGGGTTTTAACCAATCTTGTGCATCCAATAGGTGTGTTTTTGTCATTGGATGGATATTTAGGTCATTTTCGTCCTTCGTACACTTAATCTTGTCCAATTAGGGTTTTTAACCAATCATGTGCATCCAATAGGTGTTTTGTGTCATTGGAAGAACATTTAGTTCATTTTCGTCCTCCCTACACTTAATCTTGTCCAATTAGGGTTTCTAACAAATCTTTTGCATCCAATAGGTGTTTTGTGTCATTGGATAAACAATTAGGTCATTTTCGTCCTCCCTATGCTAATTCTTTCCCAATTAGGGTTTTTAACCAATCTTGTGCATCCAATAGGTGTGTTTTGTGTCATTGGATGAACATTTAGGTCATTTTCGTCCTCCCTACACTTAATCTTGTCCAGTTAGGGTTTTTAACACATCTTGTGCATCCAACAGGTGTGTTTGTGTCGTTGGAAGAACATTTAGTTCATTTTCGTCCTCCCTACACTTAATCTTGTCCAATTAGGGTTTCTAACCAATCTTGTGCATCCAATAGGTGTTTTGTGTCATTGGATGAACATTTAGGTCATTTTCGTCCTCCATACACTTAATCTTGTCCAGTTAGGGTTTTTAACACGTCTTGTGCATCCAATAGGTGTGTTTGTGTCGTTGGATGAACTTTAGGTCATTTTCCACCTCCCTACACTTAATCTTGTACAATTAGGGTCTTTAACCAATCTTGGGCATCCAATAGGTATGTTTGTGTCATTGGATGAATATTTAGGTCATTTTCGTCCTCCCTACACTTAATCTTGTCCAATTAGGGTTTCTAACCAATCTTTTGCATCCAATAGGTGTTTTGTGTCATTGGATGAACAATTAGGTCATTTTCGTCCTCCCTAGGCTAATTCTTTTCCAATTAGGGTTTTTAACCAATCTTGTGCATCCAATAGGTGTGTTTGTGTCATTGGATGAATATTTAGGTCATTTTCGTCCTCCGTACTCTTAATCTTGTCCAATTAGGGTTTTTAACCAATCATGTGCATCCAATAGGTGTTTTGTGTCATTGGAAGAACATTTAGTTCATTTTCGTCCTCCCTACACTTAATCTTGTCCAATTAGGGTTTTTAACCAATCTTGTGCATCCAATAGGTATGTTTGTGTCATTGGATGAATATTTAGGTCATTTTCGTCCTCCCTACACTTAATCTTGTCCAATTAGGGTTTCTAACCAATCTTTTGCATCCAATAGGTGTTTTGTGTCATTGGATGAACAATTAGGTCATTTTCGTCCTCCCTAGGCTAATTCTTTTACAATTAGGGTTTTTAACCAATCTTGTGCATCCAATAGGTGTGTTTTGTGTCATTGGAAGAACATTTAGGTCATTTTCGTCCTCCCTACACTTAATCTTGTCCAATTAGGGTTTCTAACCAATCTTTTGCATCCAATAGGTGTTTTGGGTCATTGGATGAACAATTAGGTCATTTTCGTCCTCCCTAGGCTAATTCTTTTACAATTAGGGTTTTTAACCAATCTTGTGCATCCAATAGGTGTGTTTTGTGTCATTGGATGAACATTTAGGTCATTTTCGTCCTCCCTACACTTAATCTTGTCCAGTTAGGGTTTTTAACACATCTTGTGCATCCAATAGGTGTGTTTGTGTCGTTGGAAGAACATTTAGTTCATTTTCGTCCTCCCTACACTTAATCTTGTCCAATTAGGGTTTCTAACCAATCTTTTGCATCCAATAGGTGTTTTGTGTCATTGGATGAACAATTAGATCATTTTCGTCCTCCCTAGGCTAATTCTTTTCCAATTAGGGTTTTTAACCAATCTTGTGCATCCAATAGGTGTTTTGTGTCATTGGATGAACATTTAGGTCATTTTCGTCCTCCCTACACTTAATCTTGTCCAGTTAGGGTTTTTAACACATCTTGTGCATCCAATAGGTGTGTTTGTGTCGTTGGATGAACTTTAGGTCATTTTCCACCTCCTTACACTTAATGTTGTACAATTAGGGTTTTTAACCAATCATGTCCATCCAATAGGTGTTTTGTGTCATTGGAAGAACATTTAGTTCATTTTCGTCCTCCCTACACTTAATCTTGTCCAATTAGGGTTTCTAACCAATCTTTTGCATCCAATAGGTGTTTTGTGTCATTGGATGAACAATTAGGTCATTTTCGTCCTCCCTAGGCTAATTCTTTTACAATTAAGGTTTTTAACCAATCTTGTGCATCCAATAGGTGTGTTTTGTGTTTGTGTCATTGGATGAATATTTAGGTCATTTTTCGTCCTCCCTACACTTAATCTTGTCCAATTAGGGTTTCTAACCAATCTTTTGCATCCAATAGGTGTTTTGTGTCATTGGATGAACAATTAGGTCATTTTCGTCCTCCCTAGGCTAATTCTTTTACAATTAGGGTTTTTAACCAATCTTGTTCATCCAATAGGTGTGTTTTGTGTCATTGGATGAACATTTAGGTCATTTTCGTCCTCCCTACACTTAATCTTGTCCAGTTAGGGTTTTTAACACATCTTGTGCATCCAATAGGTGTGTTTGTGTCGTTGGAAGAACATTTAGTTCATTTTCGTCCTCCCTACACTTAATCTTGTCCAATTAGGGTTTCTAACCAATCTTTTGCATCCAATCGGTGTTTTGTGTCATTGGATGAACAATTAGATCATTTTCGTCCTCCCTAGGCTAATTCTTGTCCAATTAGGGTTTTTAACCAATCTTGTGCATCCAATAGGTGTTTTGTGTCATTGGATGAACATTTAGGTCATTTTCGTCCTCCCTACACTTAATCTTGTCCAATTAGGGTTTTTAACCAATCTTGTGTATCCAATAGGTGTTTTGTGTCATTGGATGAACAATTAGGTCATTTTCGTCCTCCCTAGGCTAATTCTTGTCCAATTAGGGTTTTTAACCAATCTTGTGCATCCAATAGGTGTTTTGTGTCATTAGATGAACATTTAGGTCATTCTCGTCCTCCCTAAACTTAATCTTGTCAAATTGGGGTTTCTAACCAATCTTGTGCATCCAATAGGTATTTTTGTGTCGTTGGATGAACAATTAGGTCATTTTCGTCCTCCCTAGGCTAATTCTTTTCCAATTAGGGTGTTTAACCAATCTTGTGCATCCAATAGGTGTCTTTGTGTCATTGGATGAATATTTAGGTCATTTTCGTCCTCCGTACACTTAATCTTGTCCAATTAGGGTTTTTAACCAATCTTGTGTATCCAATAGGTGTTTTTGTGTCATTGGATGAACATTTAAGTCATTTTCGTCCTCCCTAGGCTAATTCTTGTCCAATTAGGGTTTTTAACCAATCTTGTGCATCCAATAGGTGTTTTGTGTCATTAGATGAACATTTAGGTCATTCTCGTCCTCCCTAAACTTAATCTTGTCAAATTGGGGTTTCTAACCAATCTTGTGCATCCAATAGGTATTTTTGTGTCGTTGGATGAACAATTAGGTCATTTTCGTCCTCCCTAGGCTAATTCTTTTCCAATTAGGGTGTTTAACCAATCTTGTGCATCCAATAGGTGTCTTTGTGTCATTGGATGAATATTTAGGTCATTTTCGTCCTCCGTACAGTTAATCTTGTCCAATTAGGGTTTTTAACCAATCATGTGCATCCAATAGGTGTTTTGTGTCATTGGAAGAACATTTAGTTCATTTTCGTCCTCCCTACACTTAATCTTGTCCAATTAGGGTTTCTAACCAATCTTTTGCATCCAATAGGTGTTTTGTGTCATTGGATGAACAATTAGGTCATTTTCGTCCTCCCTAGGCTAATTCTTTTCCAATTAGGGTTTTTAACCAATCTTGTGCATCCAATAGGTGTTTTCTGTCATTGGATGAACATTTAGGTCATTTTCGTCCTCCCTACACTTAATCTTGTCCAGTTAGGGTTTTTAACACATCTTGTGCATCCAATAGGTGTGTTTGTGTCGTTGGATGAACTTTAGGTCATTTTCCACCTCCCTACACTTAATCTTGTACAATTAGGGTTTTTAACCAATCTTGTGCATCCAATAGGTATGTTTGTGTCATTGGATGAACATTTAGGTCATTTTCGTCCTCCCTACACTTAATCTTGTCCAATTAGGGTTTCTAACCAATCTTTTGCATCCAATAGGTGTTTTGTGTCATTGGATCAACAATTAGGTCATTTTCGTCCTCCCTAGGCTAATTCTTTTCCAATTAGGGTTTTTAACCAATCTTGTGCATCCAATAGGTGTGTTTGTGTCATTGGATGAATATTTAGGTCATTTTCGTCCTCCGTACTCTAAATCTTGTCCAATTAGGATTTTTAATCAATCATGTGCATCCAATAGGTGTTTTTTGTCATTGGAAGAACATTTAGGTCATTTTCGTCCTCCCTACACTTAATCTTGTCCAGTTAGGGTTTTTAACACGTCCTGTGCATCCAATAGGTGTGTTTGTGTCGTTGGATGAACATTTAGGTCATTTTCGTCCTCCCTACACTTAATCTTGTCCAGTTAGGGTTTTTAACACATCTTGTGCATCCAATAGGTGTGTTTGTGTCGTTGGAAGAACATTTAGTTCATTTTCGTCCTCCCTACACTTAATCTTGTCCAATTAGGGTTTCTAACCAATCTTTTGCATCCAATAGGTGTTTTGTGTCATTGGATGAACAATTAGGTCGTTTTCGTCCTCCCTAGGCTAATTCTTTTCCAATTAGGGTTTTTAACCAATCTTGTGCATCCAATAGGTGTTTTGTGTCATTATATGAACATTTAGGTAATTTTTGTCCTCCCTACATTTAATCTTTTCCAGTTAGGGTTTTTAACACATCTTGTGCATCCAATAGGTGTGTTTGTGTCGTTGGATGAACTTTAGGTCATTTTCCACCTCCCTACACTTAATCTTGTACAATTAGGGTATTTAACCAATCTCGTGCATCCAATAGGTGTGTTTGTGTCATTGGATGAATATTTAGGTCATTTTCGTCCTCCGTACTCTAAATCTTGTCCAATTAGGATTTTTAATCAATCATGTGCATCCAATAGGTGTTTTTTGTCATTGGAAGAACATTTAGGTCATTTTCGTCCTCCCTACACTTAATCTTGTCCAGTTAGGGTTTTTAACACGTCTTGTGCATCCAATAGGTGTGTTTGTGTCGTTGGATGAACATTTAGGTCATTTTCGTCCTCCCTACACTTAATCTTGTCCAGTTAGGGTTTTTAACACATCTTGTGCATCCAATAGGTGTGTTTGTGTCGTTGGAAGAACATTTAGTTCATTTTCGTTCTCCCTACACTTAATCTTGTCCAATTAGGGTTTCTAACCAATCTTTTGCATCCAATAGGTGTTTTGTGTCATTGGATGAACAATTAGGTCATTTTCGTTTTTAACCAATCTTGTGCATCCAATAGGTGTGTTTGTGTCATTGGATGAATATTTACGTCATTTTCGTCCTCCGTACACTTAATCTTGTCCAATTAGGGTTTTTAACCAATAAAGTGCATCCAATAGGTGTTTTGTGTCATTGGAAGAACATTTAGTTCATTTTCGTCCTCCCTACACTTAATCTTGTCCAATTAGGGTTTCTAACCAATCTTTTGCATCCAATAGGTGTTTTGTGTCATTGGATGAACAATTAGGTCATTTTCGTCCTCCCAAGGCTAATTCTTTTCCAATTAGGGTTTTTAACCAATCTTGTGCATCCAATAGGTGTTTTGTGTCATTGGATGAACATTTAGGTCATTTTCGTCCTCCCTACACTTATTCTTGTCCAGTTAGGGTTTTTAGCACATCTTGTGCATCCAATAGGTGTGTTTGTGTCGTTGGATGAACTTTAGGTCATTTTCCACCTCCCTACACTTAATCATGTACAATTAGGGTTTTTAACCAATCTTGTGCATCCAATAGGTATGTTTGTGTCATTGGATGAACATTTAGGTCATTTTCTTCCTCCCTACACTTAATCTTGTCCAATTAGGGTTTCTAACCAATCTTTTGCATCCAATAGGTGTTTTGTGTCATTGGATGAACAATTAGGTCATTTTCGTCCTCCCTAGGCTAATTCTTTTACAATTAGGGTTTTTAACCAATCTTGTGCATCCAATAGGTGTGTTTTGTGTCATTGGATGAACATTTAGGTCATTTTCGTCCTCCCTACACTTAATCTTGTCCAGTTAGGGTTTTTAACACATCTTGTGTATCCAATAGGTGTGTTTGTGTCGTTGGAAGAACATTTAGTTCATTTTCGTCCTCCCTACACTTAATCTTGTCCAATTAGGGTTTCTAACCAATCTTTTGCATCCAATAGGTGTTTTGTGTCATTGGATGAACAATTAGATCATTTTCGTCCTCCCTAGGCTAATTCTTTTCCAATTAGGGTTTTTAACCAATCTTGTGCATCCAATAGGTGTTTTGTGTCATTGGATGAACATTTAGGTAATTTTCGTCCTCCCTACATTTAATCTTGTCTAGTTAGGGTTTTTAACACATCTTGTGCATCCAATAGGTGTGTTTGTGTCGTTGGATGAACTTTAGGTCATTTTCCACCTCCCTACACTTAATCTTGTACAATTAGGGTATTTAACCGATCTTGTGCATCCAATAGGTATGTTTGTGTCATTGGATGAATATTTAGGTCATTTTCGTCCTCCCTACACTTAATCTTGTCCAATTAGGGTTTCTAACCAATCTTTTGCATCCAATAGGTGTTTTGTGTCATTGGATGAACAATTAGGTCATTTTCGTCCTCCCTAGGCTAATTCTTTTACAATTAGGGTTTTTAACCAATCTTGTGCATCCAATAGGTGTGTTTGTGTCATTGGATGAATATTTACGTCATTTTCGTCCTCCCTACACTTAATCTTGTCCAGTCAGGGGTTTTAACACATCTTGTGCATCCAATAGGTGTGTTTGTGTCGTTGGATGAACTTTAGGTCATTTTCCACCTCCCTACACTTAATCTTGTACAATTAGGGTATTTAACCAATCTTGTGCATCCAATAGGTATGTTTGTGTCATTGGATGAATATTTAGGTCATTTTCGTCCTCCCTACACTTAATCTTGTCCAATTAGGGTTTCTAACCAATCTTTTGCATCCAATAGGTGTTTTGTGTCATTGGATGAACAATTAGGTCATTTTCGTCCTCCCTAGGCTAATTCTTTTACAATTAAGGTTTTTAACCAATCTTGTGCATCCAATAGGTGTGTTTTGTGTTTGTGTCATTGGATGAATATTTAGGTCATTTTTCGTCCTCCCTACACTTAATCTTGTCCAATTAGGGTTTCTAACCAATCTTTTGCATCCAATAGGTGTTTTGTGTCATTGGATGAACAATTAGGTCATTTTCGTCCTCCCTAGGCTAATTCTTTTACAATTAGGGTTTTTAACCAATCTTGTTCATCCAATAGGTGTGTTTTGTGTCATTGGATGAACATTTAGGTCATTTTCGTCCTCCCTACACTTAATCTTGTCCAGTTAGGGTTTTTAACACATCTTGTGCATCCAATAGGTGTGTTTGTGTCGTTGGAAGAACATTTAGTTCATTTTCGTCCTCCCTACACTTAATCTTGTCCAATTAGGGTTTCTAACCAATCTTTTGCATCCAATCGGTGTTTTGTGTCATTGGATGAACAATTAGATCATTTTCGTCCTCCCTAGGCTAATTCTTGTCCAATTAGGGTTTTTAACCAATCTTGTGCATCCAATAGGTGTTTTGTGTCATTGGATGAACATTTAGGTCATTTTCGTCCTCCCTACACTTAATCTTGTCCAATTAGGGTTTTTAACCAATCTTGTGTATCCAATAGGTGTTTTGTGTCATTGGATGAACAATTAGGTCATTTTCGTCCTCCCTAGGCTAATTCTTGTCCAATTAGGGTTTTTAACCAATCTTGTGCATCCAATAGGTGTTTTGTGTCATTAGATGAACATTTAGGTCATTCTCGTCCTCCCTAAACTTAATCTTGTCAAATTGGGGTTTCTAACCAATCTTGTGCATCCAATAGGTATTTTTGTGTCGTTGGATGAACAATTAGGTCATTTTCGTCCTCCCTAGGCTAATTCTTTTCCAATTAGGGTGTTTAACCAATCTTGTGCATCCAATAGGTGTCTTTGTGTCATTGGATGAATATTTAGGTCATTTTCGTCCTCCGTACACTTAATCTTGTCCAATTAGGGTTTTTAACCAATCTTGTGTATCCAATAGGTGTTTTTGTGTCATTGGATGAACATTTAAGTCATTTTCGTCCTCCCTAGGCTAATTCTTGTCCAATTAGGGTTTTTAACCAATCTTGTGCATCCAATAGGTGTTTTGTGTCATTAGATGAACATTTAGGTCATTCTCGTCCTCCCTAAACTTAATCTTGTCAAATTGGGGTTTCTAACCAATCTTGTGCATCCAATAGGTATTTTTGTGTCGTTGGATGAACAATTAGGTCATTTTCGTCCTCCCTAGGCTAATTCTTTTCCAATTAGGGTGTTTAACCAATCTTGTGCATCCAATAGGTGTCTTTGTGTCATTGGATGAATATTTAGGTCATTTTCGTCCTCCGTACAGTTAATCTTGTCCAATTAGGGTTTTTAACCAATCATGTGCATCCAATAGGTGTTTTGTGTCATTGGAAGAACATTTAGTTCATTTTCGTCCTCCCTACACTTAATCTTGTCCAATTAGGGTTTCTAACCAATCTTTTGCATCCAATAGGTGTTTTGTGTCATTGGATGAACAATTAGGTCATTTTCGTCCTCCCTAGGCTAATTCTTTTCCAATTAGGGTTTTTAACCAATCTTGTGCATCCAATAGGTGTGTTTGTGTCATTCGATGAATATTTAGGTCATTTTCGTCCTCCGTACTCTTAATCTTGTCCAATTAGGGTTTTTAACCAATCATGTGCATCCAATAGGTGTTTTGTGTCATTGGAAGAACATTTAGTTCATTTTCGTCCTCCCTACACTTAATCTTGTCCAATTAGGGTTTCAAACCAATCTTTTGCATCCAATAGGTGTTTTGTGTCATTGGATGAACAATTAGATCATTTTCGTCCTCCCTAGGCTAATTCTTTTCCAATTAGGGTTTTTAACCAATCTTGTGCATCCAATAGGTGTGTTTTGTGTCATTGGATGAACATTTAGGTCATTTTCGTCCTACCTACACTTAATCTTGTGCATCCAATAGGTATTTTTGTGTCGTTGGATGAACAATTAGGTCATTTTCGTCCTCCGTAGGTTAATTCTTTTCCAATTAGGGTGTTTAACCAATCTTGTGCATCCAATAGGTGTTTTGTGTCATTGGATGAACATTTAGGTCATTTTCGTCCTCCCTACACTTAATCTTGTCCAATTAGGGTTTCTAACCAATCTTTTGCATCCAATAGGTGTTTTGTGTCATTGGATGAACAATTAGATCATTTTCGTCCTCCCTAGGCTAATTCTTTTCCAATTAGGGTTTTCAACCAATCTTGTGCATCCAATAGGTGTTTTGTGTCATTGGATGAACATTTAGGTCATTTTCGTCCTCCCTACACTTAATCTTCTCCAATTAGGGTTTTTAACCAATCTTGTGTATCCAATAGGTGTTTTTGTGTCATTGGATGAACATTTAAGTCATTTTCGTCCTCCCTAGGCTAATTCTTGTCCAATTAGGGTTTTTAACCAATCTTGTGCATCCAATAGGTGTTTTGTGTCATTAGATGAACATTTAGGTCATTCTCGTCCTCCCTAAACTTAATCTTGTCAAATTGGGGTTTCTAACCAATCTTGTGCATCCAATAGGTATTTTTGTGTCGTTGGATGAACAATTAGGTCATTTTCGTCCTCCCTAGGCTAATTCTTTTCCAATTAGGGTGTTTAACCAATCTTGTGCATCCAATAGGTGTCTTTGTGTCATTGGATGAATATTTAGGTCATTTTCGTCCTCCGTACAGTTAATCTTGTCCAATTAGGGTTTTTAACCAATCATGTGCATCCAATAGGTGTTTTGTGTCATTGGAAGAACATTTAGTTCAGTTTCGTCCTCCCTACACTTAATCTTGTCCAATTAGGGTTTCTAACCAATCTTTTGCATCCAATAGGTGTTTTGTGTCATTGGATGAACAATTAGGTCATTTTCGTCCTCCCTAGGCTAATTCTTTTCCAATTAGGGTTTTTAACCAATCTTGTGCATCCAATAGGTCTTTTGTGTCATTGGATGAACATTTAGGTCATTTTCGTCGTCCCTACACTTAATCTTGTCCAATTAGGGTTTTTAACACATCTTGTGCATCCAATAGGTGTGTTTGTGTCGTTGGATGAACTTTAGGTCATTTTCCACCTCCCTACACTTAATCTTGTACAATTAGGGTTTTTAACCAATCTTGTGCATCCAATAGGTATGTTTGTGTCATTGGATGAACATTTAGGTCATTTTCGTCCTCCCTACACTTAATCTTGTCCAATTAGGGTTTCTAACCAATCTTTTGCATCCAATAGGTGTTTTGTGTCATTGGATGAACAATTAGGTCATTTTCGTCCTCCCTACGCTAATTCTTTTCCAATTAGGGTTTTTAACCAATCTTGTGCATCCAATAGGTGTTTTGTGTCATTGGATGAACAATTAGGTCATTTTCGTCCTCCCTAGGCTAATTGTTTTCCAATTAGGGTTTTTAACCAATCTTGTGCATCCAATAGGTGTTTTTGTGTCATTGGATGAACATTTATGTCATTTTCGTCCTCCCTACACTTAATCTTGTCCAATTAGGGTTTCTAACCAATCTTGTACATCCAATAGGTGTTTTGTGTCATTGGATGAACATTTAGGTCATTTTCGTCCTCCCTACACTTAATCTTGTCCAGTTAGGGTTTTTAACACATCTTGTGCATCCAATAGGTGTGTTTGTGTCGTTGGATGAACTTTAGGTCATTTTCCACCTCCCTACACTTAATCTTGTACAATTAGGGTTTTTAACCAATCTTGTGCATCCAATAGGTATGTTTGTGTCATTGGATGAATATTTAGGTCATTTTCGTCCTCCCTACACTTAATCTTGTCCAATTAGGGTTTCTAACCAATCTTTTGCATCCAATAGGTGTTTTGTGTCATTGGATGAACAATTAGGTCATTTTCGTCCTCCCTAGGCTAATTCTTTTCCAATTAGGGTTTTTAACCAATCTTGTGCATCCAATAGGTGTGTTTGTGTCATTGGATGAATATTTAGGTCATTTTCGTCCTCCGTACTCTTAATCTTGTCCAATTAGGGTTTTTAAGCAATCATGTGCATCCAATAGGTGTTTTGTGTCATTGGAAGAACATTTAGTTCATTTTCGTCCTCCCTACACTTAATCTTATCCAATTAGGGTTTCTAACCAATCTTTTGCATCCAATAGGTGTTTTGTGTCATTGGATGAACAATTAGATCATTTTCGTCCTCCCTAGGCTAATTCTTTTCCAATTAGGGTTTTTAACCAATCTTGTGCATCCAATAGGTGTTTTGTGTCATTGGATGAACATTTAGGTCATTTTCGTCCTCCCTACACTTAATCTTGTCCAATTAGGGTTTTTAACCAATCTTGTGCATCCAATAGGTGTTTTTGTGTCTTTGGATGAACATTTAAGTCATTTTCGTCCTCCCTAGGCTAATTCTTGTCCAATTAGGGTTTTTAACCAATCTTGTGCATCCAATAGGTGTTTTGTGTCATTAGATGAACATTTAGGTCATTCTCGTCCTCCCTAAACTTAATCTTGTCAAATTGGGGTTTCTAACCAATCTTGTGCCTCCAATAGGTATATTTGTGTCATTGGATGAACAATTAGGTCATGTTCGTCCTCCCTAGGCTAATTCTTTTCCAATTAGGGTTTTTAACCAATCTTGTGCATCCAATAGGTGTTTTGTGTCATTGGATGAACATTTAGGTCATTTTCGTCCTCCCTACAATTAATCTTGTCCAATTAGGGTTTCTAACCAATCTTTTGCATCCAATAGGTGTTTTGTGTCATTGGATGAACAATTAGGTCATTTTCGTCCTCCCTAGGCTAATTCTTTTCCAATTAGGGTTTTTAACCAATCTTGTGCATCCAATAGGTGTGTTTGTGTCATTGGATGAATATTTAGGTCATTTTCGTCCTCCCTACACTTAATCTTGTCCAGTTAGGGTTTTCAACACATCTTGTGCATCCAATAGGTGTGTTTGTGTCGTTGGATGAACTTTAGGTCATTTTCCACCTCCCTACACTTAATCTTGTACAATTAGGGTTTTTAACCAATCTTGTGCATCCAATAGGTATGTTTGTGTCATTGGATGAACATTTAGGTCATTTTCGTCCTCCCTACACTTAATCTTGTCCAATTAGGGTTTCTAACCAATCTTTTGCATCCAATAGGTGTTTTGTGTCATTGGATGAACAATTAGGTCATTTTCGTCCTCCCTAGGCTAATTCTTTTCCAATTAGGGTTTTTAACCAATCTTGTGCATTTAATAGGTGTTTTGTGTCGTTGGAGGAACATTTAGGTCATTTTCGTCCTCCCTACACTTAATCTTGTCCAATTAGGGTTTTTAACCAATCTTGTGCATCCAATAGGTGTTTTGTGTCATTGGAAGAACATTTAGTTCATTTTCGTCCTCCCTACACTTAATCTTGTCCAATTAGGGTTTCTAACCAATCTTTTGCATCCAATAGGTGTTTTGTGTCATTGGATGAACAATTAGGTCATTTTCGTCCTCCCTAGGCTAATTCTTTTACAATTAGGGTTTTTAACCAATCTTGTGCATCCAATAGGTGTGTTTGTGTCATTGGATGAATATTTACGTCATTTTCGTCCTCCCTACACTTAATCTTGTCCAATTAGGGTTTCTAACCAATCTTTTGCATCCAATAGGTGTTTTGTGTCATTGGATGAACAATTAGGTCATTTTCGTCCTCCCTAGGCTAATTCTTTTACAATTAGGGTTTTTAACCAATCTTGTGCATCCAATAGGTGTGTTTGTGTCATTGGATGAATATTTACGTCATTTTCGTCCTCCGTACACTTAATCTTGTCCAATTAGGGTTTTTAACCAATCATGTGCATCCAATAGGTGTTTTGTGTCATTGGAAGAACATTTAGTTCATTTTCGTCCTCCCTACACTTAATCTTGTCCAATTAGGGTTTCTAACCAATCTTTTGCATCCAATAGGTGGTTTGTGTCATTGGATGAACAATTAGATCATTTTCGTCCTCCCTAGGCTAATTCTTTTCCAATTAGGGTTTTTAACCAATCTTGTGCATCCAATAGGTGTTTTGTGTCATTGGATGAACATTTATGTCATTTTCGTCCTCCCTACACTTAATCTTGTCCAATTAGGGTTTCTAACCAATCTTTTGCATCCAATAGGTGTTTTGTGTCATTGGATGAACAATTAGGTCATTTTCGTCCTCCCTAGGCTAATTCTTTTCCAATTAGGGTTTTTAACCAATCTTGTGCATCCAATAGGTGTTTTGTGTCATTGGATGAACATTTAGGTCCTTTTCGTCCTCCCTACACTTAATCTTGTCTAGTTAGGGTTTTTAACACATCTTGTGCATCCAATAGGTGTGTTTGTGTCGTTGGATGAACTTTAGGTCATTTTCCACCTCCCTACACTTAATCTTGTACAATTAGGGTATTTAACCACTCTTGTGCATCCAATAGGTATGTTTGTGTCATTGGATGAATATTTAGGTCATTTTCGTCCTCCCTACACTTAATCTTGTCCAATTAGGGTTTCTAACCAATCTTTTGCATCCAATAGGTGTTTTGTGTCATTGGATGAACAATTAGGTCATTTTCGTCCTCCCTAGGCTAATTCTTTTCCAATTAGGGTTTTTAACCAATCTTGTGCATCCAATAGGAGTGTTTGTGTCATTGGATGAATATTTAGGTTATTTTCGTCCTCCGTACTCTTAATCTTGTCCAATTAGGGTTTTTAACTAATCATGTGCATCCAATAGGTGTTTTGTGTCATTGGAAGAACATTTAGTTCATTTTCGTCCTCCCTACACTTAATCTTGTCCAATTAGGGTTTCTAACCAATCTTTTGCATCCAATAGGTGTTTTGTGTCATTGGATGAACAATTAGATCATTTTCGTCCTCCCTAGGCTAATTCTTTTCCAATTAGGGTTTTTAACCAATCTTGTGCATCCAATAGGTGTTTTGTGTCATTGGATGAACAATTAGGTCATTTTCGTCCTCCCTAGGCTAATTCTTTTCCAATTAGGGTTTTTAACCAATCTTGTGCATCCAATAGGTGTGTTTGTGTCATTGGATGAATATTTAGGTCATTTTCGTCCTCTGTACTCTTAATCTTGTCCAATTAGGATTTTTAATCAATCATGTGCATCCAATAGGTGTTTTTTGTCATTGGAAGAACATTTAGTTCATTTTCGTCCTCCCTACACTTAATCTTGTCCAATTAAGGTTTCTAACCAATCTTTTGCATCCAATAGGTGTTTTGTGTCATTGGATGAACAATTAGGTCGTTTTCGTCCTCCCTAGGCTAATTCTTTTCCAATTAGGGTTTTTGACCAATCTTGTGCATCCAATAGGTGTTTTGTGTCATTGTATGAACATTTAGGTAATTTTCGTCCTCCCTACATTTAATCTTGTCCAGTTAGGGTTTTTAACACATCTTGTGCATCCAATATGTGTGTTTGTGTCGTTGGATGAACTTTAGGTCATTTTCAACCTCCCTACACGTAATCTTGTACAATTAGGGTATTTAACCAATCTTGTGCATCCAATAGGTATGTTTGTGTCTTTGGATGAATATTTAGGTCATTTTCGTCCTCCCTACACTTAATCTTGTCCAATTAGGGTTTCTAACCAATCTTTTGCATCCAATAGGTGTTTTGTGTCATTGGATGAACAATTAGATCATTTTCGTCCTCCCTAGGCTAATTCTTTTCCAATTAGGGTTTTTAACCAATCTTGTGCATCCAATAGGTGTTTTGTGTCATTGGATGAACATTTAGGTAATTTTCGTCCTCCCTACATTTAATCTTGTCTAGTTAGGGTTTTTAACACATCTTGTGCATCCAATAGGTGTGTTTGTGTCGTTGGATGAACTTTAGGTCATTTTCCACCTCCCTACACTTAATCTTGTACAATTAGGGTATTTAACCGATCTTGTGCATCCAATAGGTATGTTTGTGTCATTGGATGAATATTTAGGTCATTTTCGTCCTCCCTACACTTAATCTTGTCCAATTAGGGTTTCTAACCAATCTTTTGCATCCAATAGGTGTTTTGTGTCATTGGATGAACATTTAGGTAATTTTCGTCCTCCCTACACTTATTCTTGTCCAGTTAGGGTTTTTAACACATCTTGTGCATCCAATAGGTGTGTTTGTGTCGTTGGATGAACTTTAGGTCATTTTCCACCTCCCTACACTTAATCTTGTACAATTAGGGTATTTAACCGATCTTGTGCATCCAATAGGTATGTTTGTGTCTTTGGATGAATATTTAGGTCATTTTCGTCCTCCCTACACTTAATCTTGTCCAATTAGGGTTTCTAACCAATCTTTTGCATCCAATAGGTGTTTTGTGTCATTGGATGAACAATTTGGTCATTTTCGTCCTCCCTAGGCTAATTCTTTTACAATTAGGGTTTTTAACCAATCTTGTGCATCCAATAGGTGGGTTTGTGTCATTGGATGAATATTTACGTCATTTTCGTCCTCCGGACACTTAATCTTGTCCAATTAGGGTTTTTAACCAATCATGTGCATCCAATAGGTGTTTTGTGTCATTGGAAGAACATTTAGTTCATTTTCGTCCTCCCTACACTTAATCTTGTCCAATTAGGGTTTCTAACCAATCTTTTGCATCCAATAGGTGTTTTGTGTCATTGGATGAACAATTAGGTCATTTTCGTCCTCCCAAGGCTAATTCTTTTCCAATTAGGGTTTTTAACCAATCTTGTGCATCCAATAGGTGTTTTGTGTCGTTGGATGAACATTTAGGTCATTTTCGTCCTCCCTACACTTATTCTTGTCCAGTTAGGGTTTTTAGCACATCTTGTGCATCCAATAGGTGTGTTTGTGTCGTTGGATGAACTTTAGGTCATTTTCCACCTCCCTACACTTAATCATGTACAATTAGGGTTTTTAACCAATCTTGTGCATCCAATAGGTATGTTTGTGTTATTGGATGAACATTTAGGTCATTTTCTTCCTCCCTACACTTAATCTTGTCCAATTAGGGTTTCTAACCAATCTTTTGCATCCAATAGGTGTTTTGTGTCATTGGATGAACAATTAGGTCATTTTCGTCCTCCCTAGGCTAATTCTTTTCCAATTAGGGTTTTTAACCAATCTTGTGCATCCAATAGGTGTGTTTGTGTCATTGGATGAATATTTAGGTCATTTTCGTCCTCTGTACTCTTAATCTTGTCCAATTAGGATTTTTAATCAATCATGTGCATCCAATAGGTGTTTTTTGTCATTGGAAGAACATTTAGTTCATTTTCGTCCTCCCTACACTTAATCTTGTCCAATTAAGGTTTCTAACCAATCTTTTGCATCCAATAGGTGTTTTGTGTCATTGGATGAACAATTAGGTCGTTTTCGTCCTCCCTAGGCTAATTCTTTTCCAATTAGGGTTTTTGACCAATCTTGTGCATCCAATAGGTGTTTTGTGTCATTGTATGAACATTTAGGTAATTTTCGTCCTCCCTACATTTAATCTTGTCCAGTTAGGGTTTTTAACACATCTTGTGCATCCAATAGGTGTGTTTGTGTCGTTGGATGAACTTTAGGTCATTTTCAACCTCCCTACACGTAATCTTGTACAATTAGGGTATTTAACCAATCTTGTGCATCCAATAGGTATGTTTGTGTCTTTGGATGAATATTTAGGTCATTTTCGTCCTCCCTACACTTAATCTTGTCCAATTAGGGTTTCTAACCAATCTTTTGCATCCAATAGGTGTTTTGTGTCATTGGATGAACAATTAGGTCATTTTCGTCCTCCCTAGGCTAATTCTTTTACAATTAGGGTTTTTAACCAATCTTGTGCATCCAATAGGTGTGTTTGTGTCATTGGATGAATATTTACGTCATTTTCGTCCTCCCTACACTTAATCTTGTCCAATTAGGGTTTTTAACCAATCATGTGCATCCAATAGGTGTTTTGTGTCGTTGGAAGAACATTTAGTTCATTTTCGTCCGCCCTACACTTAATCTTGTCCAATTAGGGTTTCTAACCAATCTTTTGCATCCAATAGGTGTTTTGTGTCATTGGATGAACAATTAGGTCATTTTCGTCCTCCCTAGGCTAATTCTTTTCCAATTAGGGTTTTTAACCAATCTTGTGCATCCAATAGGTGTTTTGTGTCATTGGATGAACATTTAGGTCATTTTCGTCCTCCCTACACTTATTCTTGTCCAGTTAGGGTTTTTAGCACATCTTGTGCATCCAATAGATGTGTTTGTGTCGTTGGATGAACTTTAGGTCATTTTCCACCTCCCTACACTTAATCTTGTACAATTCGGGTTTTTAACCAATCTTGTGCATCCAATAGGTATGTTTGTGTCATTGGATGAACATTTAGGTCATTTTCGTCCTCCCTACACTTAATCTTGTCCAATTAGGGTTTCTAACCAATCTTTTGCATCCAATAGGTGTTTTGTGTCATTGGATGAACATTTAGGTCATTTTCGTCCTCCCTACACTTAATCTTGTCTAGTTAGGGTTTTTAACACATCTTGTGCATCCAATAGGTGTGTTTGTGTCGTTGGATGAACTTTAGGTCATTTTCCACCTCCCTACACTTAATCTTGTACAATTAGGGTATTTAACCGATCTTGTGCATCCAATAGGTATGTTTGTGTCATTGGATGAATATTTAGGTCATTTTCGTCCTCCCTACACTTAATCTTGTCCAATTAGGGTTTCTAACCAATCTTTTGCATCCAATAGGTGTTTTGTGTCATTGGATGAACAATTAGGTCATTTTTGTCCTCCCTAGGCTAATTCTTTTCCAAGTAGGGTTTTTAACCAATCTTGTGCATCCAATAGGTGTGTTTGTGTCATTGGATGAATATTTAGGTCATTTTTGTCCTCCGTACTCTTAATCTTGTCCAATTAGGGTTTTTAACCAATCATGTGCATCCAATAGGTGTTTTGTGTCATTGGAAGAACATTTAGTTCATTTTCGTCCTCCCTACACTTAATCTTGTCCAATTAGGGTTTCTAACCAATCTTTTGCATCCAATAGGTGTTTTGTGTCATTGGATGAACAATTAGGTCATGTTCGTCCTCCCTAGGCTAATTCTGGTCCAATTAGGGTTTTTAACCAATCTTGTGCATCCAATAGGTGTTTTGTGTCATTGGATGAACATTTAGGTCATTATCGTCCTCCCTACACTTAATCTTGTCCAATTAGGGTTTCTAACCAATCTTTTGCATCCAATAGGTGTTTTGTGTCATTGGATGAACAATTAGGTCATTTTCGTCCTCCCTAGGCTAATTCTTTTCCAATTAGGGTTTTTAACCAATCTTGTGCATCCAATAGGTGTGTTTTGTGTCATTGGATGAACATTTAGGTCATTTTCGTCCTCCCTACACTTAATCTTGTCCAGTTAGGGTTTTTAACACATCTTGTGCATCCAATAGGTGGGTTTGTGTCGTTGGAAGAACATTTAGTTCGTTTTCGTGCTCCCTACACTTAATCTTGTGCAATTAGGGTTTCTAACCAATCTTTTGCATCCAATAGGTGTTTTGTGTCATTGGATGAACATTTAGGTCATTTTCGTCCTCCCTACACTTAATATTGTCCAATTAGCGTTTTTAACCAATCTTGTGTATCCAATAGGTGTTTTTGTGTCATTGGATGAACATTTAAGTCATTTTCGTCCTCCCTAGGCTAATTCTTGTCCAATTAGGGTTTTTAACCAATCTTGTGCATCCAATAGGTGTTTTGTGTCATTAGATGAACATTTAGGTCATTCTCGTCCTCCCTAAACTTAATCTTGTCAAATTGGGGTTTCTAACCAATCTTGTGCATCCAATAGGTATTTTTGTGTCGTTGGATGAACAATTAGGTCATTTTCGTCCTCCCTAGGCTAATTCTTTTCCAATTAGGGTGTTTAACCAATCTTGTGCATCCAATAGGTGTCTTTGTGTCATTGGATGAATATTTAGGTCATTTTCGTCCTCCGTACAGTTAATCTTGTCCAATTAGGGTTTTTAACCAATCATGTGCATCCAATAGGTGTTTTGTGTCATTGGAAGAACATTTAGTTCATTTTCGTCCTCCCTACACTTAATCTTGTCCAATTAGGGTTTCTAACCAATCTTTTGCATCCAATAGGTGTTTTGTGTCATTGGATGAACAATTAGGTCATTTTCGTCCTCCCTAGGCTAATTCTTTTCCAATTAGGGTTTTTAACCAATCTTGTGCATCCAATAGGTGTTTTGTGTCATTGGATGAACATTTAGGTCCTTTTCGTCCTCCCTACACTTAATCTTGTCTAGTTAGGGTTTTTAACACATCTTGTGCATCCAATAGGTGTGTTTGTGTCGTTGGATGAACTTTAGGTCATTTTCCACCTCCCTACACTTAATCTTGTACAATTAGGGTATTTAACCACTCTTGTGCATCCAATAGGTATGTTTGTGTCATTGGATGAATATTTAGGTCATTTTCGTCCTCCCTACACTTAATCTTGTCCAATTAGGGTTTCTAACCAATCTTTTGCATCCAATAGGTGTTTTGTGTCATTGGATGAACAATTAGGTCATTTTCGTCCTCCCTAGGCTAATTCTTTTCCAATTAGGGTTTTTAACCAATCTTGTGCATCCAATAGGAGTGTTTGTGTCATTGGATGAATATTTAGGTTATTTTCGTCCTCCGTACTCTTAATCTTGTCCAATTAGGGTTTTTAACTAATCATGTGCATCCAATAGGTGTTTTGTGTCATTGGAAGAACATTTAGTTCATTTTCGTCCTCCCTACACTTAATCTTGTCCAATTAGGGTTTCTAACCAATCTTTTGCATCCAATAGGTGTTTTGTGTCATTGGATGAACAATTAGATCATTTTCGTCCTCCCTAGGCTAATTCTTTTCCAATTAGGGTTTTTAACCAATCTTGTGCATCCAATAGGTATGTTTGTGTCATTGGATGAACATTTAGGTCATTTTCGTCCTCCCTACACTTAATCTTGTCCAATTAGGGTTTCTAACCAATCTTTTGCATCCAATAGGTGTTTTGTGTCATTGGATGAACAATTAGGTCGTTTTCGTCCTCCCTAGGCTAATTCTTTTCCAATTAGGGTTTTTAACCAATCTTGTGCATCCAATAGGTGTGTTTGTGTCATTGGATGAATATTTAGGTCATTTTCGTCCTCCGTACTCTTAATCTTGTCCAATTAGGATTTTTAATCAATCATGTGCATCCAATAGGTGTTTTTTGTCATTGGAAGAACATTTAGTTCATTTTCGTCCTCCCTACACTTAATCTTGTCCAATTAGGGTTTCTAACCAATCATTTGCATCCAATAGGTGTTTTGTGTCATTGGATGAACAATTAGGTCGTTTTCGTCCTCCCTAGGCTAATACTTTTCCAATTAGGGTTTTTAACCAATCTTGTGCATCCAATAGGTGTTTTGTGTCATTGTATGAACATTTAGGTCATTTTCGTCCTCCCTACACTTAATCTTGTCCAGTCAGGGGTTTTAACACATCTTGTGCATCCAATAGGTGTGTTTGTGTCGTTGGATGAACTTTAGGTCATTTTCCACCTCCCTACACTTAATCTTGTACAATTAGGGTATTTAACCAATCTTGTGCATCCAATAGGTATGTTTGTGTCATTGGATGAATATTTAGGTCATTTTCGTCCTCCCTACACTTAATCTTGTCCAATTAGGGTTTCTAACCAATCTTTTGCATCCAATAGGTGTTTTGTGTCATTGGATGAACAATTAGGTCATTTTCGTCCTCCCTAGGCTAATTCTTTTACAATTAGGGTTTTTAACCAATCTTGTGCATCCAATAGGTGTGTTTGTGTCATTGGATGAATATTTACGTCATTTTCGTCCTCCCTACACTTAATCTTATCCAGTCAGGGGTTTTAACACATCTTGTGCATCCAATAGGTGTGTTTGTGTCGTTGGATGAACTTTAGGTCATTTTCGACCTCCCTACACTTAATCTTGTACAATTAGGGTATTTAACCAATCTTGTGCATCCAATAGGTATGTTTGTGTCATTGGATGAATATTTAGGTCATTTTCGTCCTCCCTACACTTAATCTTGTCCAATTAGGGTTTCTAACCAATCTTTTGCATTCAATAGGTGTTTTGTGCCATTGGATGAACAATTAGGTCATTTTCGTCCTCCCTAGGCTAATTCTTTTCCAATTAGGGTTTTTAACCAATCTTGTGCATCTAATAGGTGTTTTGTGTCATTGGATGAACATTTAGGTCATTTTCGTCCTCCCTACACTTATTCTTGTCCAGTTAGGGTTTTTAGCACATCTTGTGCATCCAATAGATGTGTTTGTGTCGTTGGATGAACTTTAGGTCATTTTCCACCTCCCTACACTTAATCTTGTACAATTAGGGTTTTTAACCAATCTTGTGCATCCAATAGGTATGTTTGTGTCATTGGATGAACATTTAGGTCATTTTCGTCCTCCCTACACTTAATCTTGTCCAATTAGGGTTTCTAACCAATCTTTTGCATCCAATAGGTGTTTTGTGTCATTGGATGAACAATTAGGTCATTTTCGTCCTCCCTAGGCTTATTCTTTTCCAATTAGGGTTTTTAACCAATCTTGTGCATCCAATAGGTGTGTTTGTGTCATTGGATGAATATTTAGGTCATTTTCGTCCTCCGTACTCTTAATCTTGTCCAATTAGGATTTTTAATCAATCATGTGCATCCAATAGGTGTTTTTTGTCATTGGAAGAACATTTAGTTCATTTTCGTCCTCCCTACACTTAATCTTGTCCAATTAGGGTTTCTAACCAATCTTTTGCATCCAATAGGTGTTTTGTGTCATTGGATGAACAATTAGGTCGTTTTCGTCCTCCCTAGGCTAATTCTTTTCCAATTAGGGTTTTTAACCAATCTTGTGCATCCAATAGGTGTTTTGTGTCATTGTATGAACATTTAGGTAATTTTCGTCCTCCCTACATTTAATCTTGTCCAGTTAGGGTTTTTAACACATCTTGTGCATCCAATAGGTTTGTTTGTGTCGTTGGATGAACTTTAGGTCATTTTCCACCTCCCTACACTTAATCTTGTACAATTAGGGTATTTAACCAATCTTGTGCATCCAATAGGTATGTTTGTGTCATTGGATGAATATTTAGGTCATTTTCGTCCTCCCTACACTTAATCTTGTCCAATTAGGGTTTCTAACCAATCTTTTGCATCCAATAGGTGTTTTGTGTCATTGGATGAACAATTAGGTCATTTTCGTCCTCCCTAGGCTAATTCTTTTACAATTAGGGTTTTTAACCAATCTTGTGCATCCAATAGGTGTGTTTGTGTCATTGGATGAATACTTACGTCATTTTCGTCCTCCGTACACTTAATCTTGTCCAATTAGGGTTTTTAACCAATCATGTGCATCCAATAGGTGTTTTGTGTCATTGGAAGAACATTTAGTTCATTTTCGTCCTCCCTACACTTAATCTTGTCCAATTAGGGTTTCTAACCAATCTTTTGCATCCAATAGGTGTTTTGTGTCATTGGATGAACAATTAGGTCATTTTCGTCCTCGCTAGGCTAATTCTTTTCCAATTAGGGTTTTTAACCAATCTTGTGCATCCAATAGGTGTTTTGTGTCATTGGATGAACATTTAGGTCATTTTCGTCCTCCCTACACTTATTCTTGTCTAGTTAGGGTTTTTAGCACATCTTGTGCATCCAATAGATGTGTTTGTGTCGTTGGATGAACTTTAGGTCATTTTCCACCTCCCTACACTTAATCTTGTACAATTAGGGTTTTTAACCAATCTTGTGCATCCAATAGGTATGTTTGTGTCATTGGATGAACATTTAGGTCATTTTCGTCCTCCCTACACTTAATCTTGTCCAATTAGGGTTTCTAACCAATCTTTTGCATCCAATAGGTGTTTTGTGTCATTGGATGAACAATTAGGTCATTTTCGTCCTCCCTAGGCTAATTCTTTTCCAATTAGGGTTTTTAACCAATCTTGTGCATCCAATAGGTGTGTTTGTGTCATTGGATGAATATTTAGGTCATTTTCGTCCTCCGTACTCTTAATCTTGTCCTATTAGGATTTTTAACCAATCATGTGCATCCAATAGGTGTTATGTGTCAATTGAAGAACATTTAGTTCATTTTCGTCCTCCCTACACTTAATCTTGTCCAATTAGGGTTTCTAACCAATCTTTTGCATCCAATAGGTGTTTTGTGTCATTGGATGAACAATTAGGTCATTTTCGTCCTCCATAGGTTAATTCTTTTCCAATTAGGGGTTTTAACCAATCTTGTGCATCCAATAGGTGTGTTTCTGTCATTGGATGGATATTTAGGTCATTTTCGTCCTTCGTACACTTAATCTTGTCCAATTAGGGTTTTTAACCAATCATGTGTATCCAATAGGTGTTTTGTGTCATTGGATGAACATTTAGTTCATTTTCGTCCTCCCTACACTTAATCTTGTCCAATTAGGGTTTCAAACCAATCTTTTGCATCCAATAGGTGTGTTTGTGTCATTGGATGAATATTTAGGTTATTTTCGTCCTCCGTACTTTTAATCTTGTCCAATTAGGATTTTTAATCAATCATGTGCATCCAATAGGTGTTTTTTGTCATTGGAAGAACATTTAGTTCATTTTCGTCCTCCCTACACTTAATCTTGTCCAATTAGGGTTTCTAACCAATCTTATGCATCCAATAGGTGTGTTTTATGTCATTGGATGAACATTTAGGTCATTTTCGTCCTCCCTACACTTAATCTTGTCGAGTTAGGGTTTTTAACACATCATGTGCATCCAATAGGTGTTTTGTGTCATTGGATGAACAATTAGATCATTTTCGTCCTCCCTAGGCTAATTCTTTTCCAATTAGGGTTTTTAACCAATCTTGTGCATACAATAGGTATGTTTGTGTCATTGGATGAACATTTAGGTCATTTTCGTCCTCCCTACACTTAATCTTGTCCAATTAGGGTTTCTAACCAATCTTTTGCATCCAATAGGTGTTTTGTGTCATTGGATGAACAATTAGATCATTTTCGTCCTCCCTAGGCTAATTCTTTTCCAATTAGGGTTTTTAACCAATCTTGTGCATCCAATAGGTGTGTTTGTGTCATTGGATGAATATTTAGGTCATTTTCGTCCTCCGTACTCTTAATCTTGTCCAATTAGGATTTTTAATCAATCATGTGCATCCAATAGGTGTTTTTTGTCATTGGAAGAACATTTAGTTCATTTTCGTCCTCCCTACACTTAATCTTGTCCAATTAGGGTTTCTAACCAATCTTTTGCATCCAATAGGTGTTTTGTGTCATTGGATGAACAATTAGGTCGTTTCCGTCCTCCCTAGGCTAATTCTTTTCCAATAAGGGTTTTTAACCAATCTTGTGCATCCAATAGGTGTTTTGTGTCATTGTATGAACATTTAGGTAATTTTCGTCCTCCCTACAGTTAATCTTGTCCAGTTAGGGTTTTTAACACATCTTGTGCATCCAATAGGTGTGTTTGTGTCGTTGGATGAACTTTAGGTCATTTTCAACCTCCCTACACGTAATCTTGTACAATTAGGGTATTTAACCAATCTTGTGCATCCAATAGGTATGTTTGTGTCTTTGGATGAATATTTAGGTCATTTTCGTCCTCCCTACACTTAATCTTGTCCAATTAGGGTTTCTAACCAATCTTTTGCATCCAATAGGTGTTTTGTGTCATTGGATGAACAATTAGGTCATTTTCGTCCTCCCTAGGCTAATTCTTTTCCAATTAGGGTTTTTAACCAATCTTGTGCATCTAATAGGTGTTTTGTGTCATTGGATGAACATTTAGGTCATTTTCGTCCTCCCTACACTTAATCTTGTCTAGTTAGGGTTTTTAACACATCTTGTGCATCCAATAGGTGTGTTTGTGTCGTTGGATGAACTTTAGGTCATTTTCCACCTCCCTACACTTAATCTTGTACAATTAGGGTTTTTAACCAATCTTGTGCATCCAATAGGTATGTTTGTGTCATTGGATGAATATTTAGGTCATTTTCGTCCTCCCTACACTTAATCTTGTCCAATTAGGGTTTCTAACCAATCTTTTGCATCCAATAGGTGTTTTGTGTCATTGGATGAACAATTAGGTCATTTTCGTCCTCCCTAGGCTAATTCTTTTCCAATTAGGGTTTTTAACCAATCTTGTGCATCCAATAGGTGTTTTGTGTCATTGGATGAACATTTAGGTAATTTTCGTCCTCCCTACACTTATTCTTGTCCAGTTAGGGTTTTTAGCACATCTTGTGCATCCAATAGGTGTGTTTGTGTTGTTGGATGAACTTTAGGTCATTTTCCACCTCCCTACACTTAATCTTGTACAATTAGGGTTTTTAACCAATCTTGTGCATCCAATAGGTATGTTTGTGTCATTGGATGAACATTTAGGTCATTTTCGTCCTCCCTACACTTAATCTTGTCCAATTAGGGTTTCTAACCAATCTTTTGCATCCAATAGGTGTTTTGTGTCATTGGATGAACAATTAGGTCATTTTCGTCCTCCCTAGGCTAATTCTTTTACAATTAGGGTTTTTAACCAATCTTGTGCATCCAATAGGTGTGTTTGTGTCATTGGATGAATATTTACGTCATTTTCGTCCTCCGTACACTTAATCTTGTCCAATTAGGGTTTTTAACCAATAAAGTGCATCCAATAGGTGTTTTGTGTCATTGGAAGAACATTTAGTTCATTTTCGTCCTCCCTACACTTAATCTTGTCCAATTAGGGTTTCTAACCAATCTTTTGCATCCAATAGGTGTTTTGTGTCATTGGATGAACAATTAGGTCATTTTCGTCCTCCCAAGGCTAATTCTTTTCCAATTAGGGTTTTTAACCAATCTTGTGCATCCAATAGGTGTTTTGTGTCATTGGATGAACATTTAGGTCATTTTCGTCCTCCCTACACTTATTCTTGTCCAGTTAGGGTTTTTAGCACATCTTGTGCATCCAATAGGTGTGTTTGTGTCGTTGGATGAACTTTAGGTCATTTTCCACCTCCCTACACTTAATCTTGTACAATTAGGGTTTTTAACCAATCTTGTGCATCCAATAGGTATGTTTGTGTCATTGGATGAACATTTAGATCATTTTCGTCCTCCCTACACTTAATCTTGTCCAATTAGGGTTTCTAACCAATCTTTTGCATCCAATAGGTGTTTTGTGTCATTGGATGAACAATTAGGTCATTTTCGTCCTCCCTAGGCTAATTCTTTTACAATTAAGGTTTTTAACCAATCTTGTGCATCCAATAGGTGTGTTTTGTGTTTGTGTCATTGGATGAATATTTAGGTCATTTTCGTCCTCCCTACACTTAATCTTGTCCAATTAGGGTTTCTAACCAATCTTTTGCATCCAATAGGTGTTTTGTGTCATTGGATGAACAATTAGGTCATTTTCGTCCTCCCTAGGCTAATTCTTTTACAATTAGGGTTTTTAACCAATCTTGTGCATCCAATAGGTGTGTTTTGTGTCATTGGATGAACATTTAGGTCATTTTCATCCTCCCTACACTTAATCTTGTCCAGTTAGGGTTTTTAACACATCTTGTGCATCCAATAGGGGTGTTTGTGTCGTTGGATGAACTTTAGGTCATTTTCGACCTCCCTACACTTAATCTTGTACAATTAGGGTATTTAACCAATCTTGTGCATCCAATAGGTATGTTTGTGTCATTGGATGAATATTTAGGTCATTTTCGTCCTCCCTACACTTAATCTTGTCCAATTAGGGTTTCTAACCAATCTTTTGCATCCAATAGGTGTTTTGTGTCATTGGATGAACAATTAGGTCATTTTCGTCCTCCCTAGGCTAATTCTTTTACAATTAGGGTTTTTAACCAATCTTGTGCATCCAATAGGTGTGGTTGTGTCATTGGATGAATATTTACGTCATTTTCGTCCTCCGTACACTTAATCTTGTCCAATTAGGGTTTTTAACCAATCATGTGCATCCAATAGGTGTTTTGTGTCATTGGAAGAACATTTAGTTCATTTTCGTCCTCCCTACACTTAATCTTGTCCAATTAGGGTTTTTAACCAATCTTGTGCATCCAATAGGTGTTTTGTGTCATTGGATGAACATTTAGGTCATTTTCGTCCTCCCTACACTTAATCTTGTCCAATTAGGGTTTCTAACCAATCTTTTGCATCCAATAGGTGTTTTGTGTCATTGGATGAACAATTAGATCATTTTCGTCCTCCCTAGGCTAATTCTTTTCCAATTAGGGTTTTTAACCAATCTTGTGCATCCAATAGGTGTGTTTGTGTCATTGGATGAATATTTAGGTCATTTTCGTCCTCCGTACTCTTAATCTTGTCCAATTAGGATTTTTAATCAATCATGTGCATCCAATAGGTGTTTTTTGTCATTGGAAGAACATTTAGTTCATTTTCGTCCTCCCTACACTTAATCTTGTCCAATTAGGGTTTCTAACCAATCTTTTGCATCCAATAGGTGTTTTGTGTCATTGGATGAACAATTAGGTCGTTTTCGTCCTCCCTAGGCTAATTCTTTTCCAATTAGGGTTTTTAACCAATCTTGTGCATCCAATAGGTGTTTTGTGTCATTGTATGAACATTTAGGTAATTTTCGTCCTCCCTACATTTAATCTTGTCCAGTTAGGGTTTTTAACACATCTTGTGCATCCAATAGGTTTGTTTGTGTCGTTGGATGAACTTTAGGTCATTTTCCACCTCCCTACACTTAATCTTGTACAATTAGGGTATTTAACCAATCTTGTGCATCCAATAGGTATGTTTGTGTCATTGGATGAATATTTAGGTCATTTTCGTCCTCCCTACACTTAATCTTGTCCAATTAGGGTTTCTAACCAATCTTTTGCATCCAATAGGTGTTTTGTGTCATTGGATGAACAATTAGGTCGTTTTCGTCCTCCCTAGGCTAATTCTTTTCCAATTAGGGTTTTTAACCAATCTTGTGCATCCAATAGGTGTTTTGTGTCATTGTATGAACATTTTGGTCATTTTCGTCCTCCCTACATTTAATCTTGTCCAGTTAGGGTTTTTAACACATCTTGTGCATCCAATAGGTGTGTTTGTGTCGTTGGATGAACTTTAGGTCATTTTCCACCTCCCTACACTTAATCTTGTACAATTAGGGTATTTAACCAATCTTGTGCATCCAATAGGTATGTTTGTGTCATTGGATGAACATTTAGGTCATTTTCGTCCTCCCTACACTTAATCTTGTCCAATTAGGGTTTCTAACCAATCTTTTGCATCCAATAGGTGTTTTGTGTCATTGGATGAACAATTAGGTCGTTTTCGTCCTCCCTAGGCTAATTCTTTTCCAATTAGGGTTTTTAACCAATCTTGTGCATCCAATAGGTGTTTTGTGTCATTGTATGAACATTTAGGTCATTTTCGTCCTCCCTACATTTAATCTTTGTCCAATTAGGGTTTTTAACACATCTTGTGCATCCAATAGGTGTGTTTGTGTCGTTGGATGAACTTTAGGTCATTTTCCACCTCCCTACACTTAATCTTGTACAATTAGGGTATTTAACCAATCTTGTGCATCCAATAGGTATGTTTGTGTCATTGGATGAATATTTACGTCATTTTCGTCCTCCCTACACTTAATCTTGTCCAATTAGGGTTTCTAACCAATCTTTTGCATCCAATAGGTGTTTTGTGTCATTGGATGAACAATTAGGTCATTTTCGTCCTCCCTACACTTAATCTTGTCCAATTAGGGTTTCTAACCAATCTTTTGCATCCAATAGGTGTTTTGTGTCATTGGATGAACAATTAGGTCATTTTCGTCCTCCCTAGGCTAATTCTTTTACAATTAGGGTTTTTAACCAATCTTGTGCATCCAATAGGTGTGTTTGTGTCATTGGATGAATATTTACGTCATTTTCGTCCTCCCTACACTTAATCTTGTCCAATTAGGGTTTCTAACCAATCTTTTGCATCCAATAGGTGTTTTGTGTCATTGGATGAACAATTAGGTCATTTTCGTCCTCCCTAGGCTAATTCTTTTACAATTAGGGTTTTTAACCAATCTTGTGCATCCAATAGGTGTTTTGTGTCATTGTATGAACATTTAGGTAATTTTCGTCCTCCCTACATTTAATCTTGTCCAGTTAGGGTTTTTAACACATCTTGTGCATCCAATAGGTTTGTTTGTGTCGTTGGATGAACTTTAGGTCATTTTCCACCTCCCTACACTTAATCTTGTACAATTAGGGTATTTAACCAATCTTGTGCATCCAATAGGTATGTTTGTGTCATTGGATGAATATTTAGGTCATTTTCGTCCTCCCTACACTTAATCTTGTCCAATTAGGGTTTTTAACCAATCTTTTGCATCCAATAGGTGTTTTGTGTCATTGGATGAACAATTAGGTCATTTTCGTCCTCCCTAGGCTAATTCTTTTACAATTAGGGTTTTTAACCAATCTTGTGCATCCAATAGGTGTGTTTGTGTCATTGGATGAATATTTACGTCATTTTCGTCCTCCGTACACTTAATCTTGTCCAATTAGGGTTTTTAACCAATCATGTGCATCCAATAGGTGTTTTGTGTCATTGGAAGAACATTTAGTTCATTTTCGTCCTCCCTACACTTAATCTTGTCCAATTAGGGTTTCTAACCAATCTTTTGTATCCAATAGGTGTTTTGTGTCATTGGATGAACAATTAGGTCATTTTAGTCCTCCCTAGGCTAATTCTTTTCCAATTAGGGTTTTTAACCAATCTTGTGCATCCAATAGGTGTTTTGTGTCATTGGATGAACATTTAGGTAATTTTCGTCCTCCCTACACTTATTCTTGTCCAGTTAGGGTCTTTAACACATCTTGTGCATCCAATAGGTGTGTTTGTGTCGTTGGATGAACTTTAGGTCATTTTCCACCTCCCTACACTTAATCTTGTACAATTAGGGTATTTAACCGATCTTGTGCATCCAATAGGTATGTTTGTGTCTTTGGATGAATATTTAGGTCATTTTCGTCCTCCCTAGGCTAATTCTTTTCCAATTAGGGTTTTCAACCAATCTTGTGCATCCAATAGGTGTTTTGTGTCATTGGATGAACATTTAGGTCATTTTCGTCCTCCCTACACTTAATCTTCTCCAATTAGGGTTTTTAACCAATCTTGTGTATCCAATAGGTGTTTTTGTGTCATTGGATGAACATTTAAGTCATTTTCGTCCTCCCTAGGCTAATTCTTGTCCAATTAGGGTTTTTAACCAATCTTGTGCATCCAATAGGTGTTTTGTGTCATTAGATGAACATTTAGGTCATTCTCGTCCTCCCTAAACTTAATCTTGTCAAATTGGGGTTTCTAACCAATCTTGTGCATCCAATAGGTATTTTTGTGTCGTTGGATGAACAATTAGGTCATTTTCGTCCTCCCTAGGCTAATTCTTTTCCAATTAGGGTGTTTAACCAATCTTGTGCATCCAATAGGTGTCTTTGTGTCATTGGATGAATATTTAGGTCATTTTCGTCCTCCGTACACTTAATCTTGTCCAATTAGGGTTTTTAACCAATCTTGTGTATCCAATAGGTGTTTTTGTGTCATTGGATGAACATTTAAGTCATTTTCGTCCTCCCTAGGCTAATTCTTGTCCAATTAGGGTTTTTAACCAATCTTGTGCATCCAATAGGTGTTTTGTGTCATTAGATGAACATTTAGGTCATTCTCGTCCTCCCTAAACTTAATCTTGTCAAATTGGGGTTTCTAACCAATCTTGTGCATCCAATAGGTATTTTTGTGTCGTTGGATGAACAATTAGGTCATTTTCGTCCTCCCTAGGCTAATTCTTTTCCAATTAGGGTGTTTAACCAATCTTGTGCATCCAATAGGTGTCTTTGTGTCATTGGATGAATATTTAGGTCATTTTCGTCCTCCGTACAGTTAATCTTGTCCAATTAGGGTTTTTAACCAATCATGTGCATCCAATAGGTGTTTTGTGTCATTGGAAGAACATTTAGTTCATTTTCGTCCTCCCTACACTTAATCTTGTCCAATTAGGGTTTCTAACCAATCTTTTGCATCCAATAGGTGTTTTGTGTCATTGGATGAACAATTAGGTCATTTTCGTCCTCCCTAGGCTAATTCTTTTCCAATTAGGGTTTTTAACCAATCTTGTGCATCCAATAGGTGTGTTTGTGTCATTGGATGAATATTTAGGTCATTTTCGTCCTCCCTACACTTAATCTTGTCCAGTTAGGGTTTTCAACACATCTTGTGCATCCAATAGGTGTGTTTGTGTCGTTGGATGAACTTTAGGTCATTTTCCACCTCCCTACACTTAATCTTGTACAATTAGGGTTTTTAACCAATCTTGTGCATCCAATAGGTATGTTTGTGTCATTGGATGAACATTTAGGTCATTTTCGTCCTCCCTACACTTAATCTTGTCCAATTAGGGTTTCTAACCAATCTTTTGCATCCAATAGGTGTTTTGTGTCATTGGATGAACAATTAGGTCATTTTCGTCCTCCCTAGGCTAATTCTTTTCCAATTTGGGTTTTTAACCAATCTTGTGCATCCAATAGGTGTTTTGTGTCATTGGATGAACATTTAGGTCATTTTCGTCCTCCCTACACTTAATCTTGTCCAATTAGGGTTTTTAACCAATCTTGTGCATCCAATAGGTGTTTTTGTGTCTTTGGATGAACATTTAAGTCATTTTCGTCCTCCCTAGGCTAATTCTTGTCCAATTAGGGTTTTTAACCAATCTTGTGCATCCAATAGGTGTTTTGTGTCATTGGATGAACATTTAGGTCATTTTCGTCCTCCCTACAATTAATCTTGTCCAATTAGGGTTTCTAACCAATCTTTTGCATCCAATAGGTGTTTTGTGTCATTGGATGAACAATTAGATCATTTTCGTCCTCCCTAGGCTAATTCTTTTCCAATTAGGGTTTTTAACCAATCTTGTGCATCCAATAGGTGTTTTGTGTCATTGGATGAACATTTAGGTCATTTTCGTCCTCCCTAGGCTAATTCTTTTCCAATTAGGGTTTTTAACCAATCTTGTGCATCCAATAGGTGTGTTTGTGTCATTGGATGAATATTTAGGTCATTTTCGTCCTCCGTACTCTTAATCTTGTCCAATTAGGGTTTTTAACCAATCATGTGCATCCAATAGGTGTTTTGTGTCATTGGAAGAACATTTAGTTCATTTTCGTCCTCCCTACACTTAATCTTGTCCAATTAGGGTTTCTAACCAATCTTTGGCATCCAATAGGTGTTTTGTGTCATTGGATGAACAATTAGGTCATTTTCGTCCTCCCTAGGCTAATTCTTTTACAATTAAGGTTTTTAACCAATCTTGTGCATCCAATAGGTGTGTTTTGTGTTTGTGTCATTGGATGAATATTTAGGTCATTTTTCGTCCTCCCTACACTTAATCTTGTCCAATTAGGGTTTCTAACCAATCTTTTGCATCCAATAGGTGTTTTGTGTCATTGGATGAACAATTAGGTCATTTTCGTCCTCCCTAGGCTAATTCTTTTACAATTAGGGTTTTTAACCAATCTTGTTCATCCAATAGGTGTGTTTTGTGTCATTGGATGAACATTTAGGTCATTTTCGTCCTCCCTACACTTAATCTTGTCCAGTTAGGGTTTTTAACACATCTTGTGCATCCAATAGGTGTGTTTGTGTCGTTGGAAGAACATTTAGTTCATTTTCGTCCTCCCTACACTTAATCTTGTCCAATTAGGGTTTCTAACCTATCTTTTGCATCCAATAGGTGTTTTGTGTCATTGGATGAACAATTAGATCATTTTCGTCCTCCCTAGGCTAATTCTTTTCCAATTAGGGTTTCTAACCAATCTTTTGCATCCAATAGGTGTTTTGTGTCATTGGATGAACAATTAGGTCATTTTCGTCCTCCCTAGGCTAATTCTTTTACAATTAGGGTTTTTAACCAATCTTGTTCATCCAATAGGTGTGTTTTGTGTCATTGGATGAACATTTAGGTCATTTTCGTCCTCCCTACACTTAATCTTGTCCAGTTAGAGTTTTTAACACATCTTGTGCATCCAATAGGTGTGTTTGTGTCGTTGGAAGAACATTTAGTTCATTTTCGTCCTCCCTACACTTAATCTTGTCCAATTAGGGTTTCTAACCTATCTTTTGCATCCAATAGGTGTTTTGTGTCATTGGATGAACAATTAGATCATTTTCGTCCTCCCTAGGCTAATTCTTTTCCAATTAGGGTTTCTAACCAATCTTTTGCATCCAATAGGTGTTTTGTGTCATTGGATGAACAATTAGGTCATTTTCGTCCTCCCTAGGCTAAATCTTTTACAATTAGGGTTTTTAACCAATCTTGTTCATCCAATAGGTGTGTTTTGTGTCATTGGATGAACATTTAGGTCATTTTCGTCCTCCCTACACTTAATCTTGTCCAGTTAGAGTTTTTAACACATCTTGTGCATCCAATAGGTGTGTTTGTGTCGTTGGAAGAACATTTAGTTCATTTTCGTCCTCCCTACACTTAATCTTGTCCAATTAGGGTTTCTAACCTATCTTTTGCATCCAATAGGTGTTTTGTGTCATTGGATCAACAATTAGATCATTTTCGTCCTCCCTAGGCTAATTCTTTTCCAATTAGGGTTTTTAACCAATCTTGTGCATCCAATAGGTGTTTTGTGTCATTGTATGAACATTTAGGTAATTTTCGTCCTCCCTACATTTAATCTTGTCCAGTTAGGGTTTTTAACACATCTTGTGCATCCAATAGGTTTGTTTGTGTCGTTGGATGAACTTTAGGTCATTTTCCACCTCCCTACACTTAATCTTGTACAATTAGGGTATTTAACCAATCTTATGCATCCAATAGGTATGTTTGTGTCATTGGATGAATATTTAGGTCATTTTCGTCCTCCCTACACTTAATCTTGTCCAATTAGGGTTTCTAACCAATCTTTTGCATCCAATAGGTGTTTTGTGTCATTGGATGAACAATTAGGTCATTTTCGTCCTCCCTAGGCTAATTCTTTTACAATTAGGGTTTTTAACCAATCTTGTGCATCCAATAGGTGTGTTTGTGTCATTGGATGAATATTTACGTCATTTTCGTCCTCCGTACACTTAATCTTGTCCAATTAGGGTTTTTAACCAATCATGTGCATCCAATAGGTGTTTTGTGTCATTGGAAGAACATTTAGTTCATTTTCGTCCTCCCTACACTTAATCTTGTCCAATTAGGGTTTCTAACCAATCTTTTGCATCCAATAGGTGTTTTGTGTCATTGGATGAACAATTAGGTCATTTTCGTCCTCGCTAGGCTAATTCTTTTCCAATTAGGGTTTTTAACCAATCTTGTGCATCCAATAGGTGTTTTGTGTCATTGGATGAACATTTAGGTCATTTTCGTCCTCCCTACACTTATTCTTGTCTAGTTAGGGTTTTTAGCACATCTTGTGCATCCAATAGATGTGTTTGTGTCGTTGGATGAACTTTAGGTCATTTTCCACCTCCCTACACTTAATCTTGTACAATTAGGGTTTTTAACCAATCTTGTGCATCCAATAGGTATGTTTGTGTCATTGGATGAACATTTAGGTCATTTTCGTCCTCCCTACACTTAATCTTGTCCAATTAGGGTTTCTAACCAATCTTTTGCATCCAATAGGTGTTTTGTGTCATTGGATGAACAATTAGGTCATTTTCGTCCTCCCTAGGCTAATTCTTTTCCAATTAGGGTTTTTAACCAATCTTGTGCATCCAATAGGTGTGTTTGTGTCATTGGATGAATATTTAGGTCATTTTCGTCCTCCGTACTCTTAATCTTGTCCAATTAGGATTTTTAACCAATCATGTGCATCCAATAGGTGTTATGTGTCAATTGAAGAACATTTAGTTCATTTTCGTCCTCCCTACACTTAATCTTGTCCAATTAGGGTTTCTAACCAATCTTTTGCATCCAATAGGTGTTTTGTGTCATTGGATGAACAATTAGCTCATTTTCGTCCTCCATAGGTTAATTCTTTTCCAATTAGGGGTTTTAACCAATCTTGTGCATCCAATAGGTGTGTTTCTGTCATTGGATGGATATTTAGGTCATTTTCGTCCTTCGTACACTTAATCTTGTCCAATTAGGGTTTTTAACCAATCATGTGTATCCAATAGGTGTTTTGTGTCATTGGATGAACATTTAGTTCATTTTCGTCCTCCCTACACTTAATCTTGTCCAATTAGGGTTTCAAACCAATCTTTTGCATCCAATAGGTGTTTTGTGTTATTGGATGAACAGTTAGATCATTTTCGTCCTCCCTAGGGTAATTCTTTTCCAATTAGGGTTTTTAACCAATCTTGTGCATCCAATAGGTCTTTTGTGTCATTGGATGAACATTTAGGTCATTTTCGTCGTCCCTACACTTAATCTTGTCCAGTTAGGGTTTTTAACCAATCTTGTGCATCCAATAGGTGTGTTTGTGTCATTGGATGAATATTTAGGTTATTTTCGTCCTCCGTACTTTTAATCTTGTCCAATTAGGATTTTTAATCAATCATGTGCATCCAATAGGTGTTTTTTGTCATTGGAAGAACATTTAGTTCATTTTCGTCCTCCCTACACTTAATCTTGTCCAATTAGGGTTTCTAACCAATCTTATGCATCCAATAGGTGTGTTTTATGTCATTGGATGAACATTTAGGTCATTTTCGTCCTCCCTACACTTAATCTTGTCGAGTTAGGGTTTTTAACACATCATGTGCATCCAATAGGTGTTTTGTGTCATTGGATGAACAATTAGATCATTTTCGTCCTCCCTAGGCTAATTCTTTTCCAATTAGGGTTTTTAACCAATCTTGTGCATCCAATAGGT
>JBBPBS010000319.1:0-13671 GCA_037974835.1 Cicer judaicum | reverse complement strand
AAAAACACCTATTGGATGCACAAGATTAGTTAAAAACCCTAATTAGACAATAATTAGCCTATGGAGGACGAAAATGACCTAAATGTTCCTCCAATGACACAAAACACATATAGGATGCACAAGATTGTTTAAAAACCCTAATTGGACAAGAATTAGCCTAGGGAGGACGAAAATGACCTAATTGTCCATCCAATGACACAAAAACACCTATTGGATGCACAAGATTGGTTAGAAACCCTAATTAGACAAGAATTAGCCTAGGGAGGACGAAAATGACCTAAATGTTCATCCAATGACACAAAACACCTATGGGATGCACAAGATTGGTTAAAAACCCTAAGTGGACAAGGTTAAGTTTCGGGAGGACGAAAATGACCTAAATGTTCATCCAATTGCACAAAACACCTATTGGATGCATAAGATTGGTTAAAAATCATTATTGGATAAGATTAAGTGTTGGGAGGACGAAAATAACTTAATTGTTCATCCGATGACACGAAACACCTATTGGATGCACAAGATTGGTCAAAAATCCTAATTGGACAAGAATTAGCCTAGGGAGGACGAAAATAACCTAATTGTTCATCCAATGACACAAAAACACCTATTGGATGCACAAGATTTGTTAGAACCCAAATTGGACAAGATTAAGTTTAGGGAGGACGAAAATGACCTAAATGTTCATCCAATGACACAAAACAACAATTGGATGCACAAGATTGGTTAAAAACCCTAATTGGACAAGATTAAGTGTAGGGAGGACGAAAATGACCTAATTGTTCATCCAATGACACAAACACACCTATTGGATGCAAAAGATTGGTTGAAAACTCTAATTGTACAAGATTAAGCCTAGGGAGGACGAATATAACCTAATTGTTCATCCAATGACACAAACACACCTATTGGATGCAAAAGATTGGTTGAAAAGTCTAATTGTACAAGATTAAGCCTAGGGAGGACGAAAATGACCTAATTGTTCATCCAATGACACAAACACACCTATTGGATGCACATGATTTCTTTGAAACCGTAATTGGACAAGAATAAGCCTAGGGAGGAAGAAAATGACCAAATTGTTCATCCAATGACACAAACACACGTATTGGATGCACAAGATTTGTTAGAAACCCTAATTCGACAAGAATAAGCCTAAGGAGGACGAAAATAACCTAATTGTTCATCCAATGACACAAACACACCTATTGGATGCGCAAGATTCGTTAGCAACCCTAATTGGACAAGAATAAGCCTAGGGAGGTGGAACATGACCTAAAAGTTCATCCAATGACACAAACACACCTATTGGATGCCCAAGAATTGTTAAAAACCTTAATTGGACAAGTTTAAGCCTATGGAGGAAAAGAATTACCTAAATGTCCATCCAATCACACAAACACACCTATAGGATGCACAAGATTGGTTAAAAACCCTAATTGGACAAGATAAAGCCTAGGGAGGACAAAAATGACCTTAATGTTCATCCAATGCCACAAACACACCTATTGGATGCACAAGATTGGTTCAAAACCCTAATTGGACATGAATAAGGCTAGGGAGGACGAAAAAGACCTAAATTGTGAATCCAATGACACAAACACACCTATTGGATCCACAAGATTTGTTAGAAACCCTAATTGGACAAGAATAAGCCTAGGGAGGTCGAAAATGACCTAAATGTTCATCAAGTGAGACAAACTCACCTATTGGATGCACAAGATTGGTTAGAAACCCTAATTGGACAAGAATAAACCTAGGGAGGTCGAAAATGACCTAATTGTTCATCCAATGACACAAACACACCTATTGGATGCACAAGATTGGTTAGAAACCCTAATTGGACAAGAATAAACCTAGGGAGGTCGAAAATGACATAAATGTTCATCCAATGACACCAACACAAGTATTGGATGCACAAGATTGGTTAAAAACCCTAATTGGACAAGAATAAGCCTAGGGAGGACGAAAATGACCTAAAAGTTCATCCAATGACACAAACACATCTATTGGATGCACAAGATTGGTTAGAAACCCTAATTGGACAAGAATAAACCTAGGGAGGTCGAAAATAACCTAAATGTTCATCCAATGACACAAACGCACCTATTGGATGCACAAGATTGGTTAGAAACCCTAATTGGACAGGAATAAGCCTAGGGAGGACGAAAATGACCTAATTGTTCATCCAATGACACAAACACACCTATTGGATGCACAAGATTGGTTAGAAACCCTAATTGGACAAGAATAAGCCTAGGGAGGTCGAAAATGACCTAATTGTTCATCCAATGATACAAACACAAGTATTGGATGCACAAGACTGGTTAGAAACCCTAATTGGACAAGAATAAGCCTAGGGAGGTCGAAAATGACCTAAATGTTCATCCAATGACACAAACACACCTATTGGATGCACAAGATTTGATAGAAACCCTATTTGGATAAGAATAGGCCCAGGGAGGTCGAAAAGTACCTAAAAGTTCATCCAATGACACAAACACACCTATTGGATGCACTAGATTGGTTAGAAACCCTAATTGGACAAGAATAAGCCTAGGGACGACGAAAATGACCTAATTGTTCATCCAATGACACAAACACACCTATTGGATGCACAAGATTTATTATAAACCCTAATTGGACAAGAATAAGCCTAGGGAGGGCGAAAATGACCTAATTGTTCATGCAATGACACAAACACAAGTATTGGATGCAGAAGATTGGTTAGAAACCCTAATTGGACAAGAATAACCCTAGGGAGGACGAAAATGACCTAATTGTTCATCCAATGACACAAACACACCTATTGGATGCACAAGATTTGTTAGAAACCCTTATTGGAATACAATAAACCTAGGGAGGAGGAAAATAACCTAATCGTTCATCCAATGACACAAACACACCTATTGGACGCACTAGATTGGTTAGAAACCTTAATTGGACAAGAATAAGCTTAGGAAGGTCGAAAAGTACCTAAAAGTTCTTCCAATTACACAAACACAACTATTGGATGCACAAGATTCGTTAGAAACCCTAATTGGACAAGAATAAGCCTAGGGAGGTCGAAAATGACCTAAAAATTCATCCAATGACACTACACACCTATTGGATGCACAAGATTTGTTAGAAATTCTAATTGGACAAGAATAAACCTAGGGAGGACTAAAATGACCTAATTGTTCATCCAATGACACTAACACACCTATTGGATGCACAAGATTGGTTAGAAACCCTAATTGGACAAGAATAAGCTTAAGGAGGTCGAAAATGACCTAATTGTTCATCCAATGACACAATCACAAGTATTGGATGCACAAGATTGGTTAAAAACCCTAATTGGACAAGAATAACCCTAGGGAGGACGAAAATGACCTAATTGTTCATCCAATGACACAAACACACCTATTGGATGGACAAGATTGGTTAGAAACCCTAATTGGACAAGAATAAGCCTAGGGAGGTCGAAAATGACATAAAAATTCATCCAATGACACTACACACCTATTGGATGAACAAGATTTGTTAGGAACCCTAATTGGACAAGAATAAGCCTAGGGAGGTCGAAAATGACCTAATTGTTCATCCAATGACACAAACACACCTATTGGATGCACAAGATTGGTTAGAAACCCTAATTGGACAAGAATAAGCCTAGGGAGGACGAAAATGACCTAATTGTTCATCCAATGACACAAACGCAACAATTGGATGCACAAGATTGGTTAGAAACCCTACTTGGACAAGAATAAGCCTAGGGAGGATGAAAATGACCTAAATGTTCATCCAATGACACAAAAACATCTATTGGATGCACAAGATTGGTTAAAAACCCTAACTGGACAAGAATAAGCCTAGGGAGGTTGAAAATGATCAAATTGTTCATCCAATGACACAAAAACACCTATTGGATGCACATGATTAGTTAGAAACCGAAATTGAACAAGATTAAGTGTAGGGAGGACGAAGAGGACCTAAATGTTCATCCAATGACACAAAAACACCTATTGGATGCACAAGATTCGTTTGAAACCCTAATTGGACAAGATTAAGTGTAGGGAGGACGAAAAGGACCTAAATGTTCATCCAATGACACAAAAACACCTATTGGATGCACAAGATTGGTTAAAAACCCTAATTGGACAAGAATAAGCCTAGGGAGGACGAAAATGACCTAATTGTTCATCCAATGACACAAACACACCTATTGGATGCACCAGATTGGTTAGAAACCCTAATTGGACAAGATTAAGTGTAGGGAGGACCAAAATGACCTAAATATTCATCCAATGACAAAAACACACCTATTGGATGCACAAGATTGGTTTAAAACCCTAATTGGACAAGAATAAGCATAGGGAGGTTAAAAATGACCTAATTGTTCATCCAATCACACAAAACACATATAGGATGCACAAGATTGTTTAAAAACCCTAATTGGACAAGAATTAGCCTAGGGAGAACGAAAATGACCTAATTGTCCATCCAATGACACAAAAACACCTATTGGATGCAGAAGATTGGTTAGAAACCCTAATTAGACAAGAATTAGCCTAGGGAGGACGAAAATGACCTAAATGTTCATCCAATGACACAAAACACCTATGGGATGCACAAGATTGGTTAAAAACCCTAATTGGACAAGATTAAGTGCAAGGAGGACGAAAATTACCTAATTGGTCATCCAATGACACAAACACACCTATTGGATGCACAAGATTGGTTAGAAACCCTAATTGGACAAAATTAGCCTAGGGAGGACGAAAATGACCTAATTGTTCATCCAATGACACAAACACACCTATTGGGTGCACAAGATTGGTAAGAAACCCTAATTGGATAAGATTAACTTTAGGGAGGACGAAAATGACCTAATTGTTCATCCAATGACACAAACACACCTATTGGATGCGCAAGATTCGTTAGCAACCCTAATTTGAAAAGATTAACCCTAGGGAGGACGAAAATGACCTAAATGATCATCCAATGACACAAACACACCAATTGGATGCACGAGATTGGTTAGAAACCCTAATTGGACAAGAATAAGCCTATGGAGGATGAAAATGACCTAATTCTTCATCTAAAGACACAAACACTGCTATTGGTTGCACATGATTTCTTTGAAACCCTAATTGGACAAGAATAAGCCTATGGAGGACGAAAATGGCCTAATTATTCATCCAATGACACAAACACACGTATTGGATGCACAAGATTTGTTAGAAACCCTAATACGACAAGAATAAGCCTAGGGAGGACGAAAATAACCTAAATGTTCATCCAATGACACAAACACACCTATTGGATGCACAAGATTGGTTTAAAACCCTAATTGGACAAGGATAAGGCTAGGGAGGACGAAAATGACCTAAATGTTCGTCAAATGATACAAACACACCTATTGGATGCACAAGATTGGTTAGAAACCCTAATTGGACAAGAATAAGCCTAGGGAGGCCGAAGATGACCTAATTGTGAATCCAATGACACAAACACACCTATTGGATGCACAAGATTGGTTAGAAACCCTAATATGACAAGAATAAGCCTAAGGAGGACGAAAATGACCAAATTGTTGATCCAATGACACAAACGAACTTATTCATTGCACAAGATGGGTTAGAAACCTCAATATGACAAGATTAAGCCTAGGGAGGACGAAAATGACCTAAATGTTCATCCAATGACACAAATACACCTATTGGATGCACAAGATTGGTTAAAAATTATAATTGTTAATCCAATAACACAAAAACATCTATTGGATGCACATGATTAATTACAAACCCTTATTGGACAAGATTAAGTGTAAGGAGGACGAAAAGGACCTAAATGTTCATTCAATGACACAAAAACACCTATTGGATGCACAAGATTGGTTAAAAACCCTAATTGGACAAGAATAAGCCTAGGGAGGACGAAAATGACCTAATTGTTCATCCAATGACACAAACACACCTATTGGATGCACCAGATTGGTTAGAAACCCTAATTGGACAAGATTAAGTGTAGGGAGGACCAAAATGACCTAAATATTCATCCAATGACAAAAACACACCTATTGGATGCACAAGATTGGTTTAAAACCCTAATTGGACAAGAATAAGCATAGGGAGGTTAAAAATGACCTAATTGTTCATTCAATCACACAAAACACATATAGGATGCACAAGATTGTTTAAAAACCCTAATTGGACAAGAATTAGCCTAGGGAGAACGAAAATGACCTAATTGTCCATCCAATGACACAAAAACACCTATTGGATGCACAAGATTGGTTAGAAACCCTAATTAGACAAGAATTAGCCTAGGGAGGACGAAAATGACCTAAATGTTCATCCAATGACACAAAACACCTATGGGATGCACAAGATTGGTTAAAAACCCTAATTGGACAAGATTAAGTGCAAGGAGGACGAAAATTACCTAATTGGTCATCCAATGACACAAACACACCTATTGGATGCACAAGATTGGTTAGAAACCCTAATTGGACAAAATTAGCCTAGGGAGGACGAAAATGACCTAATTGTTCATCCAATGACACAAAAACACCTATTGGGTGCACAAGATTGGTAAAAAACCCTAATTGGATAAGATTAACTTTAGGGAGGACGAAAATGACCTAGATGTTCATCCAATGACACAAAACACCTATTGGATGCACAAGATTGGTTAAAAACCCTAATTAGACAAGAATTAGCCTAGGGAGGACGAAAATGTCCTAATTGTTCATCCAATGACACAAACACACCTATTGGATCCATAAGATTGGTTAAAAACCCTAATTAGACAAGAATTAGCTTAGGGAGGACAAAAATGACCTAATTGTTCATCCGATGACACAAAAACACCTATTGGATGCACAAGATTGGTTACAAACCCTTATTGGAAAAGATTAAGTGTAGGGAGGACGAAAAGGACCTAAATGTTCATCCAATGACACAAAAACACCTATTGGATGCACATGATTGGTTAAAAACCCTAATTAGACAAGAATAAGCCTAGGGAGGACGAAAATGACCTAAATGTTCATCCTATGACACAAACACACCTATTGGATGCATAAGATTGGTTAAAAACCCTAATTGGACAAGAATAAGTCTAGGGAGGACGAAAATGACCGAATTGTTCATCCAATGACACAAACACACCTATTGGATGCACAAGATTGGTTAGAAACCCTAATTGGACAAGATTAAGTGTAGGGAGGACGAAAATGACCTAAATATTCATCCAATGACACAAACACACCTATTGGATGCACAAGATTGGTTTAAAACCCTAATTGGACAAGAATAAGCCTAGGGAGGTTGAAAATGACCTAATTGTTCATCCCATCACACTAAACACCTATTTGAATCACAAGATTGGCTAAAAACCCTAATTGGACAAGAATTAGCCTAAGGAGGACGAAAATGACCTAATTGTCCATCCAATGACACAAAAACACCTATTGGATGCACAAGATTGGTTAGATACCCTTATTGGACAAGATTAAGTTTAGGGAGGACGAAAATGACCTAATTGTTCATCCAATGACACAAAAACACCTATTGGATGCACAAGATTAGTTAAAAACCCTAATTAGACAATAATTAGCCTATGGAGGACGAAAATGACCTAAATGTTCCTCCAATGACACAAAACACATATAGGATGCACAAGATTGTTTAAAAACCCTAATTGGACAAGAATTAGCCTAGGGAGGACGAAAATGACCTAATTGTCCATCCAATGACACAAAAACACCTATTGGATGCACAAGATTGGTTAGAAACCCTAATTAGACAAGAATTAGCCTAGGGAGGACGAAAATGACCTAAATGTTCATCCAATGACACAAAACACCTATGGGATGCACAAGATTGGTTAAAAACCCTAAGTGGACAAGATTAAGTTTCGGAAGGACGAAAATGACCTAAATGTTCATCCAATTGCACAAAACACCTATTGGATGCATAAGATTGGTTAAAAATCATTATTGGATAAGATTAAGTGTTGGGAGGACGAAAATAACTTAATTGTTCATCCGATGACACGAAACACCTATTGGATGCACAAGATTGGTCAAAAATCCTAATTGGACAAGAATTAGCCTAGGGAGGACGAAAATAACCTAATTGTTCATCCAATGACACAAAAACACCTATTGGATGCACAAGATTTGTTAGAACCCTAATTGGACAAGATTAAGTTTAGGGAGGACGAAAATGACCTAAATGTTCATCCAATGACACAAAACAACAATTGGATGCACAAGATTGGTTAAAAACCCTAATTGGACAAGATTAAGTGTAGGGAGGACGAAAATGACCTAATTGTTCATCCAATGACACAAACACACCTATTGGATGCAAAAGATTGGTTGAAAACTCTAATTGTACAAGATTAAGCCTAGGGAGGACGAATATAACCTAATTGTTCATCCAATGACACAAACACACCTATTGGATGCAAAAGATTGGTTGAAAAGTCTAATTGTACAAGATTAAGCCTAGGGAGGACGAAAATGACCTAATTGTTCATCCAATGACACAAACACACCTATTGGATGCACATGATTTCTTTGAAACCGTAATTGGACAAGAATAAGCCTAGGGAGGAAGAAAATGACCAAATTGTTCATCCAATGACACAAACACACGTATTGGATGCACAAGATTTGTTAGAAACCCTAATTCGACAAGAATAAGCCTAAGGAGGACGAAAATAACCTAATTGTTCATCCAATGACACAAACACACCTATTGGATGCGCAAGATTCGTTAGCAACCCTAATTGGACAAGAATAAGCCTAGGGAGGTGGAACATGACCTAAAAGTTCATCCAATGACACAAACACACCTATTGGATGCCCAAGAATTGTTAAAAACCTTAATTGGACAAGTTTAAGCCTATGGAGGAAAAGAATTACCTAAATGTCCATCCAATCACACAAACACACCTATAGGATGCACAAGATTGGTTAAAAACCCTAATTGGACAAGATAAAGCCTAGGGAGGACAAAAATGACCTTAATGTTCATCCAATGCCACAAACACACCTATTGGATGCACAAGATTGGTTCAAAACCCTAATTGGACATGAATAAGGCTAGGGAGGACGAAAAAGACCTAAATTGTGAATCCAATGACACAAACACACCTATTGGATCCACAAGATTTGTTAGAAACCCTAATTGGACAAGAATAAGCCTAGGGAGGTCGAAAATGACCTAAATGTTCATCAAGTGAGACAAACTCACCTATTGGATGCACAAGATTGGTTAGAAACCCTAATTGGACAAGAATAAACCTAGGGAGGTCGAAAATGACCTAAATGTTCATCCAATGACACAAACACACCTATTTGATGCACAAGATTGGTTAAAAACCCTAATTGGACAAGAATAGGCCTAGGGAGGACGTAAATGACCTAATTGTTCATCCAATGACACAAACGATCTTACTGGATGCACAAGATTGGTTAGAAACCCTAATTGGACAAGATTAATCCTAGGGAGGTCGAAAATGACCTAAATGTTCGTCCAATGACACAAAAACAACTACTGGATGCACAAGATTGGTTAAAAACCCTAATTTGAAAAGATTAACCCTAGGGAGGACGAAAATGACCTAAATGATCATCCAATGACACAAACACACCAATTGGATGCACGAGATTGGTTAGAAACCCTAATTGGACAAGAATATGCCTATGGAGGATGAAAATGACCTAATTCTTCATCTAAAGACACAAACACTGCTATTGGTTGCACACGATTTCTTTGAAACCCTAATTGGACAAGAATAAGCCTATGGAGGACGAAAATGGCCTAATTGTTCATCCAATGACACAAACACACGTATTGGATGCACAAGATTTGTTAGAAACCCTAATACGACAAGCATAAGCCTAGGGAGGACGAAAATAACCTAAATGTTCATCCAATGACACAAACACACCTATTGGATGCACAAGATTGGTTTAAAACCCTAATTGGACAAGGATAAGGCTAGGGAGGACGAAAATGACCTAATTGTGAATCCAATGACACAAACACACCTATTGGATGCACAAGATTGGTTAGAAACCCTAATATGACAAGAATAAGCCTAAGGAGGACGAAAATGACCAAATTGTTGATCCAATGACACAAACGAACTTATTCATTGCACAAGATGGGTTAGAAACCTCAATATGACAAGATTAAGCCTAGGGAGGACGAAAATGACCTAAATGTTCATCCAATGACACAAATACACCTATTGGATGCACAAGATTGGTTAAAAATTCTAATTGTACAACGTTAAGCCTAGGGAGGTCGAAAATGACCTAAATGTTCATCCAATCACACAAACATAACTATTGGATGCACAAGATTGGTTAGAAACCCTAATTGGAAGAGATTAATCCTAGGGAGGTCGAAAATGACCAAAATGTTCATCCAGTGACACAAAAACAACTAATGGATGTACAAGATTGGTTGAAAACCCTAATTAGAAAAGATTAACCCTAGGGAAGATGAAAATGACCTAAATGTTCATCAATGACACAAACACACCAATTGGATGCACGAGATTGGTTAGAAACCCTAATTGGACAAGAATAATCCTAGGGAGGACGAAAATGACCTAATTCTACATCCAATGACACAAACACACCTATTGGATGCACATGATTGGTTTAAAAACCCTAATTGGACAAGAATTAGCCTAGAGAGGACGAAAATGATCTAATTGTCCATCCAATGACACAAAAACACCTATTGGATGCACAAGATTGGTTAAAAAACCTAATTAGACAAGAATTAGCCTAGGGAGGACGAAAATGACCTAAATGTTCTGCCAATGACACAAAACACCTATTGGATGCACAAGATTGGTTAAAAACCCTAATTGGACAAGAATTAGCCTAGGGAGGATGAAAATGACCTAAATGTTCATCCAATGACATAAAAACACCTATTCGATGCACAAAATTTGATAAAAACCCTAATTGGAAAAGAATTAGCCTGGGGAGGACAAAAATGACCTAATTGTTCATCCAATGACACAAAAACACCTATTTGATGCACAAGATTGGTTAAAAACCCTAATTGGGTAAGATTAAGTGTAGGGAGCACGAAAATGACCTAATTATTCATCCAATGACACAAACACATCAATTGGATGCACAAAATTGGTTAACAATCCTAATTGGACAAGAATAAGCCTAGGGAGGTTGAAAATGACCTAATTGTTCATCCAATGACACAAAACACCTATTGGATACACAAGATTGGTTAAAAACCCTAATTGGACAAGAATTAGCTTAGGGAGGACGAAAATGACCTAATTGTTCATCCAATGACACTAAAACTCCTATTGGATGCACAAGATTGGTTAGAAACTCTAATTGGACAAGATTAAGTGTAGGGAGGACGAAAATGACCTAATTGTTCATCCAATGACACAAAAACACCTATTGGATGCACAAGATTGGTTAGAAACCCTAATTGGACAAGATTATGTTTAGGGAGGACGAAAATGACGTAATTGTTCGTCCAATGACACAAAACACCAATTGGATGCACAAGATTGGTTAAAAGCCCTAATTGGACAAGATTAAGTGTAGGGAGGACGAAAATGACCTAAATATTCATCCAATGACACAAACAAACCAATTGGATGCAGAAAATTGGTTAAAAACCCAAATTGGACAAGAATAAGCCTAGGGAGGTTGGAAATGATCTAATTGTTCATCCAATGACACGAAACACCTATTGGATGCACAAGATTGGTTAAAAACCCTAATTGGACAAGAATTAGCTTAGGGAGGACGAAAATGACCTAATTGTTAATCCAATGACACAAAAACACCTATTGGATGCACATGATTAATTACAAACCCTTATTGGACAAGATTAAGTGTAAGGAGGACGAAAAGGACCTAAATGTTCATTCAATGACACAAAAACACCTATTGGATGCACAAGATTGGTTAAAAAACATAATTAGACAAGAATAAGCCTAGGGTGGACGAAAATGACCTAAATGTTCATGCAATGACACAAACACACCTATTTGATGCACAAGATTGGTTAAAAACCCTAATTGGACATGAATAAGCCTAGGGAGGACGAAAATGACCTAATTGTTCATCCAATGACACAAACACACCTATTGGATGCACAAGATTGGTTAGAAACCCTTATTGGACAAGATTAAGTGTAGGGAGGACCAAAATGACCTAAATATTCATCCAATGACAAAAACACACCTATTAGATGCACAAGATTGGTTTAAAACCCTAATTGGACAAGAATAAGCATAGGGAGGTTAAAAATGACCTAATTGTTCATCCAATCACACAAAACACATATAGGATGCACAAGATTGTTTAAAAACCCTAATTGGACAAGAATTAGCCTAGGGAGAACGAAAATGACCTAATTGTCCATCCAATGACACAAAAACACCTATTGGATGCAGAAGATTGGTTAGAAACCCTAATTAGACAAGAATTAGCCTAGGGAGGACGAAAATGACCTAAATGTTCATCCAATGACACAAAACACCTATGGGATGCACAAGATTGGTTAAAAACCCTAATTGGACAAGATTAAGTGCAAGGAGGACGAAAATTACCTAATTGGTCATCCAATGACACAAACACACCTATTGGATGCACAAGATTGGTTAGAAACCCTAATTGGACAAAATTAGCCTAGGGAGGACGAAAATGACCTAATTGTTCATCCAATGACACAAACACACCTATTGGGTGCACAAGATTGGTAAGAAACCCTAATTGGATAAGATTAACTTTAGGGAGGACGAAAATGACCTAATTGTTCATCCAATGACACAAACACACCTATTGGATGCGCAAGATTCGTTAGCAACCCTAATTTGAAAAGATTAACCCTAGGGAGGACGAAAATGACCTAAATGATCAACCAATGACACAAACACACCAATTGGATGCACGAGATTGGTTAGAAACCCTAATTGGACAAGAATAAGCCTATGGAGGATGAAAATGACCTAATTCTTCATCTAAAGACACAAACACTGCTATTGGTTGCACATGATTTCTTTGAAACCCTAATTGGACAAGAATAAGCCTATGGAGGACGAAAATGGCCTAATTATTCATCCAATGACACAAACACACGTATTGGATGCACAAGATTTGTTAGAAACCCTAATACGACAAGAATAAGCCTAGGGAGGACGAAAATAACCTAAATGTTCATCCAATGACACAAACACACCTATTGGATGCACAAGATTGGTTTAAAACCCTAATTGGACAAGGATAAGGCTAGGGAGGACGAAAATGACCTAAATGTTCGTCAAATGATACAAACACACCTATTGGATGCACAAGATTGGTTAGAAACCCTAATTGGACAAGAATAAGCCTAGGGAGGCCGAAGATGACCTAATTGTGAATCCAATGACACAAACACACCTATTGGATGCACAAGATTGGTTAGAAACCCTAATATGACAAGAATAAGCCTAAGGAGGACGAAAATGACCAAATTGTTGATCCAATGACACAAACGAACTTATTCATTGCACAAGATGGGTTAGAAACCTCAATATGACAAGATTAAGCCTAGGGAGGACGAAAATGACCTAAATGTTCATCCAATGACACAAATACACCTATTGGATGCACAAGATTGGTTAAAAATT
>JBBPBS010000317.1:62845-78202 GCA_037974835.1 Cicer judaicum | reverse complement strand
GAAAATGACCTAAATGTTCATCCAATGACACAAAACACATATTGGATGCACAAGATTGGTTAAAAACCCTAATTGGACAAGAATTAGCCTAGGGAGGACGAAAATAACCTAAATTGTTCATCCAATGACACAAAAACACCTATTGGATGCAGAAGATTGGTTACAAACCCTAATTGGACAAGATTAAGTTTAGGGAGGACGAAAATGACCTAATTGTTCATCAAATGCACAAAACACCTATTGGATGCACAAGATTGGTTAAAAAACCTAATTGGACAAGATTAAGCCTAGGGATGACGAAAATGACCTAAATGTTCATCCAATGACACAAAACACATATTGGATGCACAAGATTGGTTAAAAACCCTAATTGGACAAGAATTAGCCTAGGGAGGACGAAAATTACCTAATTGTTCATCCAATGACACAAAAACACCTATTGGATGCAGAAGATTGGTTACAAACCCTAATTGGACAAGATTAAGTTTAGGGAGGACGAAAATGACCTAAATATTCTTCCAATGACACAAAAACACCTATTAGATGCACAAGATTGGTTAGAAACTCTAATTGGACAAGAATTAGCCTAGGGAGGACAAAAATGACCTAATTGTTCATCCAATGACACAAAACACCTATTGGATGCACAAGATTGGTTAAAAACCCTAATTGGACAACATTAAGTGAAGGGAGGATGAAAATAACCTAAATATTCTTCCAATGCACAAAACACCTATTGGATGCACAAGATTGGTTAAAAAACCTAATTGGACAAGATAAAGTGTAGGGAGGACGAAAATGACGTAAATGTTCATCCAATGACACAAAACACATATTGGATGCACAAGATAGGTTAAAAACCCTAATTGGACAAGAATTAGCCTAGGGAGGACGAAAATAACCTAATTGTTCATCCAATGACACAAAAACACCTATTGGATGCAGAAGATTGGTTACAAACCCTAATTGGACAAGATTAAGTTTAGGGAGGACGAAAATGACTTAAATGTTCATCCAATGCACAAAACACCTATTGGATGCACAAGATTGGTTAAAAAACCTAATTGGACAAGATTAAGTGTAGGGAGGACGAAAATGACCTAAATGTTCATCCAATTACACAAAACACATATTGGATGCACAAGATTGGTTAAAAACCCTAATTGGACAAGAATTAGCCTAGGGAGGACGAAAAGGACCTAAATGTTCATCCAATGACACAAAACACCTATTGGATGCACAAGATTTGTTAAAAATATTAATTGGTCAAGATTAAGTGAAGGGAGGACGAAAATAACCTAAATATTCTTCCAATGACACAAAAACACCGATTGGATGCACAAGATTGGTTAGAAACCCTAATTGGACAAGATTAAGTTTAGGGAGGACGAAAATGACCTAATTGTTCATCCAATAACACAAAAACACCTATTGGATGCACAAGATTGGTTAGAAACCCTAATTGGACAAGAATTAGCCTAGGGAGGACGAAAAGGACCTAAATGTTCATCCAATGACACAAAACACCTATTGGATGCACAAGATTGGTTAAAAATCCTAATTGGACAAGATTAAGTGAAGGGAGGAGGAAAATGACCTAAATATTCTTCCAATGACACAAAAACACCTATTAGATGCACAAGATTGGTTAGAAACCCTAATTGGACAAGAATTAGCCTAGGGAGGACAAAAATGACCTAATTGTTCATCCAATGACACAAAACACCTATTGGATGCACAAGATTGGTTAAAAACCCTAATTGGACAACATTAGGTGTAGGGAGGACGAAAATGACCTAAATGTTCATCCAATGCAGAAAACACCTATTGGATGCACAAGATTGGTTAAAAAACCTAGTTGGACAAGATTAAGTGGAGGGTGGACGAAAATGACCTAAATGTTCATCCAATGACACAAAACACATATTGGATGCACAAGATTGGTTAAAAACCCTAATTGGACAAGAATTAGCCTAGGGAGGATGAAAATAACCTAATTGTTCATCCAATGACACAAAAACACCTATTGGATGAAGAAGATTGGTTACAAACCCTAATTGGACAAGATTAAGTTTATGGAGGACGAAAATGACCTAATTGTTCATCCAATGACACAAAAACACCTATTGGATGCACAAGATTGGTTAGAAACCCTAATTGGACCAGAATTAGCCTAGGGATGACGAAAAGGACCTAAATGTTCATCCAATGACACAAAACACCTATTGGATGCACAAGATTGGTTAAAAACCCTAATTGGTCAAGATTAAGTGAAGGGAGGACGAAAATGACCCAAATATTCTTCCGATGACACAAAAACACCGATTGGATGCACAAGATTGGTTAGAAACCCTAATTGGACAAGAATTAGCCTAGGGATGACGAAAAGGATCTAAATGTTCATCCAATGACACAAAACACCTATTGGATGCACAAGATTGGTTAAAAACCCTAATTGGTCAAGATTAAGTGAAGGGAGGACGAAAATGACCAAAATATTCTTCTAATGACACAAAAACACCGATTGGATCCACAAGATTGGTTAGAAACCCTAATTGGACAAGATTAAGTTTAGGGAGGACGAAAATGACCTAATTGTTCATCCAATGACACAAAAACACCTATTGGATGCACAAGATTGGTTAGAAACCCTAATTGGACAAGAATTAGCCTAGGGAGGACGAAAAGGACCTAAATGTTCATCCAATGACACAAAACACCTATTGGATGCACAAGATTGGTTAAAAACCCTAATTGGACAAGATTAAATGAAGGGAGGAAGAAAATGACCTAAATATTCTTCCAATGACACAAAAACACCTATTGGATGGACAAGATTGGTTAGAAACCCTAATTGGACAAGATTAAGTTTAGGGACAAAGAAAATGACGTAAATGTTCATCCAATGACACAAAACACCTATTGGATGCACAAGATTGGTTAAAAACCCTAATTGGACAAGAATTAGCCTAGGGAGGACGAAAATGACCTAATACTTCATCCAATGACACAAAAACACTTATTGGATGCACAAGATTGGTTAGAAACCCTAATTGGACAAGATTAAGTTTAGGGAGGACGAAAATGACCCAATTGTTCATCCAATGACACAAAAACACCTATTGGATGCACAAGATTGGTTAAAAACCCTAATTGGACAAGAATTAGCCTAGGGAGGACAAAAATGACCTAATTGTTCATCCAATGACACAAAACACCTATTGGATGCACAAGATTGGTTAAAAACCCTAATTCGACAACATTAAGTGTAGGGAGGACGAAAATGACCTAAATGTTCATCAAATGACACAAAAACACCTATTGGATGCACAAGATTGGTTAAAAACCCTAATTGGACAAGATTAAGTGTAGGGAGGACGAAAATGACTTAAATATTCTTCCAATGACACAAAAACACCGATTGGAGGCACAAAATTGGTTAGAAACCCTAATTGGACAAGAATAAGCCTAGGGACGACGAAAATAACATAATTGTTCATCCAATGACACAAAACACGTATTGGATGCACAAGATTGGTTAAACACCCTAATTGGACAAGATTAAGTGTAGGGAGGACGAAAATGACCTAAATGTTCATCAAATGACACAAAAACACCTATTGGATGCACAAGATTGGTTAAAAACCGTAATTGGTCAAGATTAAGTGAAGGGAGGACGAAAATGACCTAAATATTCTTCCAATGACACAAAAACACCGATTGGATGCACAAGATTGGTTAGAAACCCTAATTGGACAAGATTAAGTTTAGGGAGGACGAAAATGACCTAATTGTTCATCCAATGACACAAAAACACCTATTGGATGCACAAGATTGGTTAGAAACCCTAATTGGACAAGAATTAGCGTAGGGAGGACGAAAAGGACCTAAATGTTCATCCAATGACACAAAACACCTATTGGATGCACAAGATTGGTTAAAAACTCTAATTGGACAAGATTAAGTGAAGGGAGGACGAAAATGACCTAAATATTCTTCCAATGACACAAAAACACCGATTGGAGGCACAAAATTGGTTAGAAACCCTAATTGGACAAGAATAAGCCTAGGGACGACGAAAATAACATAATTGTTCATCCAATGACACAAAACACCTATTGGATGCACAAGATTGGTTAAAAACCCTAATTGGTCAAGATTAAGTGAAGGGAGGACGAAAATGACCTAAATATTCTTCCAATGACACAAAAACACCGATTGGATGCACAAGATTGGTTAGAAACCCTAATTGGACAAGATTAAGTTTAGGGAGGACGAAAATGACCTAATTGTTCATCCAATGACACAAAAACACCTATTTGATGCACAAGATTGGTTCGAAACCCTAATTGGACAAGAATAAGTCTAGGGAGGACGAAAATGACCTAGTTGTTCATACAATGACACAAAACACCTATTGGATGCACAAGATTGGTTAAAAACCTAATTGGACAAGAATTAGCCTAGGGAGGACGAAAATGACCTAATTGTTCATCCAATGACATAAAAACACCTATTGGATGCACAAGATTGGTTAAAAACCCTAATTGGAAGAGATTAAGTGAAGGGAGGACGAAAATGACCTAAATTTTTATCCAATGACACAAAAAACCTATTGGGTGCACAAGATTGGTTAAAAACCCTAATTGGACAAGATTAAGTGTAGGGAGGACGAAAACAACCTAAATCTTCTTCCAATGACACAAAAACACCTATTTGATGCACAAGATTGGTTCGAAACCCTAATTGGACAAGAATAAGTCTAGGGAGGACGAAAATGACCTAGTTGTTCATACAATGACACAAAACACTTATTGGATGCACAAGATTGGTTAAAAACCTAATTGGACAAGAATTAGCCTAGGGAGGACGAAAATGACCTAATTGTTCATCCAATGACACAAAAACACCTATTGGATGCCCAAGATTGGTTAGAAATCCTAATTGGACAAGATTAAGTTTAGGGAGGACGAAAATGACCTAAATGTTCATCCAATGACACAAAACACCTATTGGATGCACAAGATTGGTTAAAAACCCTAATTGGACAAGAATTAGCCTAGGGAGGACGAAAATGACCTAAATGTTCATCCAATGACACAAAACACCTATTGGATGCACAAGATTGGTTAAAAACCCTAATTGGACAAGAATTAGTCTAGGGAGGACGAAAATGACCTAATTGTTCATCCAATGACACAAAAACACCTATTGGATGCAGAAGATTGGTTAGAAACCCTAATTGGACAAGATTAAATTTAGGGAGGACGAAAATGACCTAAATGTTCAATCAATGACACAAAACACCTATTGGATGCACAAGATTGGTTAAAAACCATAATTGGACAAGAATTAGCCTAGGGAGGACGAAAATGACCTAATTGTTCATCCAATGACACAAAAACACCTATTGGATGCACAAGATTGGGTAAAAACCCTAATTGGACAAGAATTAGCCAAGGTAGGACAAAAATGACCTAATTGTTCATCCAATGACACAAAAACACGTATTCTATGCACAAGATTGGTTAGAAACCCTAATTGGACAAGAATTAGCCTAGGGAGGACGAAAAGGACCTAAATGTTCATCCAATGACACAAAACACCTATTGGATGCACAAGATTGGTTAAAAACCCTAATTGGACAAGATTAAGTAAAGGGAGGACGAAAATGACCTAAATATTCTTCCAATGACACAAAAACACCGATTGGATGCACAAGATTGGTTAGAAACCCTAATTGGACAAGAATAAGCCTAGGGAGGACAAAAATGACCTAATTGTTCATCCAATGACACAAAACACCTATTGGATGCACAAGATTGGTTAAAAACCCTAATTGGACAAGATTAAGTGTAGGGAGGACGAAAATGACCTAAAAGTTCATCCAATGACACAAAACACCTATTGGATGCACAAGATTGGTTAAAAAACCTAATTTGACAAGATTAAGTGTAGGGAGGACGAAAATGACCTAAATGTTCATCCAATGACACAAAACACCTATTGGATGCACAAGATTGGTTAGAAACCCTAATTGAACAAGATTTAGCCTAGGGAGGACGAAAATGACCTAATTGTTCATCCAATGACACAAAAATACGTATTCGATGCACAAGATTGGTTAGAAACCCTAATTGGACAAGAATTAGCCTAGGGAGGACGAAAAGGACCTAAATGTTCATCCAATGACACAAAACACCTATTGGATGCACAAGATTGGTTAAAAACCCTAATTGGACAAGGTTAAGTGAAGGGAGGACGAAAATGACCTAAATATTCTTCCAATGACACAAAAACACCGATTGGATGCACAAGATTGGTTAGAAAACCTAATTGGACAAGAATAAGCCTAGGGAGCACAAAAATGACCTAATTGTTCATCCAATGACACAAAAACACGTATTGGATGCACATGATTGGTTGGAAACCATAATTGGACAAGATTAAGTTTACGGAGGACAAAAATGACCTAATTGTTCATCCAATGACACAAAACACCTATTGGATGCACAAGATTGGTTAAAAACCCTAATTGGACCAGATTAAGTGTAGGGAGGACGAAAATGACCTAAATGTTCATCCAATGACACAAAACACCTATTGGATGCACAAGATTGGTTAAAAACCCTAATTGGACAAGAATTAGCCTAGGGAGGACGAAAATGACCTAATAGTTCATCCAATGACACAACAACACCTATTGGATGCACAAGATTGGTTAGAAACCCTAATTGGACAAGATTAAGTTTAGGGAGGACGAAAATGACCTAATTGTTCATCCACTGACACAAAAACACCTATTGGATGCACAAGATTGGTTAGAAACCCTAATTGGACAAGATTAAGTGAAGGGAGGACGAAAATGACCTAAATATTCTTCCAATGACACAAAAACACCGATTGGATGCACAAGATTGGTTAGAAACCCTAATTGGACAAGATTAAGTTTAGGGAGGACGAAAATGACCTAATTGTTCATCCAATGACACAAAAACACCTATTGGATGCACAAGATTGGTTAGAAACCCTAATTGGACAAGAATTAGCCTAGGGATGACGATAAGGACCTAAATGTTCATCCAATGACACAAAACACCTATTGGATGCACAAGATTGGTTAAAAACCCTAATTGGTCAAGATTAAGTGAAGGGAGGACGAAAATGACCTAAATATTCTTCCAATGACACAAAAACACCGATTGGATGCACAAGATTGGTTAGAAACCCTAATTGGACAAGATTAAGTTTAGGGAGGTCGAAAATGACCTAATTGTTCATCCAATGACACAAAAACACCTATTGGATGCACATGATTGGGTAGAAACCCTAATTGGACAAGAATTAGCCTAGGGATGACGAAAAGGACCTAAATGTTCATCCAATGACACAAAACACCTATTGGATGCACAAGATTGGTTAAAAACCCTAATTGGTCAAGATTAAGTGAAGGGAGGACGAAAATGACCTAAATATTCTTCCAATGACTAAAAAACACCGATTGGATGCACAAGATTGGTTAGAAACCCTAATTGGACAAGATTAAGTTTAGGGAAGACGAAAATGACCTAATTGTTGATCCAATGATACAAAAACACCTATTGGATGCACAAGATTGGTTAGAAACCCTAATTGGACAAGAATTAGCCTAGGGATGACGAAAAGGACCTAAATGTTCATCCAATGACACAAAACACCTATTGGATCCACAAGATTGGTAAAAAACCCTAATTGGACAACATTAAGTGTAGGGAGGACGAAAATGACCTAAATGTTTATCCAATGCACAAAACACCTATTGGATGCACAACATTGGTTAAAAAACCTAATTGGACAAGATTAAGTGTAGGGAGGATGAAAATGACCTAAATGTTCATCCAACGACACAAAACACATATTGGATGCACAAGATTGGTTAAAAACCCTAATTGGAGAAGAATTAGCCTAGGGAGGACGAAAATAACCTAATTGTTCATCCAATGACACAAAAACACCTATTAGATGCAGAAGATTGGTTACAAACCTTAATTGGACAAGATTAAGTTTAGGGAGGACGAAAATGACCTAATTGTTCATCCAATGACACAAAAACACCTATTGGATGCACAAGATTGGTTAGAAACCCTAATTGGACAAGAATTAGCCTAGGGATGACGAAAAGGAGCTAAATGTTCATCCAATACACAAAACACCTATTGGATGCACAAGATTGGTTAAAAACCATAATTGGACAAGATTAAGTTTAGGGAGGATGAAAATGACCTAAATGTTCATCCAATGACACAAAACACATATTGGATGCACAAGATTGGTTAAAAACCCTAGTTGGACAAGAATTAGCCTAGGGAGGACGAAAATAACCTAATTGTTCATCCAATGACACAAAAACACCTATTGGATGCAGAAGATTGGTTACAAACCCTAATTGGACAAGATTAAGTTTAGGGAGGACGAAAATGACCTAATTGTTCATCCAATGACACAAAAGCACCTATTGGATGCACAAGATTGGTTAGAAATCCTAATTGGACGAGAATTAGCCTAGGGATGACGAAAAGGACGTAAATGTTCATCAAATGAGACAAAACACCTATTGGATGCACAAGATTGGTTAAAAACCCTAATTGGACAAGATTAAGTGAAGGGAGGAGGAAAATGACCTAAATATTCTTCCAATGACACAAAAACACCTATTAGATGCACAAGATTAGTTAGAAACCCTAATTGGACAAGAATTAGCCTACGGAGGACAAAAATGACCAAATTGTTCATCCAATGATACAAAACACCTATTGGATGCACAAGATTGGTTAAAAACCCTAATCAGACAACATTGAGTGTAGGGAGGACGAAAATGACCTAAATGTTCATCCAATGCAAAAAACACCTATTGGATGCACAAGATTGGTTAAAAAACATAATAGGACAAGATTAAGTGTAGGGAGGACGAAAATGACCTAAATGTTCATCCAATGACACAAAACACATATTGGATGCACAAGATTGGTTAAAAACCCTAATTGGACAAGAATTAGCCTAGGGAGGACGAAAATAACCTAATTGTTCATCCAATGACACAAAAACACCTATTGGATGCAGAAGATTGGTCACAAACCCTAATTGGACAAGATTAAGTTTAGGGAGGACGAAAATGACCTAATTGTTCATCCAATGATACAAAACTCCTATTGGATGCAGAAGATTGGTTAGAAACCCTAATTGGACAAGAATTAGCCTAGTGATGACGAAACGGACCTAAATGTTCATCCAATGACACAAAACACCTATTGGATGAACAAGATTGGTTAAAAACCCTAATTGGTCAAGATTAAGTGAAGGGAGGACGAAAATAACCTAAATATTCTTCCAATGACACAAAAACACCGATTGGATGCACAAGATTGGTTAGAAACCCTAATTGGACAAGATTAAGTTTAGGGAGGACGAAAATGAGCTAGTTGTTCATCCAATGACACAAAAACACCTATTGGATGCACAAGATTGGTTACAAACCCTAATTGGACAAGAATAAGCCTAGGGAGGACGAAAATGACCTAAATGTTCATCCAATGACACAAAACACCTATTGGATGCACAAGATTGGTTCAAAACCCTAATTGGTCAAGATTAAGTTTAGGGAGGACGAAAATGACCTAATTGTTCATCCAATGACACAAAAACACCTATTGGATGCATAAGATTGGTTACAAACCCTAATTGGACAAGAATTAGCCTAGGGAGGACGAAAAGGACCTAAATGTTCATCCAATGACACAAAACACCTATTGGATGCACAAGATTGGTTAAAAACCCTAATTGGTCAAGATTAAGTGAAGGGAGGACGAAAATGACCTAAATATTCTTCCAATGACACAAAAACACCGATTGGATGCACAAGATTGGTTAGAAACCCTAATTGGAAGAGATTAAGTTTAGGGAGGACGGAAATGACCTAATTGTTCATCCAATGACACAAAAACACCTATTGGATGCACAAGATTGCTTAGAAACCCTAATTGGACAAGAATTACCGTAGTGAGGACGAAAAGGACCTAAATTTTCATCCAATGACACAAAACACCTATTGGATGCACAAGATTGGTTAAAAACCCTAATTGTCAAGATTAAGTGAAGGGAGGACGAAAATGACCTAAATATTCTTCCAATGACACAAAAACACCGATTGGATGCACAAGATTGGTTAGAAACCCTAATTGGACAAGATTAAGTTTAGGGAGGACGAAAATAACATAATTGTTCATCCAATGACACAAAACACCTATTGGATGCACAAGATTGGTTAAACACCCTAATTGGACAAGAATTAGCATAGGGAGGACGAAAAGGACCTAAATGTTCATCCAATGACACAAAACACCTATTGGATGCACAAGATTGATTAAAAACTCTAATTCGACAAGATTAAGTGAAGGGAGGAGGAAAATGACCTAAATATTCTTCCAAGTACAGAAAAACACCTATTAGATGCACAAGATTGGTTAGAAACCCTAATTGAACAAGAATAAGCCTAGGGACGACGAAAATAACGTAATTGTTCATCCAATGACACAAAACACCTATTGGATGCACAAGATTGGTTAAACACCCTAATTGGACAAGATTAAGTGTAGGGAGGACGAAAATGACCTAAATGTTCATCCAATGACACAAAAAACCTATTGGATGCACAAGATTGGTTAAAAAACCTAATTGGACAAGATTAAGTGTAGGGAGGATGAAAATGACCTAAATGTTCATCCAATGACACAAAAAACCTATTGGATGCACAAGATTGGTTAAAAACCCTAATTGGACAAGAATTAGCCTAGGGTGGACGAAAATGACCTAATTGTTCATCCAATGACACAAAAACACCTATTGGATGCAGAAGATTGGTTACAAACCCTAATTGGACAAGATTAAGTTTAGGGAGGACGAAAATGACCTAATTGTTCATCCAATGACACAAAAACACCTATTGGATGCACAAGATTGGTTAGAAACCCTAATTGGACAAGAATTAGCCTAGGGATGACGAAAAGGACCTAAATGTTCATCCAATGATACAAATCACCTATTGGATGCACAAGATTGGTTAAAAACCCTAATTGGTCAAGATTAAGTGAAGGGAGGACGAAAATGACCTAAATATTCTTCCAATGACACAAAAACACCGATTGGATGCACAAGATTGGTTAGAAACCCTAATTGGACAAGATTAAGTTTAGGGAGGACGAAAATGACCTAATTGTTCATCCAATGACACAAAAACACCGATTGGATGCACAAGATTGGTTAGAAACCCTAATTGGACAAGATTAAGTTTAGGGAGGACGAAAATGACCTAATTGTTCATCCAATGACACAAAAACACCTATTGGATGCACAAGATTGGTTACAAACCCTAATTGGACAAGAATTAGCCTAGGGAGGACGAAAAGGCCCTAATTTTCATCCAATGACACAAAACATCTATTGGATGCACAAGATTGGTTAAAAACCCTAATTGGACAAGATTAAGTGAAGGGAGGACGAAAATGACCTAAATTTTTATCCAATGACACAAAAAACCTATTGGGTGCACAAGATTGGTTAAAAACCCTAATTGGACAAGATTAAGTGTAGGGAGGACGAAAACAACCTAAATCTTCTTCCAATGACACAAAAACACCTATTTGATGCACAAGATTGGTTCGAAACCCTAATTGGACAAGAATAAGTCTAGGGAGGACGAAAATGACCTAGTTGTTCATACAATGACACAAAACACTTATTCGATGCACAAGATTGGTTAAAAACCTAATTGGACAAGAATTAGCCTAGGGAGGACGAAAATGACCTAATTGTTCATCCAATGACACAAAAACACCTATTGGATGCACAAGATTGGTTAGAAACCATAATTGGACAAGATTAAGTTTTGGGAGGACGAAAATGACCTAATTGTTCATCCAATGACACAAAAACACCTATTGGATGCACAAGATTGGTTACAAACCCTAATTGGACAAGAATTAGCCTAGGGAGGACGAAAAGGCCCTAATTTTCATCCAATGACACAAAACATCTATTGGATGCACAAGATTGGTTAAAAACCCTAATTGGACAAGATTAAGTGAAGGGAGGACGAAAATGACCTAAATTTTTATCCAATGACACAAAAAACCTATTGGGTGCACAAGATTGGTTAAAAACCCTAATTGGACAAGATTAAGTGTAGGGAGGACGAAAACAACCTAAATCTTCTTCCAATGACACAAAAACACCTATTTGATGCACAAGATTGGTTAAAAACCCTAATTGGTCAAGATTAAGTGAAGGGAGGTCGAAAATGACCTAAATATTCTTCCAATGACACAAAAACACCGATTGGATGCACAAGATTGGTTAGAAACCCTAATTGGACAAGATTAAGTTTAGGGAGGACGAAAATGACCTAATTGTTCATCCAATGACACAAAAACACCGATTGGATGCACAAGATTGGTTAGAAACCCTAATTGGACAAGATTAAGTTTAGGGAGGACGAAAATGACCTAATTGTTCATCCAATGACACAAAAACACCTATTGGATGCACAAGATTGGTTACAAACCCTAATTGGACAAGAATTAGCCTAGGGAGGACGAAAAGGCCCTAATTTTCATCCAATGACACAAAACACCTATTGGATGCACAAGATTGGTTAAAAACCCTAATTGGACAAGATTAAGTGCAGGGAGGACGAAAATGACCTAAATTTTTATCCAATGACACAAAAAACCTATTGGGTGCACAAGATTGGTTAAAAACCCTAATTGGATAAGATTAAGTGTAGGGAGGACGAAAACAACCTAAATCTTCTTCCAATGACACAAAAACACTTATTTGATGCACAAGATTGGTTAAAAACCCTAATTGGTCAAGATTAAGTGAAGGGAGGTCGAAAATGACCTAAATATTCTTCCAATGACACAAAAACACATGATTGGATGCACAAGATTGGTTAGAAACCCTAATTGGACAAGATTAAGTTTAGGGAGGACGAAAATGACCTAATTGTTCATCCAATGACACAAAAACACCGATTGGATGCACAAGATTGGTTAGAAACCCTAATTGGACAAGATTAAGTTTAGGGAGGACGAAAATGACCTAATTGTTCATCCAATGACACAAAAACACCTATTGGATGCACAAGATTGGTTACAAACCCTAATTGGACAAGAATTAGCCTAGGGAGGACGAAAAGGCCCTAATTTTCATCCAATGACACAAAACACCTATTGGATGCACAAGATTGGTTAAAAACCCTAATTGGACAAGATTAAGTTTAGGGAGGACGAAAATGACCTAATTGTTCATCCAATGACACAAAAACACCTATTGGATGCATAAGATTGGTTACAAACCCTAATTGGACAAGAATTAGCCTAGGGAGGACGAAAAGGACCTAAATGTTCATCCAATGACACAAAACACCTATTGGATGCACAAGATTGGTTAAAAACCCTAATTGGTCAAGATTAAGTGAAGGGAGGACGAAAATGACCTAAATATTCTTCGAATGACACAAAAACACCGATTGGATGCACAAGATTGGTTAGAAACCCTAATTGGACAAGATTAAGTTTAGGGAGGACGAAAATGACCTAATTGTTCATCCAATGACACAAAAACACCTATTTGATGCACAAGATTGGTTCGAAACCCTAATTGGACAAGAATAAGTCTAGGGAGGACGAAAATGACCTAGTTGTTCATACAATGACACAAAACACCTATTGGATGCACAAGATTGGTTAAAAACCTAATTGGACAAGAATTAGCCTAGGGAGGACGAAAATGACCTAATTGTTCATCCAATGACACAAAAACACCTATTGGATGCACAAGATTGGTTAAAAACCCTAATTGGACAAGATTAAGTGAAGGGAGGACGAAAATGACCTAAATTTTTATCCAATGACACAAGAAACCTATTGGGTGCACAACATGGGTTAAAAACCCTAATTGGACAAGATTAAGTGTAGGGAGGACGAAAACAACCTAAATCTTCTTCCAATGACACAAAAACACCTATTTGATGCACAAGATTGGTTCGAAACCCTAATTGGACAAGAATAAGTCTAGGGAGGACGAAAATGACCTAGTTGTTCATACAATGACACAAAATACCTATTCGATGCACAAGATTGGTTAAAAACCTAATTGGACAAGAATTAGCCTAGGGAGGACGAAAATGACCTAATTGTTCATCCAATGACACAAAAACACCTATTGGATGCACAAGATTGGTTAGAAACCATAATTGGACAAGATTAAGTTTAGGGAGGACGAAAATGACCTAATTGTTCATCCAATGACACAAAAACACCTATTGGATGCCCAAGATTGGTTAGAAATCCTAATTGGACAAGATTAAGTTTTGGGGAGGACGAAAATTACCTAAATGTTCATCCAATGACACAAAACACCTATTGGATGCACAAGATTGGTTAAAAACCCTAATTGGACAAGAATTAGCCTAGGGATGACGAAAATGACCTAATTGTTCATCCAATGACAAAAAACACCTATTGGATGCACAAGATTGGTTAAAAACCCTAATTGGACAAGAATTAGCCTAGGGATGACGAAAAGGACCTAATTGTTCATCCAATGACACAAAACACCTATTGGATGCAGAAGATTGGTTACAAACCCTAATTGGACAAGATTAAGTTTAGGGAGGACGAAAATGACCTAATTGTTCATCCAATGACACAAAAACACCTATTGGATGCACAAGATTGGTTAGAAACCCTAATTGGACAAGAATTAGCCTAGGGATGACGAAAAGGACCTAAATGTTCATCCAATGACACAACACACCTATTGGAAGCACAAGATTGGTTAAAAACCCTAATTGGTCAAGATTAAGTGAAGGGAGGACGAAAATGACCTTAATATTCTTCCAATGACACAAAAACACCGATTGGATGCACAAGATTGGTTAGAAACCATAATTGGACAAGATTAAGTTTAGGGAGGACGAAAATGACCTAATTGTTCATCCAATGACACAAAAATACCAATTGGATGCACAAGATTGGTTACAAACCCTAATTGGACAAGAATTAGCCTAGGGAGGACGAAAAGGACCTAAATGTTCATCCAATGACACAAAACACCTATTGGATGCACAAGATTGGTTACAAACCCTAATTGGACAAGATTAAGTTTAGGGAGGACGAAAATGACCTAATTGTTCATCCAATGACACAAAACACCTATTGGATGCACAAGATTGGTTAGAAACCCTAATTGGACAAGATTAAGTGAAGGGAGGACTAAAATAACCTAAATATTCTTCCAATGACACAAAAACACCGATTG
>JBBPBS010000317.1:20187-39939 GCA_037974835.1 Cicer judaicum | reverse complement strand
GACTTCGAATTTTTTCATGAATTTTTGCACGAATGTTCATCAACACCATCATAGCATCCACAAAAAAATTTGGAATTTTTTGACAAACGGTGAATTTTTTAAAAATTTTATAAAGTGCAGATTTTCGAGTTGAGGTACCTAGGCATGGAATTTTTTCATGATTTTTTACAGGGACGTTGCACATAATTAGAAAACGCTTCCCACAAAAAATTAGAATTTTCTGACGTGGGATGAATTAATTATAATTTTTTAAAGTGCAGAAAATATTAAAAGTATTATTTAAAAAAAATTTAAAAAATAAAAAATTAATTTAGAGCAAAAATTACTGTGGGACTTGCATCATAAAACACAAAACAACAACATCCAAATTTTCTATGAAAAGAAATTTAGGATTTTGTTACTAAGTGACTAAGAGCTGGCCATGTGACTAGGTGACTGGGGGTGACTGGGGACTGGGGGCATACGTGGGATGACTGGGGACTGGGAGCTTACGTGAACTTACTGGGGGCTGACTGGGGACAGGGAGCTTATGTGGGCTGACTGGGGACTGGGAGACTGGGGCCTGACTGGGGACCGGGAGCTTACGTTGGCTGACTGGGGAGTGGGGGCTTACCCGGGGCTGTCTGGAGACACAGGTGAAGGGGGCCCCAATCCTCGAGAGCATAGGACATAGCTTACCACAACTCGGACAACACCCACCCGTGAGGTGCCGAATCCAGTCCGAGTCATGTTCACTACCACCTACACCCGGGGGGAGCAGTCCATGACTAAGGTGTTAGGGACTTCCAATGCCAGCCAGCCCCGACCACGAGCTTGCACAGCCAGTTTGACAGCAGGACGTGGCCGTCCAAGACATCCCGTGACTGCCATAGTCAAAAAAAATGACTAGGACAACGTTCAGTCCAAGTAAGACACGCCCAGCAAGAGCTGGCACATTCTGTCCGAGTGCTGGCCGAGAGCTGGCACATTCTGTCCTAGCACACCCTAGTCATGACCTGCGAGGTCCTCCCCCCATATATGTCTGAAGTGTTTTTTCCAGTTTTGTACAAAGAGAGCCCTTTTTTCGCTATAGGAGGAATGTTTCAGTTGAGGCACTTAGACTTCGAATTTTTTCATGAATTTTTGCACGAATGTTCATCAACACCATCATAGCATCCACAAAAAAATTTGGAATTTTTTGACAAACGGTGAATTTTTTAAAAATTTTATAAAGTGCAGATTTTCGAGTTGAGGTACCTAGGCATGGAATTTTTTCATGATTTTTTACAGGGACGTTGCACATAATTAGAAAACGCTTCCCACAAAAAATTAGAATTTTCTGACGTGGGATGAGTTAATTATAATTTTTTAAAGTGCAGAAAATATTAAAAGTATTATTTAAAAAAAATTTAAAAAATAAAAAATTAATTTAGAGCAAAAATTACTGTGGGACTTGCATCATAAAACACAAAACAACAACATCCAAATTTTCTATGAAAAGAAATTTAGGATTTTGTTACTAAGTGACTAAGTGCTGGCCATGTGACTAGGTGACTGGGGGTGACTGGGGACTGGGGGCATACGTGGGATGACTGGGGACTGGGAGCTTACGTGAACTTACTGGGGGCTGACTGGGGACAGGGAGCTTATGTGGGCTGACTGGGGACTGGGAGACTGGGGCCTGACTGGGGACCGGGAGCTTACGTTGGCTGACTGGGGAGTGGGGGCTTACCCGGGGCTGTCCGGAGACACAGGTGAAGGGGGCCCCAATCCTCGAGAGCATAGGACATAGCTTACCACAACTCGGACAACACCCACCCGTGAGGTGCCGAATCCAGTCCGAGTCATGTTCACTACCACCTACACCCGGGGGGAGCAGTCCATGACTAAGGTGTTAGGGACTTCCAATGCCAGCCAGCCCAGACCACGAGCTTGCACAGCCAGTTTGACAGCAGGACGTGGCCGTCCAAGACATCCCGTGACTGCCATAGTCAAAAAAAATGACTAGGACAACGTTCAGTCCAAGTAAGACACGCCCAGCAAGAGCTGGCTGATTCTGTCCGAGAGCTGGCCGAGAGCTGGCACATTCTGTCCGAGCACACCCTAGTCATGACCTGCGAGGTCCTCCCCCCATATATGTCTGAAGTGTTTTTTCCAGTTTTGTACAAAGAGAGCCCTTTTTTCGCTATAGGAGGAATGTTTCAGTTGAGGCACTTAGACTTCGAATTTTTTCATGAATTTTTGCACGAATGTTCATCAACACCATCATAGCATCCACAAAAAAATTTGGAATTTTTTGACAAACGGTGAATTTTTTAAAAATTTTATAAAGTGCAGATTTTCGAGTTGAGGTACCTAGGCATGGAATTTTTTCATGATTTTTTACAGGGACGTTGCACATAATTAGAAAACGCTTCCCACAAAAAATTAGAAGTTTCTGACGTGGGATGAATTAATTATAATTTTTTAAAGTGCAGAAAATATTAAAAGTATTATTTAAAAAAAATTTAAAAAATAAAAAATTAATTTAGAGCAAAAATTACTGTGGGACTTGCATCATAAAACACAAAACAACAACATCCAAATTTTCTATGAAAAGAAATTTAGGATTTTGTTACTAAGTGACTAAGTGCTGGCCATGTGACTAGGTGACTGGGGGTGACTGGGGACTGGGGGCATACGTGGGATGACTGGGGACTGGGAGCTTACGTGAACTTACTGGGGGCTGACTGGGGACAGGGAGCTTATGTGGGCTGACTGGGGACTGGGAGACTGGGGCCTGACTGGGGACCGGGAGCTTACGTTGGCTGACTGGGGAGTGGGGGCTTACCCGGGGCTGTCTGGAGACACAGGTGAAGGGGGCCCCAATCCTCGAGAGCGTAGGACATAGCTTACCACAACTCGGACAACACCCACCCGTGAGGTGCCGAATCCAGTCCGAGTCATGTTCACTACCACCTACACCCGGGGGGAGCAGTCCATGACTAAGGTGTTAGGGACTTCCAATGCCAGCCAGCCCAGACCACGAGCTTGCACAGCCAGTTTGACAGCAGGACGTGGCCGTCCAAGACATCCCGTGACTGCCATAGTCAAAAAAAATGACTAGGACAACGTTCAGTCCAAGTAAGACACGCCCAGCAAGAGCTGGCACATTCTGTCCGAGTGCTGGCCGAGAGCTGGCACATTCTGTCCTAGCACACCCTAGTCATGACCTGCGAGGTCCTCCCCCCATATATGTCTGAAGTGTTTTTTCCAGTTTTGTACGAAGAGAGCCCTTTTTTCGCTATAGGAGGAATGTTTCAGTTGAGGCACTTAGACTTCGAATTTTTTCATGAAATTTTGCACGAATGTTCATCAACACAATAATAGCATCCACAAAAAAATTTGGAATTTTTTGACAAACGGTGAATTTTTAAAAAAATATATAAAGTGCAGATTTTCGAGTTGAGGTACCTAGGCATGGAATTTTTTCATGATTTTTTACAGGGACGTTGCACATAATTAGAAAACGCTTCCCACAAAAAATTAGAATTTTCTGACGTGGGATGAATTAATTATAATTTTTTAAAGTGCAGAAAATATTAAAAATATTATTAAAAAAAATTTAAAAAATTAAAAAATTAATTTAGAGCAAAAATTACTGTGGGACTTGCATCATAAAACACAAAACAACAACATCCAAATTTTCTATGAAAAGAAATTTAGGATTTTGTTACTAAGTGACTAAGTGCTGGCCATGTGACTAGGTGACTGGGGGTGACTGGGGACTGGGGGCATACGTGGGATGACTGGGGACTGGGAGCTTACGTGAACTTACTGGGGGCTGACTGGGGACAGGGAGCTTATGTGGGCTGACTGGGGACTGGGAGACTGGGGCCTGACTGGGGACCGGGAGCTTACGTTGGCTGACTGGGGAGTGGGGGCTTACCCGGGGCTGTCTGGAGACACAGGTGAAGGGGGCCCCAATCCTCGAGAGCATAGGACATAGCTTACCACAACTCGGACAACACCCACCCGTGAGGCGCCGAATCCAGTCCGAGTCATGTTCACTACCACCTACACCCGGGGGGAGCAGTCCATGACTAAGGTGTTAGGGACTTCCAATGCCAGCCAGCCCAGACCACGAGCTTGCACAGCCAGTTTGACAGCAGGACGTGGCCGTCCAAGACATCCCGTGACTGCCATAGTCAAAAAAAATGACTAGGACAACGTTCAGTCCAAGTAAGACACGCCCAGCAAGAGCTGGCACATTCTGTCCGAGTGCTGGCCGAGAGCTGGCACATTCTGTCCTAGCACACCCTAGTCATGACCTGCGAGGTCCTCCCCCCATATATGTCTGAAGTGTTTTTTCCAGTTTTGTACAAAGAGAGCCCTTTTTTCGCTATAGGAGGAATGTTTCAGTTGAGGCACTTAGACTTCGAATTTTTTCATGAATTTTTGCACGAATGTTCATCAACACCATCATAGCATCCACAAAAAAATTTGGAATTTTTTGACAAACGGTGAATTTTTTAAAAATTTTATAAAGTGCAGATTTTCGAGTTGAGGTACCTAGGCATGGAATTTTTTCATGATTTTTTACAGGGACGTTGCACATAATTAGAAAACGCTTCCCACAAAAAATTAGAATTTTCTGACGCGGGATGAATTAATTATAATTTTTTAAAGTGCAGAAAATATTAAAAGTATTATTTAAAAAAAATTTAAAAAATAAAAAATTAATTTAGAGCAAAAATTACTGTGGGACTTGCATCATAAAACACAAAACAACAACATCCAAATTTTCTATGAAAAGAAATTTAGGATTTTGTTACTAAGTGACTAAGTGCTGGCCATGTGACTAGGTGACTGGGGGTGACTGGGGACTGGGGGCATACGTGGGATGACTGGGGACTGGGAGCTTACGTGAACTTACTGGGGGCTGACTGGGGACAGGGAGCTTATGTGGGCTGACTGGGGACTGGGAGACTGGGGCCTGACTGGGGACCGGGAGCTTACGTTGGCTGACTGGGGAGTGGGGGCTTACCCGGGGCTGTCTGGAGACACAGGTGAAGGGGGCCCCAATCCTCGAGAGCATAGGACATAGCTTACCACAACTCGGACAACACCCACCCGTGAGGTGCCGAATCCAGTCCGAGTCATGTTCACTACCACCTACACCCGGGGGGAGCAGTCCATGACTAAGGTGTTAGGGACTTCCAATGCCATCCAGCCCAGACCACGAGCTTGCACAGCCAGTTTGACAGCAGGACGTGGCCGTCCAAGACATCCCGTGACTGCCATAGTCAAAAAAAATGACTAGGACAACGTTCAGTCCAAGTAAGACACGCCCAGCAAGAGCTGGCACATTCTGTCCGAGTGCTGGCCGAGAGCTGGCACATTCTGTCCTAGCACACCCTAGTCATGACCTGCGAGGTCCTCCCCCCATATATGTCTGAAGTGTTTTTTCCAGTTTTGTACAAAGAGAGCCCTTTTTTCGCTATAGGAGGAATGTTTCAGTTGAGGCACTTAGACTTCGAATTTTTTCATGAAATTTTGCACGAATGTTCATCAACACAATAATAGCATCCACAAAAAAATTTGGAATTTTTTGACAAACGGTGAATTTTTTAAAAAATATACAAAGTGCAGATTTTCGAGTTGAGGTACCTAGGCATGGAATTTTTTCACGATTTTTTACAGGGACGTTGCACATAATTAGAAAACGCTTCCCACAAAAAATTAGAATTTTCTGACGTGGGATGAATTAATTATAATTTTTTAAAGTGCAGAAAATATTAAAAATATTATTAAAAAAAATTTAAAAAATTAAAAAATTAATTTAGAGCAAAAATTACTGTGGGACTTGCATCATAAAACACAAAACAACAACATCAAAATTTTCTATGAAAAAAATTTAGGATTTTGTTACTAAGTGACTAAGTGCTGGCCAGGTGACTAGGTGACTGGGGGCTGACTGGGGACTGGGAGCACTTACGTGGGCTGACTGGGAGCTTACGTTGGCTGACTGGGGGCTGTCTGGGGACTGGGAGCTTACGTGAGCTTACTGGGGGCTGACTGGGGATTGGGAGCTTACTGGGGGCCGACTGGGGACAGGGAGCTTACGTGGGCTGACTGGCGACAGGGAGCTTACGTGGGCTGACTGGGAGCTTACGCGGGCATGACTGGGGGCTCGTGGTTTCTGACTCGCGCGTCTCGATTTACCCACATCCGACAAAATAATTTGATTCCGTAGCTAGGCCCCCTCAACTAGACATCCAACACGCGCGCGCAGGCATAATTTAAGGCAACCATTATTTAGGGACAATGTGAAAAAAACACAAAAGTTCATCTCAAGCACCGCGTCCGAAGATTCAGTCAATACATGGGCACCTCCCTAGACATACATACGAGTACATCTAGAAAGGGCTCATACGTAAAACTACAAAAGCCACCACAAGACCGTGCAACGGCAGGGGATGGATCAAGCGTAACAAGCCACGCGGATACCGTTTCGAAGGTAAGCAAAACAGGAACCACATACGAACACCAAGGGCGTACAACGAAAACTGACAAGGATTACATGCAGACCGTTCTATGCAAAAGCAGAGAGCCGGCAAACACAATTAACCAAAGCACATCTCACACGCCAACGCGTAAGCAAGACCCAACATCACCGAACGCACCACGCCCCACAACGCAAAGCATTGCAAGCACATGAAGTCGTCCAACAATGCCGGCACCGCATCGCTAAGCATGACAAATTAAATCCAACCACCCCTTGTGACAGACACAAGAGACAAAACCTGAGGGACGGGACGCTTGCTTCCGAGCCCGGACAACTGCATCGGGGCTATGCTCACGGAACAACTGAAAGACAAGGGTTAACTTTAATCTAGGACCAAATGAAGGACCAATAAGAAACCCAACGTTTTCAGAAGTTCAATGAAGTCACGACCCGAAGACGAGGGACGGAACTGAAAAAACCTGAGGGACGGGACGCTTGCTTCCGAGTCCGGACAACTGCAACGGGGCTATGCTCACGGAACAACTGAACGACAAGGGTTAACTTTAATCTAGGACCAAATGAAGGACCAATAAGAAACCCAACGTTTTCAGAAGTCCAATGAAGTCACGACCCGAAGCCGAGGGACGGAACTGAAAAAACCTGAGGGACGGGACGCTTTCTTCCGAGTCGGGACAACTGCATCGGGGGCGTGACTCATGGAACAACTGAATGACAAGGGTTAACTTTAATCTAGGACCACATGAAGGACCAATAAGAAACCCGACGCATTCAAAAGTTCAATGAAGTCACTCCCCGAAGCCAACCAAGTTCCGATAAGCCCACCAGCCATGGATCATTATGCCGCTGTCTGTGAAGACTGAAGCAGGCACGGGGCAACCCATGGAAAAACCAACACCCGCTTGGTTGACACAAGTGAAGGGGCCCCTAATCCTCGAGAGCATAGGACATAGCTTACCACAACTCTGACAACACCCACCCGTGAGGTGCCAAATCCAGTCCGAGTCATGTTCACTACCACCTACACCCGGGGGGAGCAGTCCATGACTAAGGTGTTAGGGACTTCCAATGCCAGCCAGCCCAGACCACGAGCTTGCACAGCCAGTTTGACAGCAGGACGAGGCCGTCCAAGACATCCCGTGACTGCCATAGTCAAAAAAAATGACTAGGACAACGTTCAGTCCAAGTAAGACACGCCCAGCAAGAGCTGGCTGATTCTGTCCGAGAGCTGGCCGAGAGCTGGCACATTCTGTCCGAGCACACCCTAGTCATGTCCTGCGAGGTCCTCCCCCCATATATGTCTGAAGTGTTTTTTCCAGTTTTGTACAAAGAGAGCCCTTTTTTCGCTATAGGAGGAATGTTTCAGTTGAGGCACTTAGACTTCGAATTTTTTCATGAATTTTTGCACGAATGTTCATCAACACCATCATAGCATCCACAAAAAAATTTGGAATTTTTTGACAAACGGTGAATTTTTTAAAAATTTTATAAAGTGCAGATTTTCGAGTTGAGGTACCTAGGCATGGAATTTTTTCATGATTTTTTACAGGGACGTTGCACATAATTAGAAAACGCTTCCCACAAAAAATTAGAATTTTCTGACGTGGGATGAATTAATTATAATTTTTTAAAGTGCAGAAAATATTAAAAGTATTATTTAAAAAAAATTTAAAAAATAAAAAATTAATTTAGAGCAAAAATTACTGTGGGACTTGCATCATAAAACACAAAACAACAACATCCAAATTTTCTATGAAAAGAAATTTAGGATTTTGTTACTAAGTGACTAAGTGCTGGCCATGTGACTGGGTGACTGGGGGTGACTGGGGACTGGGGGCATACGTGGGATGACTGGGGACTGGGAGCTTACGTGAACTTACTGGGGGCTGACTGGGGACAGGGAGCTTATGTGGGCTGACTGGGGACTGGGAGACTGGGGCCTGACTGGGGACCGGGAGCTTACGTTGGCTGACTGGGGAGTGGGGGCTTACCCGGGGCTGTCTGGAGACACAGGTGAAGGGGGCCCCAATCCTCGAGAGCATAGGACATAGCTTACCACAACTCGGACAACACCCACCCGTGAGGTGCCGAATCCAGTCCGAGTCATGTTCACTACCACCTACACCCGGGGGGAGCAGTCCATGACTAAGGTGTTAGGGACTTCCAATGCCAGCCAGCCCAGACCACGAGCTTGCACAGCCAGTTTGACAGCAGGGCGTGGCCGTCCAAGACATCCCGTGACTGCCATAGTCAAAAAAAATGACTAGGACAACGTTCAGTCCAAGTAAGACACGCCCAGCAAGAGCTGGCACATTCTGTCCGAGTGCTGGCCGAGAGCTGGCACATTCTGTCCTAGCACACCCTAGTCATGACCTGCGAGGTCCTCCCCCCATATATGTCTGAAGTGTTTTTTCCAGTTTTGTACAAAGAGAGCCCTTTTTTCGCTATAGGAGGAATGTTTCAGTTGAGGCACTTAGACTTCGAATTTTTTCATGAAATTTTGCACGAATGTTCATCAACACAATAATAGCATCCACAAAAAAATTTGGAATTTTTTGACAAACGGTGAATTTTTAAAAAAATATATAAAGTGCAGATTTTCGAGTTGAGGTACCTAGGCATGGAATTTTTTCACGATTTTTTACAGGGACGTTGCACATAATTAGAAAACGCTTCCCACAAAAAATTAGAATTTTCTGACGTGGGATGAATTAATTATAATTTTTTAAAGTGCAGAAAATATTAAAAATATTATTAAAAAAAATTTAAAAAATTAAAAAATTAATTTAGAGCAAAAATTACTGTGGGACTTGCATCATAAAACACAAAACAACAACATCAAAATTTTCTATGAAAAGAAATTTAGGATTTTGTTACTAAGTGACTAAGTGCTGGCCATGTGACTAGGTGACTGGGGGTGACTGGGGACTGGGGGCATACGTGGGATGACTGGGGACTGGGAGCTTACGTGAACTTACTGGGGGCTGACTGGGGACAGGGAGCTTATGTGGGCTGACTGGGGACTGGGAGACTGGGGCCTGACTGGGGACCGGGAGCTTACGTTGGCTGACTGGGGAGTGGGGGCTTACCCGGGGCTGTCTGGAGACACAGGTGAAGGGGGCCCCAATCCTCGAGAGCATAGGACATAGCTTACCACAACTCGGACAACACCCACCCGTGAGGTGCCGAATCCAGTCCGAGTCATGTTCACTACCACCTACACCCGGGGGGAGCAGTCCATGACTAAGGTGTTAGGGACTTCCAATGCCAGCCAGCCCAGACCACGAGCGTGCACAGCCAGTTTGACAGCAGGACGTGGCCGTCCAAGACATCCCGTGACTGCCATAGTCAAAAAAAATGACTAGGACAACGTTCAGTCCAAGTAAGACACGCCCAGCAAGAGCTGGCACATTCTGTCCGAGTGCTGGCCGAGAGCTGGCACATTCTGTCCTAGCACACCCTAGTCATGACCTGCGAGGTCCTCCCCCCATATATGTCTGAAGTGTTTTTTCCAGTTTTGTACAAAGAGAGCCCTTTTTTCGCTATAGGAGGAATGTTTCAGTTGAGGCACTTAGACTTCGAATTTTTTCATGAATTTTTGCACGAATGTTCATCAACACCATCATAGCATCCACAAAAAAATTTGGAATTTTTTGACAAACGGTGAATTTTTTAAAAATTTTATAAAGTGCAGATTTTCGAGTTGAGGTACCTAGGCATGGAATTTTTTCATGATTTTTTACAGGGACGTTGCACATAATTAGAAAACGCTTCCCACACAAAATTAGAATTTTCTGACGTGGGATGAATTAATTATAATTTTTTAAAGTGCAGAAAATATTAAAAGTATTATTTAAAAAAAATTTAAAAAATAAAAAATTAATTTAGAGCAAAAATTACTGTGGGACTTGCATCATAAAACACAAAACAACAACATCCAAATTTTCTATGAAAAGAAATTTAGGATTTTGTTACTAAGTGACTAAGTGCTGGCCATGTGACTAGGTGACTGGGGGTGACTGGGGACTGGGGGCATACGTGGGATGACTGGGGACTGGGAGCTTACGTGAACTTACTGGGGGCTGACTGGGGACAGGGAGCTTATGTGGGCTGACTGGGGACTGGGAGACTGGGGCCTGACTGGGGCCCGGGAGCTTACGTTGGCTGACTGGGGAGTGGGGGCTTACCCGGGGCTGTCTGGAGACACAGGTGAAGGGGGCCCCAATCCTCGAGAGCATAGGACATAGCTTACCACAACTCGGACAACACCCACCCGTGAGGTGCCGAATCCAGTCCGAGTCATGTTCACTACCACCTACACCCGGGGGGAGCAGTCCATGACTAAGGTGTTAGGGACTTCCAATGCCAGCCAGCCCAGACCACGAGCTTGCACAGCCAGTTTGACAGCAGGACGTGGCCGTCCAAGACATCCCGTGACTGCCATAGTCAAAAAAAATGACTAGGACAACGTTCAGTCCAAGTAAGACACGCCCAGCAAGAGCTGGCACATTCTGTCCGAGTGCTGGCCGAGAGCTGGCACATTCTGTCCTAGCACACCCTAGTCATGACCTGCGAGGTCCTCCCCCCATATATGTCTGAAGTGTTTTTTCCAGTTTTGTACAAAGAGAGCCCTTTTTTCGCTATAGGAGGAATGTTTCAGTTGAGGCACTTAGACTTCGAATTTTTTCATGAAATTTTGCACGAATGTCCATCAACACAATAATAGCATCCACAAAAAAATTTGGAATTTTTTGACAAACGGTGAATTTTTTAAAAAATATATAAAGTGCAGATTTTCGAGTTGAGGTACCTAGGCATGGAATTTTTTCACGATTTTTTACAGGGACGTTGCACATAATTAGAAAACGCTTCCCACAAAAAATTAGAATTTTCTGACGTGGGATGAATTAATTATAATTTTTTAAAGTGCAGAAAATATTAAAAATATTATTAAAAAAAATTTAAAAAATTAAAAAATTAATTTAGAGCAAAAATTACTGTGGGACTTGCATCATAAAACACAAAACAACAACATCAAAATTTTCTATGAAAAAAATTTAGGATTTTGTTACTAAGTGACTAAGTGCTGGCCATGTGACTAGGTGACTGGGGGCTGACTGGGGACTGGGAGCACTTACGTGGGCTGACTGGGAGCTTACGTTGGCTGACTGGGGGCTGTCTGGGGACTGGGAGCTTACGTGAGCTTACTGGGGGCTGACTGGGGATTGGGAGCTTACTGGGGGCCGACTGGGACAGGGAGCTTACGTGGGCTGACTGGCGACAGGGAGCTTACGTGGGCTGACTGGGAGCTTACGCGGGCATGACTGGGGGCTCGTGGTTTCTGACTCGCGCGTCTCGATTTACCCACATCCGACAAAATAATTTGATTCCGTAGCTAGGCCCCCTCAACTAGACATCCAACACGCGCGCGCACGCCACGTCCACGTCTTAGTCGTAGTCGTAGTCGTCGCGCGCGTCTTGATTTACCCACAACCGATAAAAAAAATTGATCCGGTTGCTACGCCCAACAACTAGCAAGCCAACACACGCGCGCGCGCCACGTCCACGTCTTAGTCGTAGTCGTAGTCGTAGTCGTAGTCGTCGCGCGCGCGTCTTGATTTACCTACATCCTTCCCCAAATTTTCGATTCCGTTGCTTCGCCCCTCAACTAGCAAGCCAACAAGCGCTCGGGCCCCGCCCACGCCTACGTCGTAGTCGTAGTCGTGGTCGTAGAGCTCGCACGCGTGATGGTTTTCCACATTCGAGCCAAATTTTTGATTTTGCTACACCGTCCGTCAATTCACAAGCCAACATTTGCCGGATCATGCCCACATCCTTCCAAAATTTTTTTGTCCTGGCCGACCCGGCCCAGTCCTGGGCGCGGGCGTAAAATCTGGCCTTGGCCAGGAGCTTGCATAGGGTCCCCCATATATGTCTGAAGTGTTTTTTCCAGTTTTGTACAAAGAGAGCCCTTTTTTCGCTATAGGAGGAATGTTTCAGTTGAGGCACTTAGACTTCGAATTTTTTCATGAAATTTTGCACGAATGTTCATCAACACAATAATAGCATCCACAAAAAAATTTGGAATTTTTTGACAAACGGTGAATTTTTAAAAAAATATATAAAGTGCAGATTTTCGAGTTGAGGTACCTAGGTATGGAATTTTTTCATGATTTTTTACAGGGACGTTGCACATAATTAGAAAACGCTTCCCACAAAAAATTAGAATTTTCTGACGTGGGATGAATTAATTATAATTTTTTAAAGTGCAGAAAATATTAAAAATATTATTAAAAAAAATTTAAAAAATTAAAAAATTAATTTAGAGCAAAAATTACTGTGGGACTTGCATCATAAAACACAAAACAACAACATCAAAATTTTCTATGAAAAAAATTTAGGATTTTGTTACTAAGTGACTAAGTGCTGGCCATGTGACTAGGTGACTGGGGGCTGACTGGGGACTGGGAGCACTTACGTGGGCTGACTGGGAGCTTACGTTGGCTGACTGGGGGCTGTCTGGGGACTGGGAGCTTACGTGAGCTTACTGGGGGCTGACTGGGGATTGGGAGCTTACTGGGGGCCGACTGGGGACAGGGAGCTCACGTGGGCTGACTGGCGACAGGGAGCTTACGTGGGCTGACTGGGAGCTTACGCGGGCATGACTGGGGGCTCGTGGTTTCTGACTCGCGCGTCTCGATTTACCCACATCCGACAAAATAATTTGATTCCGTAGCTAGGCCCCCTCAACTAGACATCCAACACGCGCGCGCACGCCACGTCCACGTCTTAGTCGTAGTCGTAGTCGTCGCGCGCGTCTTGATTTACCCACAACCGATAAAAAAAATTGATCCGGTTGCTACGCCCAACAACTAGCAAGCCAACACACGCGCGCGCGCCACGTCCACGTCTTAGTCGTAGTCGTAGTCGTAGTCGTAGTCGTCGCGCGCGCGTCTTGATTTACCTGCATCCTTCCCCAAATTTTCGATTCCGTTGCTTCGCCCCTCAACTAGCAAGCCAACAAGCGCTCGAGCCCCGCCCACGCCTACGTCGTAGTCGTAGTCGTGGTCGTAGAGCTCGCACGCGTGATGGTTTTCCACATTCGAGCCAAATTTTTGATTTTGCTACACCGGCCGTCAATTCACAAGCCAACATTTGCCGGATCATGCCCACATCCTTCCAAAATTTTTTTGTCCTGGCCGACCCGGCCCAGTCCTGGGCGCGGGCGTAAAATCTGGCCTTGGCCAGGAGCTTGCATAGGGTCCCCCATATATGTCTGAAGTGTTTTTTCCAGTTTTGTACAAAGAGAGCCCTTTTTTCGCTATAGGAGGAATGTTTCAGTTGAGGCACTTAGACTTCGAATTTTTTCATGAAATTTTGCACGAATGTTCATCAACACAATAATAGCATCCACAAAAAAATTTGGAATTTTTTGACAAACGGTGAATTTTTAAAAAAATATATAAAGTGCAGATTTTCGAGTTGAGGTACCTAGGCATGGAATTTTTTCATGATATTTTACAGGGACGTTGCACATAATTAGAAAACGCTTCCCACAAAAAATTAGAATTTTCTGACGTGGGATGAATTAATTATAATTTTTTAAAGTGCAGAAAATATTAAAAGTATTATTTAAAAAAAATTTAAAAAATAAAAAATTAATTTAGAGCAAAAATTACTGTGGGACTTGCATCATAAAACACAAAACAACAACATCCAAATTTTCTATGAAAAGAAATTTAGGATTTTGTTACTAAGTGACTAAGTGCTGGCCATGTGACTAGGTGACTGGGGGTGAGTGGGGACTGGGGGCATACGTGGGATGACTGGGGACTGGGAGCTTACGTGAACTTACTGGGGGCTGACTGGGGACAGGGAGCTTATGTGGGCTGACTGGGGACTGGGAGACTGGGGCCTGACTGGGGACCGGGAGCTTACGTTGGCTGACTGGGGAGTGGGGGCTTACCCGGGGCTGTCTGGAGACACAGGTGAAGGGGGCCCCAATCCTCGAGAGCATAGGACATAGCTTACCACAACTCGGACAACACCCACCCGTGAGGTGCCGAATCCAGTCCGAGTCATGTTCACTACCACCTACACCCTGGGGGAGCAGTCCATGACTAAGGTGTTAGGGACTTCCAATGCCAGCCAGCCCAGACCACGAGCTTGCACAGCCAGTTTGACAGCAGGACGTGGCCGTCCAAGACATCCCGTGACTGCCATAGTCAAAAAAAATGACTAGGACAACGTTCAGTCCAAGTAAGACACGCCCAGCAAGAGCTGGCACATTCTGTCCGAGTGCTGGCCGAGAGCTGGCACATTCTGTCCTAGCACACCCTAGTCATGACCTGCGAGGTCCTCCCCCCATATATGTCTGAAGTGTTTTTTCCAGTTTTGTACAAAGAGAGCCCTTTTTTCGCTATAGGAGGAATGTTTCAGTTGAGGCACTTAGACTTCGAATTTTTTCATGAAATTTTGCACGAATGTTCATCAACACAATAATAGCATCCACAAAAAAATTTGGAATTTTTTGACAAACGGTGAATTTTTTAAAAAATATATAACGTGCAGATTTTCGAGTTGAGGTACCTAGGCATGGAATTTTTTCACGATTTTTTACAGGGACGTTGCACATAATTAGAAAACGCTTCCCACAAAAAATTAGAATTTTCTGACGTGGGATGAATTAATTATAATTTTTTAAAGTGCAGAAAATATTAAAAATATTATTAAAAAAAATTTAAAAAATTAAAAAATTAATTTAGAGCAAAAATTACTGTGGGACTTGCATCATAAAACACAAAACAACAACATCAAAATTTTCTATGAAAAAAATTTAGGATTTTGTTACTAAGTGACTAAGTGCTGGCCATGTGACTAGGTGACTGGGGGCTGACTGGGGACTGGGAGCACTTAGGTGGGCTGACTGGGAGCTTACGTTGGCTGACTGGGGGCTGTCTGGGGACTGGGAGCTTACGTGAGCTTACTGGGGGCTGACTGGGGATTGGGAGCTTACTGGGGGCCGACTGGGGACAGGGAGCTTACGTGGGCTGACTGGCGACAGGGAGCTTACGTGGGCTGACTGGGAGCTTACGCGGGCATGACTGGGGGCTCGTGGTTTCTGACTCGCGCGTCTCGATTTACCCACATCCGACAAAATAATTTGATTCCGTAGCTAGGCCCCCTCAACTAGACATCCAACACGCGCGCGCACGCCACGTCCACGTCTTAGTCGTAGTCGTAGTCGTCGCGCGCGTCTTGATTTACCCACAACCGATAAAAAAAATTGATCCGGTTGCTACGCCCAACAACTAGCAAGCCAACACACGCGCGCGCCACGTCCACGTCTTAGTCGTAGTCGTAGTCGTAGTCGTAGTCGTCGCGCGCGCGTCTTGATTTACCTACATCCTTCCCCAAATTTTCGATTCCGTTGCTTCGCCCCTCAACTAGCAAGCCAACAAGCGCTCGAGCCCCGCCCACGCCTACGTCGTAGTCGTAGTCGTGGTCGTAGAGCTCGCACGCGTGATGGTTTTCCACATTCGAGCCAAATTTTTGATTTTGCTACACCGTCCGTCAATTCACAAGCCAACATTTGCCGGATCATGCCCACATCCTTCCAAAATTTTTTTGTCCTGGCCGACCCGGCCCAGTCCTGGGCGCGGGCGTAATATCTGGCCTTGGCCAGGAGCTTGCATAGGGTCCCCCATATATGTCTGAAGTGTTTTTTCCAGTTTTGTACAAAGAGAGCCCTTTTTTCGCTATAGGAGGAATGTTTCAGTTGAGGCACTTAGACTTCGAATTTTTTCATGAAATTTTGCACGAATGTTCATCAACACAATAATAGCATCCACAAAAAAATTTGGAATTTTTTGACAAACGGTGAATTTTTAAAAAAATATATAAAGTGCAGATTTTCGAGTTGAGGTACCTAGGCATGGAATTTTTTCATGATTTTTTACAGGGACGTTGCACATAATTAGAAAACGCTTCCCACAAAAAATTAGAATTTTCTGACGTGGGATGAATTAATTATAATTTTTTAAAGTGCAGAAAATATTAAAAGTATTATTTAAAAAAAATTTAAAAAATAAAAAATTAATTTAGAGCAAAAATTACTGTGGGACTTGCATCATAAAACACAAAACAACAACATCCAAATTTTCTATGAAAAGAAATTTAGGATTTTGTTACTAAGTGACGAAGTGCTGGCCATGTGACTAGGTGACTGGGGGTGACTGGGGACTGGGGGCATACGTGGGATGACTGGGGACTGGGAGCTTACGTGAACTTACTGGGGGCTGACTGGGGACAGGGAGCTTATGTGGGCTGACTGGGGACTGGGAGACTGGGGCCTGACTGGGGACCGGGAGCTTACGTTGGCTGACTGGGGAGTGGGGGCTTACCCGGGGCTGTCTGGAGACACAGGTGAAGGGGGCCCCAATCCTCGAGAGCATAGGACATAGCTTACCACAACTCGGACAACACCCACCCGTGAGGTGCCGAATCCAGTCCGAGTCATGTTCACTACCACCTACACCCGGGGGGAGCAGTCCATGACTAAGGTGTTAGGGACTTCCAATGCCAGCCAGCCCAGACCACGAGCTTGCACAGCCAGTTTGACAGCAGGACGTGGCCGTCCAAGACATCCCGTGACTGCCATAGTCAAAAAAAATGACTAGCACAACGTTCAGTCCAAGTAAGACACGCCCAGCAAGAGCTGGCACATTCTGTCCGAGTGCTGGCCGAGAGCTGGCACATTCTGTCCTAGCACACCCTAGTCATGACCTGCGAGGTCCTCCCCCCATATATGTCTGAAGTGTTTTTTCCAGTTTTGTACAAAGAGAGCCCTTTTTTCGCTATAGGAGGAATGTTTCAGTTGAGGCACTTAGACTTCGAATTTTTTCATGAAATTTTGCACGAATGTTCATCAACACAATAATAGCATCCACAAAAAAATTTGGAATTTTTTGACAAACGGTGAATTTTTAAAAAAATATATAAAGTGCAGATTTTCGAGTTGAGGTACCTAGGCATGGAATTTTTTCACGATTTTTTACAGGGACGTTGCACATAATTAGAAAACGCTTCCCACAAAAAATTAGAATTTTCTGACGTGGGATGAATTAATTATAATTTTTTAAAGTGCAGAAAATATTAAAAATATTATTAAAAAAAATTTAAAAAATTAAAAAATTAATTTAGAGCAAAAATTACTGTGGGACTTGCATCATAAAACACAAAACAACAACATCAAAATTTTCTATGAAAAAAATTTAGGATTTTGTTACTAAGTGACTAAGTGCTGGCCATGTGACTAGGTGACTGGGGGCTGACTGGGGACTGGGAGCACTTACGTGGGCTGACTGGGAGCTTACGTTGGCTGACTTGGGGCTGTCTGGGGACTGGGAGCTTACGTGAGCTTACTGGGGGCTGACTGGGGATTGGGAGCTTACTGGGGGCCGACTGGGGACAGGGAGCTTACGTGGGCTGACTGGCGACAGGGAGCTTACGTGGGCTGACTGGGAGCTTACGCGGGCATGACTGGGGGCTCGTGGTTTCTGACTCGCGCGTCTCGATTTACCCACATCCGACAAAATAATTTGATTCCGTAGCTAGGCCCCCTCAACTAGACATCCAACACGCGCGCGCACGCCACGTCCACGTCTTAGTCGTAGTCGTAGTCGTCGCGCGCGTCTTGATTTACCCACAACCGATAAAAAAAATTGATCCGGTTGCTACGCCCAACAACTAGCAAGCCAACACACGCGCGCGCCACGTCCACGTCTTAGTCGTAGTCGTAGTCGTAGTCGTAGTCGTCGCGCGCGCGTCTTGATTTACCTACATCCTTCCCCAAATTTTCGATTCCGTTGCTTCGCCCCTCAACTAGCAAGCCAACAAGCGCTCGAGCCCCGCCCACGCCTACGTCGTAGTCGTAGTCGTGGTCGTAGAGCTCGCACGCGTGATGGTTTTCCACATTCGAGCCAAATTTTTGATTTTGCTACACCGTCCGTCAATTCACAAGCCAACATTTGCCGGATCATGCCCACATCCTTCCAAAATTTTTTTGTCCTGGCCGACCCGGCCCAGTCCTGGGCGCGGGCGTAAAATCTGGCCTTGGCCAGGAGCTTGCATAGGGTCCCCCATATATGTCTGAAGTGTTTTTTCCAGTTTTGTACAAAGAGAGCCCTTTTTTCGCTATAGGAGGAATGTTTCTGTTGAGGCACTTAGACTTCGAATTTTTTCATGAAATTTTGCACGAATGTTCATCAACACAATAATAGCATCCACAAAAAAATTTGGAATTTTTTGACAAACGGTGAATTTTTAAAAAAATATATAAAGTGCAGATTTTCGAGTTGAGGTACCTAGGCATGGAATTTTTTCATGATTTTTTACAGGGACGTTGCACATAATTAGAAAACGCTTCCCACAAAAAATTAGAATTTTCTGACGTGGGATGAATTAATTATAATTTTTTAAAGTGCAGAAAATATTAAAAATATTATTAAAAAAAATTTAAAAAATTAAAAAATTAATTTAGAGCAAAAATTACTGTGGGACTTGCATCATAAAACACAAAACAACAACATCAAAATTTTCTATGAAAAAAATTTAGGATTTTGTTACTAAGTGACTGGGTGCTGGCCATGTGACTAGGTGACTGGGGACTGGGGTTTATTTGAGCTGACTGGGGACTGGGGTTTATTTGTGCTCACTGGGGGCTGACTGGGGACTGGGGTTTATTTGAGCTCACTGGGAGCTTACGCGAGCTCGTCGGGGGCACGTGACTGCGAGCTCGCGTTTTCTGACTTAGTGACTTAGACTTCGAATTTTTTCTTGAAATTTTGCACGAATGTTTATCAACACAAAAATAGCATCCACTAAAATTTTTGGAATTTTTTGACAAACGTTGAATTTTTAAAAAAGTTTATAAGGTGCAGATTTTCGAGTTGAGGTACCTAGGCTTGGAATTTTTACAGGGACGTTTTCAATAACGCTTCCCACAAAAAATTACAATTTTCTGACATGGGATGATTTAATTATCAATTTTCTAAGGGCAGAAAATTTGAATAATGTAACTAAGATATATTTAAAAAATCAAAATATTAATTTTGAACAAATTTTATCGTGGGACCTTGCATCATAAAACACAAAACAACAACATCAAAATTTTCTTTGAATTTTTTTTTTGGATTTTGTTACAAAGTGACTAAGTGCTGGCCATGTGACTACGTGACTGGGTGCCGGCCAGCCCGCCAGCTTGCCTT
>JBBPBS010000317.1:0-11172 GCA_037974835.1 Cicer judaicum | reverse complement strand
AAGATTGGTTAGAAACCGTAATTGGACAAAATTAAGTTTAGGGAGGACGAAAATGTTCATCCAATGACACAAAACGCATATTAGATGCACAAGATTGGTTAAAAAACCTAATTGGACAAGATTAAGTGTAGGGAGGACGAAAATGACCTAAATGTTCATCCAATGACACAAAACACATATTGGATGCACAAGATTCGTTAAAAACCCTAATTGGACAAGAATTAGCATAAGGAGGACGAAAATAACCTAATTGTTCATCCAATGACACAAAAACACCTATTGGATGCAGAAGATTGGTTACACACCCTAATTGGACAAGATTAAATTTAGGGAGGACGAAAATGACCTAATTGTTCATCCAATGACACAAAAACACCTATTGGATGCACAAGATTGGTTAGAAACCCTAATTGGACAAGAATTAGCCTAGGGATGACGAAAAGGACCTAAATGTTCATCCAATGACACAAAACACCTATTGGAAGCACAAGATTTGTTAAAAACCCTAATTGGTCAAGATTAAGTGAAGGGAGGACGAAAATGACCTAAATATTCTTCCAATGACACAAAAACACCGATTGGATGCACAAGATTGGTTAGAAACCATAATTGGACAAGATTAAGTTTAGGGAGGACGAAAATGACCTAATTGTTCATCCAATGACACAAAAACACCAATTGGATGCACAAGATTGGTTACAAACCCTAATTGGACAAAAATTAGCCTAGGGAAGACGAAAAGGACCTAAATGTTCATCCAATGACACAAAACACCTATTGGATGCACAAGATTGGTTAAAAACCCTAATTGGTCAAGATTAAGTGAAGGGAGGACTAAAATAACCTAAATATTCTTCCAATGACACAAAAACACCGATTGGATGCACAAGATTGGTTAGAAACCCTAATTGGACAAGATTAAGTTTAGGGAGGACGAAAATGACCTAATTGTTCATCCAATAACACAAAAACACCTATTGGATTCAGAAGATTGGTTACAAACCCTAATTGGACAAGATTAAGTTTAGGGAGGACGAAAATGACCTAATTGTTCATCCAATGACACAAAAACGCCTATTGGATGCACAAGATTTGTTAGAAACCCTAATTGGACAAGAATTAGCCTAGGGATGACGAAAAGGACCTAAATATTCATCCAATGACACAAAACACCTATTGGATGCACAAGATTGGTTAAAAACCCTAATTGGTCAAGATTAAGTGAAGGGAGGACGAAAATGACCTAAATATTCTTCCAATGACACAAAAACACCTATTGGATGCACAAGATTGGTTAGAAACCTTTATTGGGCAAGATTAAGTTTAGGGAGGACGAAAATGACCTAATTTTTCATCCAATGACACAAAAAGACCTATTGGATGCCCAAGATTGGTTATAAATCCTAATTGGACAAGATTAAGTTTAGGGAGGACGAAAATGACCTAAATGTTCATCCAATGACACAAAACACATATTGGATGCACAAGATTCGTTAAAAACCCTAATTGGACAAGAATTATCCTAAGGAGGACGAAAATAACCTAATTGTTCATCCAATGACACAAAAACACCTATTGGATGCAGAAGATTGGTTACAAACCCTAATTGGACAAGATTAAGTTTAGGGAGGACGAAAATGACCTAATTGTTCATCCAATGACACAAAAACACCTATTGGATGCAGAAGATTGGTTACAAACCCTAATTGGACAAGATTAAGTTTAGGGAGGACGAAAATGACCTAATTGTTCATCCAATGACACAAAAACGCCTATTGGATGCACAAGATTGGTTAGAAACCCTAATTGGACAAGAATTACCCTAGGGATGACGAAAAGGACCTAAATATTCATCCAATGTCACAAAACACCTATTGGATGCACAAGATTTGTTAAAAACCCTAATTGGTCAAGATTAAGTGAAGGGAGGACGAAAATGACCTAAATATTCTTCCAATGACACAAAAACACCTATTGGATGCACAAGATTGGTTAGAAACCTTTATTGGGCAAGATTAAGTTTAGGGAGGACGAAAATGACCTAATTGTTCATCCAATGACACAAAAAGACCTATTGGATGCCCAAGATTGGTTATAAATCCTAATTGGACAAGATTAAGTTTAGGGAGGACGAAAATGACCTAAATGTTCATCCAATGACACAAAACACATATTGGATGCACAAGATTCGTTAAAAACCCTAATTGGACAAGAATTAGCCTAAGGAGGACGAAAATAACCTAATTGTTCATCCAATGACACAAAAACACCTATTGGATGTAGAAGATTGGTTACAAACCCTAATTGGACAAGATTAAGTTTAGGGAGGACGAAAATGACCTAATTGTTCATCCAATGACACAAAAACACCTATTGGATGCACAAGATTGGTTACAAACCCTAATTGGACAAGAATTAGCCTAGGGAGGACGAAAAGGACCTAAATGTTCATCCAATGACACAAAACACCTATTGGATGCACAAGATTGGTTAAAAACCCTAATTGGTCAAGATTAAGTGAAGGGAGGACTAAAATAACCTAAATATTCTTCCAATGACACAAAAACATCGATTGGATGCACAAGATTGGTTAGAAACCCTAATTGGACAAGATTAAGTTTAGGGAGGACGAAAATGACCTAATTGTTCATCCAATAACACAAAAACACCTATTGGATGCAGAAGATTGGTTACAAACCCTAATTGGACAAGATTAAGTTTAGGGAGGACGAGTATGACCTAATTGTTCATCCAATGTCACAAAAACGCCTATTGGATGCACAAGATTGGTTAGAAACCCTAATTGGACAAGAATTAGCCTAGGGATGACGAAAAGGACCTAAATGTTCATCCAATGACACAAAACACCTATTGGATGCACAAGATTGGTTAAAAACCCTAATTGGTCAAGATTAAGTGAAGGGAGGACGAAAATGACCTAAATATTCTTCCAATGACACAAAAACACCGATTGGATGCACAAGATTGGTTAGAAACCCTAATTGGACAAGATTAAGTTTAGGGAGGACGAAAATGACCTAATTGTTCATCCAATGACACAAAAACACCTATTTGATGCACAAGATTGGTTCGAAACCCTAATTGGACAAGAATAAGTCTAGGGAGGACGAAAATGACCTAGTTGTTCATACAATGACACAAAACACCTATTGGATGCACAAGATTGGTTAAAAACCTAATTGGACAAGAATTAGCCTAGGGAGGACGAAAATGACCTAATTGTTCATCCAATGACACAAAAACACCTATTGGATGCACAAGATTGGTTAAAAACCCTAATTGGACAAGATTAAGTGAAGGGAGGACGAAAATGACCTAAATATTCTTCCAATGACACAAAAACACCGATTGGATGCACAAGATTGGTTAGACACCCTAATTGGACAAAAATAAGCCTAGGGAGGACGAAAATGACCTAATTGTTCATCCAATGACTCAAAACACCTATTGGATGCACAAGATTGGTTAAAAACCTAATTGGACAAGATTAAGTGAAGGGAGGACGAAAATGACCTAAATATTCTTCCAATGACACAAAAACACCGATTGGATGCACAAGATTGGTTAGAAACCCTAATTGGACAAGAATAAGCCTAGGGAGGACGAAAATGACCTAATTGTTCATCCAATGACACAAAAACACGTATTGGATGCACATGATTGGTTGGAAACCATAATTGGACAAGATTAAGTTTAGGGAGGACAAAAATGACCTAAATGTTCATCCCATGACACAAAACACCTATTGGATGTACAAGATTGGTTAGAAACCCTAATTGGACAAGATTAAGTGTAGGGAGGACGCAAATGACCTAATTGTTCATCCAATGACACAAAAACACCTATTGGATGCACAAGATTGGTTAGAAACCCTAATTGGACAAGATTAAGTTTAGGCAGAACGACAATGACCTAAATGTTCATCCAATGACACAAAAACACCTATTGGATGCACAAGATTGGTTAGAAACCCTAATTGGACAAGAATAAGCCTAGGGAGGACAAAAATGACCTAATTGTTCATACAATGACACAAAAACACGTATTGGATGCACATGATTGGTTGGAAACCATAATTGGACAAGATTAAGTTTAGGGAGCACAAAAATGACCTAAATGTTCATCCCATGACACAAAACACCTATTGGATGTACAAGATTGGTTAGAAACCCTAATTGGACAAGATTAAGTGTAGGGAGGACGAAAATGACCTAATTGTTCATCCAATGACACAAAAACACCTATTGGATGCACAAGATTGGTTAGAAACCCTAATTGGACAAGCATAAGCCTAGGGAGGACGAAAATGACCTAAATGTTCATCCAATGACACAAAAACACCTATTGGATGCACAAGATTGGTTAGAAACCCTAATTTGACAAGAATTAGCCTAGGGAGGACGAAAATGACCTAATTGTTCATGTAATGACATAAAAACACCTATTGGATGCACAAGATTGGTTAGGAACCCTAATTGGACAAGCATAAGCCTAGGGAAGACTAAAATGACCTAAATGTTCATCCAATGACACAAAAAAACCTATTGGATGCACAAGATTGGTTAGAAACCTTAATTGGACAAGATTAAGTTTAGGAAGGACGAAAATGAACTAAATGTTCATCCAATGACACAAAACACCTATTGGATGCACAAGATTGGTTAAAAACCCTAATTAGACAAGAATAAGCCTAGGGAGGACGAAAATGACCAAATTGTTCATCCAATGACACAAAAACACCTATTGGATGCACAAGATTGGTTAGAAACCCTAATTGGACAAGCATAAGCCTAGGGAGGACGAAAATGACCTAAATGTTCATCCAATGACACAAAAACACCTATTGGATGCACAAGATTGGTTAGAAACCCTAATTTGACAAGAATTAGCCTAGGGAGGACGAAAATGACCTAATTGTTCATCTAATGACATAAAAACACCTATTAGATGCACAAGATTGGTTAGAAACCCTAATTGGACAAGCATAAGCCTAGGGAAGACTAAAATGACCTAAATGTTCATCCAATGACACAAAAAAACCTATTGGATGCACAAGATTGGTTAGAAACCTTAATTGGACAAGATTAAGTTTAGGAAGGACGAAAATGAACTAAATGTTCATCCAATGACACAAAACAACTATTGGATGCACAAGATTGGTTAAAAACCCTAATTGGACAAGATTAATTGTAGGGAGGACGATTATGACCTAAATATTCTTCCAATGACACAAAAACACCTATTGGATGCACAAGATTGGTTAGAAACCCTAATTTGACAAGAATAAGCCTAGGGAGGACGAAAATGACCTAATTGTTCATCCAATGACACAAAACACCTATTGGATGCACAAGATTGGTTAAAAACCCTAATTGGACAAGAATTAGCCTAGGGTGGACGAAAATGACCTAATTGTTCATCCAATGACATAAAAACACCTATTGGATGCACAAGATTGGTTAGAAACCCTAATTGGACAAGCATAAGCCCAGGGAAGACTAAAATGACCTAAATGTTCATCCAATGACACAAAAAAACCTATTGGATGCACAAGATTGGTTAGAAACCTTAATTGGACAAGATTAAGTTTAGGAAGGACGAAAATGACCTAAATGTTCATCCAATGACATAAAACACCTATTGGATGCACAAGATTGGTTAAAAACCCTAATTGGACAAGATTAATTGTAGGGAGGACGATTATGACCTAAATATTCTTCCAATGACACAAAAACACCTATTGGATGCACAAGATTGGTTAGAAACCCTAATTGGACAAGAATTAGCCTAGGGAGGACGAAAATGACCTAAATATTCTTCCAATGACACAAAAACACCTATTGGATGCACAAGATTGGTTAGAAGCACTAATTGGACAAGAATAAACCTAAGGAGGACGAAAATGACCTAATTGTTCATCCAATGACACAAAACACCAATTGGATGCACAAGATTGGTTAGAAACCCTAATTGGACAAGAATTAGCCTAGGGTGGACGAAAATGACCTAATTGTTCATCCAATGACACAAAAACACCTATTGGATGCATAAGATTGGTTAGAAACCCTAATTGGACAAGATTAAGTTTAGGGAGGACGAAAATGACCTAAATGTTCATCCAATGACACAAAACACCTATTGGATGCACAAGATTGGTTAGAAACCCTAATTGGACAAGAATAAGCCTAAGGAGGACGAAAATGACCTAATTGTTCATCCAATGACACAAAACACCTATTGGATGCACAAGATTGGTTAAAAACCCTAATTGGACAAGATTAAGTGTAGGGAGGACGAAAATGACCTAAATTTTCATCCAATGCACAAAACACCTATTGGATGCACAAGATTGGTTAAAAAACCTAATTGGACAAGATTAAGTGTAGGGAGGACGAAAATGACGTAATTGTTCATCCAATGACACAAAAACACCTATTGGATGCACAAGATTGGTTAGAAACCCTAATTGGACAAGAATTAGCCTTGGGAGGACGAAAAGGACCTAAATGTTCATCCAATGACACAAAACACCAATTGGATGCACAAGATTGGTTAAAAACCCTAATTGGACAAGATTAAGTGAAGGGAGGACGAAAATGACCGATATATTCTTCCAATGACACAAAAACACCGATTGGATGCACAAGATTGGTTAGAAACCCTAATTGGACAAGATTAAGTTTAGGGAGGACGAAAATGACCTAATTGTTCATCCAATGACACAAAAACACCTATTGGATGCACAAGATTGGTTAAAAACCCTAATTGGACAAGATTAAGTGAAGGGAGGACGAAAATGACCTAAATATTCTTCCAATGACACAAAAACACCGATTGGAGGCACAAGATTGGTTAGAAACCCTAATTGGACAAGAGTAAGCCTAGGGACGACGAAAATGACATAATTGTTCATCCAATGACACAAAACACCTATTGGATGCACAAGATTGGTTAAACACCCTAATTGGACAAGATTAAGTGTAGGGAGGACGAAAATGACCTAAATATTCATCCAATGACACAAAAAACCTATTGGATGCACAAGATTGGTTAAAAACCCTAATTGGACAAGATTAAGTGTAGGGAGGACGAAAATGACCTAAATCTTCTTCCAATGACACAAAAACACCTATTTGATGCACAAGATTGGTTCGAAATCCTAATTGGACAAGAATAAGCCTAGGGAGGACGAAAATGACCTAGTTGTTCATACAATGACACAAAACACCTATTGGATGCACAAGATTGGTTAAAAACTTAATTGGACGAGAATTAGCCTAGGGAGGACGAAAATGACCTAATTGTTCATCCAATGACACAAAAACACCTATTGGATGCACAAGATTGGTTAGAAACCCTAATTGGGCAAGATTAAGTTTACGGAGAACGAAAATGACCTAATTGTTCATCCAATGACACAAAAAGAGCTATTGGATGCCCAAGATTGGTTATAAATCCTAATTGGACAAGATTAAGTTTAGGGAGGACGAAAATGACCTAAATGTTCATCCAATGACACAAAACACCAATTGGATGCACAAGATTGGTTAAAAACCTTAATTGGACAAGAATTAGCCTAGGGATGACGAAAATGACCTAATTGTTCATCCAATGACAAAAAACACCTATTGGATGCACAAGATTGGTTAAAAACTTAATTGGACAAGAATTAGCCTAGGGAGGACGAAAATGACCCAATTGTTCATCCAATGACACAAAAACACCTATTGGATGCACAAGATTGGTTAGAAACCCTAATTGGACAAAATTAAGTTTAGGGAGGACGAAAATGACGTAAATGTTCATCCAATGACACAAAACACATATTGGATGCACAAGATTGGTTACAAACCCTAATTGGACAAGAATTAGCCTAGGGAGGACGAAAAGGACCTAATTGTTCATCCAATGACACAAAACTCCTATTGGATGCACAAGATTGGTTAGAAACCCTAATTTGACAAGAATTAGCCTAGGGAGGACGAAAAGGACCTAAATGTTCATCCAATGACACAAAACACCTATTGGATGCACAAGATTGGTTAAAAACCCTAATTGGACAAGATTAAGTGAAGGGAGGAGGAAAATGACCTAAATATTCTTCCAATGACACAAAAACACCTATTAGATGCACAAGATTGGTTAGAAACCCTAAATTAACAAGAATTAGCCTAGGGAGGACAAAAATGATCTAATGGTTCATCCAATGACACAAAACACCTATTGGATGCACAAGATTGGTTAAAAACCCTAATTGGACAACATTAAGTGTAGGGAGGACGAAAATGACCTAAATGTTCATCCAATGCACAAAACACCTATTGGACGCACAAGATTGGTTAAAAAACCTAATTGGACAAGATTAAGTGTAGGGAGGACGAAAATGGCCTAAATGTTCATCCATTGACACAAAACACATATTGGATGCACAAGATTGGTTAAAAACCCTAATTGCACAAGAATTAGCCTAGGGAGGACGAAAATGACCTAATTGTTCATCCAATGATACAAAAACACCTATTGGATGCAGAAGATTGGTTACAAACCCTAATTGGACAAGATTAAGTATAGGGAGGACGAAAATGACCTAATTGTTCATCCAATGACACAAAAACACCTATTGGATGCACAAGATTGGTTAGAAACCCTAATTGGACAAGAATTAGCCTAGGGATGACGAAAAGGACCTAAATGTTCATCCAATGACACAAAACACCTATTGGATGCACAAGATTGGTTAAACACCCTAATTGGACAAGATTAAGAGTAGGGAGGACGAAAATGACCTAAATATTAGTCCAATGACTCAAAAAACCTATTGGATGCACAAGATTGGTTAAAAACCCTAATTGGACAAGATTAAGTGTAGGGAGGACGAAAATGACCTAAATCTTCTTCCAATGACACAAAAACACCTATTTGATGCAGAAGATTGGTTTGAAACCCTAATTGGACAAGAATAAGCCTAGGGAGGACGAAAATGACCTAATTGTTCATCCAATGACACAAAAAGACCTATTGGATGCCCAAGAATGGTTATAAATCCTAATTGGACAAGATTAAGTTTAGGGAGGACAAAAATGACCTAAATGGTCATCCAATGACACAAAACACCTATTGGATGCACAAGATTGGTTAAAAACCCTAATTGGTCAAGATTAAGTGAAGGGAGGACTAAAATAACCTAAATATTCTTCCAATGACACAAAAACATCGATTGGATGCACAAGATTGGTTAGAAACCCTAATTGGACAAGATTAAGTTTAGGGAGGACGAAAATGACCTAATTGTTCATCCAATAACACAAAAACACCTATTGGATGCAGAAGATTGGTTACAAACCCTAATTGGACAAGATTAAGTTTAGGGAGGACGAGTATGACCTAATTGTTCATCCAATGTCACAAAAACGCCTATTGGATGCACAAGATTGGTTAGAAACCCTAATTGGACAAGAATTAGCCTAGGGATGACGAAAAGGACCTAAATGTTCATCCAATGACACAAAACACCTATTGGATGCCCAAGATTGGTTAAAATCCCTAATTGGTCAAGATTAAGTGAAGGGAGGACGAAAATGACCTAAATATTCTTCCAATGACACAAAAACACGTATTGGATGCACAAGATTGGTTAGAAACCCTAATTGGGCAAGATTAAGTTTACGGAGGACGAAAATGACCTAATTGTTCATCCAATGACACAAAAAGACCTATTGGATGCCCAAGATTGGTTATAAATCCTAATTGGACAAGATTAAGCTTAGGGAGGACGAAAATGACCTAAATGTTCATCCAATGACACAAAACACCAATTGGATGCACAAGATTGGTTAAAAACCTTAATTGGACAAGAATTAGCCTAGGGATGACGAAAATGACTTAATTGTTCATTCAATGACAAAAAACACCTATTGGATGCACAAGATTGGTTAAAAACTTAATTGGACAAGAATTAGCCTAGGGAGGACGAAAATGACCTAATTGTTCATCCAATGACACAAAAACACCTATTGGATGCACAAGATTGGTTAGAAACCCTAATTGGACAAAATTAAGTTTAGGGAGGACGAAAATGACGTAAATGTTCATCCAATGACACAAAACACATATTAGATGCACAAGATTGGTTACAAACCCTAACTGGACAAGAATTAGCCTAGGGAGGACGAAAAGGACCTAATTGTTCATCCAATGACACAAAACTCCTATTGGATGCACAAGATTGGTTAGAAACCCTAATTGGACAATAATTAGCCTAGGGAGGACGAAAAGGACGTAAATGTTCATCAAATGACACAAAAACACCTATTAGATGCACAAGATTGGTTAGAAACCCTAAATTAACAAGAATTAGCTTAGGGAGGACAAAAATGATCTAATTGTTTATCCAATGACACAAAACACCTATTGGATGCACAAGATTTGTTAAAAACCCTAATTGGACAACATTAAGTGTAGGGAGGACGAAAATGACCTAAATGTTCATCCAATGCACAAAACACCTATTGGACGCACAAGATTGGTTAAAAAACCTAATTGGACAAGATTAAGTGTAGGGAGGACGAAAATGACCTAAATGTTCATCCATTGACACAAAACACATATTGGATGCACAAGATTGGTTAAAAACCCTAATTGGACAAGAATTAGCCTAGGGAGGACGAAAATAACCTAATTGTTCATCCAATGACACAAAAACACCTATTGGATGCAGAAGATTGGTTACAAACCCTAGTTGGACAAGATTAAGTACAGGGAGGACGAAAATGACCTAATTGTTCATCCAATGACACAAAAACACCTATTGGATGCACAAGATTGGTTAGAAACCCTAATTGGACAAGAATTAGCCTAGGGATGACGAAAAGGACCTAAATGTTTATCCAATGACACAAACAACCTATTGGATCCACAAGATTGGTTAAAAACCCTAATTGGTCAAGATTAAGTGAAGGGAGGACGAAAATGACCTAAATATTCTTCCAATGACACAAAAACACCGATTGGATGCACAAGATTGGTTAGAAACCCTAATTGGACAAGATTAAGTTTAGGGAGGACGAAAATGACCTAATTGTTCATCCAATGACACAAAAACACCTATTGGATGCACAAGATTGGTTAAAAACCCTAATTGGACAAGATTAA
>JBBPBS010000316.1:1073765-1125440 GCA_037974835.1 Cicer judaicum | reverse complement strand
GGGGGGACGAAAATGACCTAAATGTTCATCCAATGACACAAAACACCTATTGGATGCACAAGATTGATTAAAAACCCTAATTGGACAAGATTAAGTGTAGGGAGGACGAAAATGACCTAAATGTTCATCCAGTGACACAAAACACCTATTGGATGCACAAGATTGGTTAAAAACCCAAATTGGACAAGATTAAGTGTAGGAGGGACGAAAATGACCTAAATGTTCATCCAATGACACAAAACACCTATTGGATGCACAAGATTGGTTAAAAACCCTAATTGGACAAGATTAAGTGTAGGGAGGACGAAAATGGTCTAAATATTGATCCAATGACACAAAAACACCTATTGGATGCACAAGATTAGTTAAAAACCCTAATTGGAAAAGATTTAGCCTAGGGAGGACAAAATGACCTAATTGTTCATCCAATGACACAAAAACACCCATTGGATGCACAAGATTGGTTAAAAACCCTAATTGGACAAGATTAAGTGTAGGGAGGACGATAATGGCCTAAATGTTCATCCAATGACATAAAACACCTATTGGGTGCACAAGATTGGTTAAAAACCCTAATTGGACAAGATTAAGTGTAGGGGGGACGAAAATGACCTAAATGTTCATCCAATGACACAAAACACCTATTGGATGCACAAGATTGGTTAAAAACCCTAATTGGACAAGATTAAGTGTAGGGTGGACGAAAATGACCTAAATGTTCATCCAATGACACAAAACACCTATTGGATGCACAAGATTGGTTAAAAACCCAAATTGGACAAGATTAAGTGTAGGGGGGACGAAAATGACCTAAATGTTCATCCAATGACACAAAACACCTATTGGATGCACAAGATTCGTTAAAAACCCTAATTGGACAAGATTAAGTGTAGGGAGGACGAAAATGACCTAAATGTTCATCCAGTGACACAAAACAACTATTGGATGCACATGATTTGTTAAAAACCCTAATTGGATAAAAATTAGCCTAGGGAGGACGAAAATGGCCCAAATATTGATCCAATGACACAAAACACATATTGGATGCACAAGATTGGTTAAAAACCCTAATTGGACAAGAATTATCCTAGGGAGGACGAAAATGACCTAATTGTTCATCCAATGACACAAAAACACCAATTGGATGCACAAGATTGGTTAGAAACCCTAATTGGACAAGATAAAGTGTAGGGAGGACGAAAATGGTCTAAATATTGATCCAATGACACAAAACGCATATTGGATGCACAAGATTGGTTAAAGACCCTAATTGGACAAGAATTAGCCTACGGTGGACGAAAATGACCTAAATGTTCATCCAATGACACAAAACACCTATTGGATGCACAAGATTGGTTAAAAACCCTAATTCGACAAGAATTAGCTTAGGGAGGAGGAAAATGACCTAATTGTTCATCCAATGACACTAAAACACCTATCGGAGGAACAAGATTGGTTAGAAACCCTAATTGGACAAGATTTAGTGTAGGGAGGACCAAAATGACCTAAATGTTCTTCCAATGACACAAAACACCTATTGGATGCACAAGATTGGTTAAAAACCCGAATTGGACAAGATTAAGTGTAGGGAGGACGAAAATGACCTAAATGTTCATCCAGTGACACAAAACACCTATTGGATGCACATGATTTGTTAAAAACCCTAATTGGACAAGATTAAGTGTAGGGAGGACGAAAATACGAAAATGACCTAAATGTTCTTCCAATGACACAAAACACCTATTGGATGCACAAGATTGGTTAAAAACCCTAATTGGACAAGATTAAGTGTAGGGAGGACGAAAATGACCTAAATGTTCATCTAGTGACACAAAACACCTATTGGGTGCACATGATTTGTTAAAAACCCTAATTGAATAAAAATTATCCTAGGGAGGACGAAAATGGACCAAATATTGATCCAATGACACAAAACACATATTGGATGCACAAGATTGGTTAAAAACCCTAATTGGACAAGAATTATCCTAGGTAGGACGAAAATGACCTAATTGTTCATCCAATGACACAAAAACACCAATTGGATGCACAAGATTGATTAGAAACCCTAATTGGACAAGATAAAGTGTAGGGAGGAAGAAAATGACCTAAATGTTCATCCAATGACACAAAAAACCTATTGGGTGCACAAGATTGGTTAAAAACTCTAATTGGACAAGATTAAGTGTAGGGAGGACGAAAATACGAAAATGACCTAAATTTTCTTCCAATGACACAAAACACCTATTGGATGCACAAGATTGGTTAAAAACCCTAATTGGACAAGATTAAGTGTAGGGAGGACGAAAATGACCTAAATGTTCATCTAGTGACACAAAACACCTATTGGGTGCACATGATTTGTTAAAAACCCTAATTGAATAAAAATTATCCTAGGGAGGACGAAAATGGACCAAATATTGATCCAATGACACAAAACACATATTGGATGCACAAGATTGGTTAAAAACCCTAATTGGACAAGAATTATCCTAGGCAGGACGAAAATGACCTAATTGTTCATCCAATGACACAAAAACACCAATTGGATGCACAAGATTGGTTAAAAACCCTAATTGGACAAGATTAAGTGTAGGGAGGACGAAAATGGTCTAAATATTGATCCAATGACACAAAAACACCTATTGGATGCACAAGATTAGTTAAAAACCCTAATTGGAAAACATTTAGCCTAGGGAGGACGAAAATGACCTAATTGTTCATCCAATGACACAAAAACACCCATTGGATGCACAAGATTGGTTAAAAACCCTAATTGGACAAGATTAAGTGTAGGGAGGACGAAAATGACCTAAATGTTCATCCAATGACACAAAACACCTATTGGATGCACAAGATTGGTTAAAAACCCTAATTGGACAAGAATTAGCCTACGGTGGACGAAAATGACCTAAATGTTCATCCAATGACACAAAACACCTATTGGATGCACAAGATTGGTTAAAAACCCTAATTCGACAAGAATTAGCTTAGGGAGGACGAAAATGACCTAATTGTTCATCCAAAGACACTAAAACACCTATCGGAGGAACAAGATTGGTTAGAAACCGTAATTGGACAAGATTTAGTGTAGGGAGGACCAAAATGACCTAAATGTTCATCCAATGACACAAAACACCTATTGGATGCACATGATTTGTTAAAAACCCTAATTGGATAAAAATTAGCCTAGGGAGGACGAAAATGGCCCAAATATTGATCCAATGACACAAAACACATATTGGATGCACAAGATTGGTTAAAAACCCTAATTGGACAAGAATTATCCTAGGGAGGACGAAAATGACCTAATTGTTCATCCAATGACACAAAAACACCAACTGGATGCACAAGATTGGTTAGAAACCCTAATTGGACAAGATAAAGTGTAGGGAGGACGAAAATGACCTAAATGTTCATCCAATGACACAAAACACCTATTGGGTGCACAAGATTGGTTAAAAACCCTAATTGGACAAGATTAAGTGTAGGGAGGACGAAAATACGAAAATGACCTAAATGTTCTTCCAATGACACAAAACACCTATTGGATGCACAAGATTGGTTAAAAACCCTAATTGGACAAGATTAAGTGTAGGGAGGACGAAAATGACCTAAATGTTCATCTAGTGACACAAAACACCTATTGGGTGCACATGATTTGTTAAAAACCCTAATTGAATAAAAATTATCCTAGGGAGGACGAAATTGGACCAAATATTGATCCAATGACACAAAACACATATTGGATGCACAAGATTGGTTAAAAACCCTAATTGGACAAGAATTATCCTAGGCAGGACGAAAATGACCTAATTGTTCATCCAATGACACAAAAACACCAATTGGATGCACAAGATTGATTAGAAACCCTAATTGGGCAAGATTAAGTGTAGGGAGGACGAAAATGACCTAAATGTTCATCCAATCCAATGACACAAAACACTTATTGGGTGCACAAGATTGGTTAAAAACCCTAATTGGACAAGATTAAGTGTAGGGAGGACGAAAATACGAAAATGACCTAAATGTTCTTCCAATGACACAAAACACCTATTGGATGCACAAGATTGGTTAAAAATCCTAATTGGACAAGATTAAGTGTAGGGAGGACGAAAATGACCTAAATGTTCATCCAGTGACACAAAAAACCTATTGGATGCACGTGATTTGTTAAAAACCCTAATTGGATAAAAATTAGCCTAGGGAGGACGAAAATGGCCCAAATATTGATCCAATGACACAAAACACATATGGGATGCACAAGATTGGTTAAAAACCCTAATTGGAAAAGATTTAGCCTAGGGAGGACGAAAATGACCTAATTGTTCATCCAATGACACAAAAACACCAATTGGATGCACAAGATTGGTTAGAAACCCTAATTGGGCAAGATTAAGTGTAGGGAGGACGAAAATGACCTAAATGTTCATCCAATGACACAAAACACTTATTGGGTGCACAAGATTGGTTAAAAACCCTAATTGGACAAGATTAAGTGTAGGGAGGACGAAAATACGAAAATGACCTAAATGTTCTTCCAATGACACAAAACACCTATTGGATGCACAAGATTGGTTAAAAACCCTAATTGGACAAGATTAAGTGTAGGGAGGACGAAAATGACCTAAATGTTGATCTAGTGACACAAAACACCTATTGGGTGCACATGATTTGTTAAAAACCCTAATTGAATAAAAATTATCCTAGGGAGGACGAAAATGGACCAAATATTGATCCAATGACACAAAACACATATTGGATGCACAAGATTGGTTAAAAACCCTAATTGGACAAGAATTATCCTAGGCAGGACGAAAATGACCTAATTGTTCATCCAATGACACAAAAACACCAATTGGATGCACAAGATTGGTTAGAAACCCTAATTGGACAAGATAAAGTGTAGGGAGGACGAAAATGACCTAAATGTTCATCCAATGACACAAAACACCTATTGGGTGCACAAGATTGGTTAAAAACCCTAATTGGACAAGATTAAGTGTAGGGAGGACGAAAATACGAAAATGACCTAAATGTTCTTCCAATGACACATAACACCTATTGGATGCACAAGATTGGTTAAAAACCCTAATTGGACAACATTAAGTGTAGGGAGGACGAAAATGACCTAAATGTTCATCCAATGACACAAAACACCTATTGGATGCACAAGATTGGTTAAAAACCCAAATTGGACAAGATTAAGTGTAGAAGGGACGAAAATGACCTAAATGTTCATCCAATGACACAAAACACCTATTGGATGCACAAGATTGGTTAAAAACCCTAATTGGACAAGATTAAGTGTAGGGAGGACGAAAATGGTCTAAATATTGATCCAATGACACAAAAACACCTATTGGATGCACAAGATTAGTTAAAAACCCTAATTGGAAAACATTTAGCCTAGGGAGGACGAAAATGACCTAATTGTTCATCCAATGACACAAAAACACCCATTGGATGCACAAGATTGGTTAAAAACCCTAATTGGATAAGATTAAGTGTAGGGAGGACGAAAATGACCTAAATGTTCATCCAATGACACAAAACACCTATTGGATGCACAAGATTGGTTAAAAACCCTAATTGGACAAGAATTAGCCTACGGTGGACGAAAATGACCTAAATGTTCACCCAATGACACAAAACACCTATTGGATGCACAAGATTGGTTAAAAACCCTAATTCGACAAGAATTAGCTTAGGGAGGACGAAAATGACCTAATTGTTCATCCAATGACACTAAAACACCTATCGAAGGAACAAGATTGGTTAGAAACCCTAATTGGACAAGATTTAGTGTAGGGAGGACCAAAATGACCTAACTGTTCATCCAATGACACAAAACACCTATTGGATGCACATGATTTGTTAAAAACCCTAATTGGATAAAAATTAGCCTAGGGAGGACGAAAATGGCCCAAATATTGATCGAATGACACAAAACACATATTGGATGCACAAGATTGGTTAAAAACACTAATTGGACAAGAATTATCCTAGGGAGGACGAAAATAACCTAATTGTTCATCCAATGACACAAAAACACCAATTGGATGCACAAGATTGGTTAGAAACCTTAATTTGACAAGATAAAGTGTAGGGGGGACGAAAATGACCTAAATGTTCATCCAATGACACAAAACACCTATTGGGTGCACAAGATTGGTTAAAAACCCTAATTGGACAAGATTAAGTGTAGGGAGGACGAAAATACGAAAATGACCTAAATGTTCTTCCAATGACACAAAACACCTATTGGATGCACAAGATTGGTTAAAAACCCTAATTGGACAAGATTAAGTGTAGGGAGGACGAAAATGACCTAAATGTTCATCTAGTGACACAAAACACCTATTGGGTGCACATGATTTGTTAAAAACCCTAATTGAATAAAAATTATCCTAGGGAGGACGAAAATGGACCAAATATTGATCCAATGACACAAAACACATATTGGATGCACAAGATTGGTTAAAAACCCTAATTGGACAAGAATTATCCTAGGTAGGACGAAAATGACCTAATTGTTCATCCAATGACACAAAAACACCAATTGGATGCACAAGATTGATTAGAAACCCTAATTGGACAAGATAAAGTGTAGGGAGGAAGAAAATGACCTAAATGTTCATCCAATGACACAAAAAACCTATTGGGTGCACAAGATTGGTTAAAAACTCTAATTGGACAAGATTAAGTGTAGGGAGGACGAAAATACGAAAATGACCTAAATTTTCTTCCAATGACACAAAACACCTATTGGATGCACAAGATTGGTTAAAAACCCTAATTGGACAAGATTAAGTGTAGGGAGGACGAAAATGACCTAAATGTTCATCTAGTGACACAAAACACCTATTGGGTGCACATGATTTGTTAAAAACCCTAATTGAATAAAAATTATCCTAGGGAGGACGAAAATGGACCAAATATTGATCCAATGACACAAAACACATATTGGATGCACAAGATTGGTTAAAAACCCTAATTGGACAAGAATTATCCTAGGCAGGACGAAAATGACCTAATTGTTCATCCAATGACACAAAAACACCAATTGGATGCACAAGATTGATTAGAAACCCTAATTGGGCAAGATTAAGTGTAGGGAGGACGAAAATGACCTAAATGTTCATCCAATCCAATGACACAAAACACTTATTGGGTGCACAAGATTGGTTAAAAACCCTAATTGGACAAGATTAAGTGTAGGGAGGACGAAAATACGAAAATGACCTAAATGTTCTTCCAATGACACAAAACACCTATTGGATGCACAAGATTGGTTAAAAATCCTAATTGGACAAGATTAAGTGTAGGGAGGACGAAAATGACCTAAATGTTCATCCAGTGACACAAAAAACCTATTGGATGCACGTGATTTGTTAAAAACCCTAATTGGATAAAAATTAGCCTAGGGAGGACGAAAATGGCCCAAATATTGATCCAATGACACAAAACACATATGGGATGCACAAGATTGGTTAAAAACCCTAATTGGAAAAGATTTAGCCTAGGGAGGACGAAAATGACCTAATTGTTCATCCAATGACACAAAAACACCAATTGGATGCACAAGATTGGTTAGAAACCCTAATTGGGCAAGATTAAGTGTAGGGAGGACGAAAATGACCTAAATGTTCATCCAATGACACAAAACACTTATTGGGTGCACAAGATTGGTTAAAAACCCTAATTGGACAAGATTAAGTGTAGGGAGGACGAAAATACGAAAATGACCTAAATGTTCTTCCAATGACACAAAACACCTATTGGATGCACAAGATTGGTTAAAAACCCTAATTGGACAAGATTAAGTGTAGGGAGGACGAAAATGACCTAAATGTTGATCTAGTGACACAAAACACCTATTGGGTGCACATGATTTGTTAAAAACCCTAATTGAATAAAAATTATCCTAGGGAGGACGAAAATGGACCAAATATTGATCCAATGACACAAAACACATATTGGATGCACAAGATTGGTTAAAAACCCTAATTGGACAAGAATTATCCTAGGCAGGACGAAAATGACCTAATTGTTCATCCAATGACACAAAAACACCAATTGGATGCACAAGATTGGTTAGAAACCCTAATTGGACAAGATAAAGTGTAGGGAGGACGAAAATGACCTAAATGTTCATCCAATGACACAAAACACCTATTGGGTGCACAAGATTGGTTAAAAACCCTAATTGGACAAGATTAAGTGTAGGGAGGACGAAAATACGAAAATGACCTAAATTTTCTTCCAATAACACAAAACACCTATTGGATGCACAAGATTGGTTAAAAACCCTAATTGGACAAGATTAAGTGTAGGGAGGACGAAAATGACCTAAATGTTCATCTAGTGACACAAAACACCTATTGGGTGCACATGATTTGTTAAAAACCCTAATTGAATAAAAATTATCCTAGGGAGGACGAAAATGGACCAAATATTGATCCAATGACACAAAACACATATTGGATGCACAAGATTGGTTAAAAACCCTAATTGGACAAGAATTATCCTAGGCAGGACGAAAATGACCTAATTGTTCATCCAATGACACAAAAACACCAATTGGATGCACAAGATTGGTTAAAAACCCTAATTGGACAAGATTAAGTGTAGGGAGGACGAAAATGGTCTAAATATTGATCCAATGACACAAAAACACCTATTGGATGCACAAGATTAGTTAAAAACCCTAATTGGAAAAGATTTAGCCTAGGGAGGACAAAAATGACCTAATTGTTCATCCAATGACACAAAAACACCCATTGGATGCACAAGATTGGTTAAAAACCCTAATTGGATAAGATAAAGTGTAGGGAGGACGAAAATGACCTAAATGTTCATCCAATGACACAAAACACCTATTGGATGCACAAGATTGGTTAAAAACCCTAATTGGACAAGAATTAGCCTACGGTGGACGAAAATGACCTAAATGTTCATTCAATGACACAAAACACCTATTGGATGCACAAGATTGGTTAAAAACACTAATTCGACAAGAATTAGCTTAGGGAGGACGAAAATGACCTAATTGTTCATCCAATGACACTAAAACACCTATCGGAGGAACAAGATTGGTTAGAAACCCTAATTGGACAAGATTTAGTGTAGGGAGGAACAAAATGACCTAAATGTTCATCCAATGACACAAAACACCTATTGGATGCACATGATTTGTTAAAAACCCTAATTGGATAAAAATTAGTCTAGGGAGGACGAAAATGGCCCAAATATTGATCCAATGACACAAAACACATATTGGATGCACAAGATTGGTTAAAAACCCTAATTGGACAAGAATTATCCTAGGGAGGACGAAAATGACCTAATTGTTCATCCAATGACACAAAGACACCAACTGGATGCACAAGATTGGTTAGTAACCCGAATTGGACAAGATAAAGTGTAGGGAGGACGAAAATGACCTAAATGTTCATCCAATGACACAAAACACCTATTGGGTGCACAAGATTGGTTAAAAACCCTAATTGGACAAGATTAAGTGTAGGGAGGACGAAAATACGAAAATGACCTAAATGTTCTTCCAATGACACAAAACACCTATTGGATGCACAAGATTGGTTAAAAACCCTAATTGGACAAGATTAAGTGTAGGGAGGACGAAAATGACCTAAATGTTCATCCAGTGACACAAAACACCTATTGGATGCACATGATTTGTTAAAAACCCTAATTGGATAAAAATTAGCCTAGGGAGGACGAAAATGGCCCAAATATTGATCCAATGACACAAAACGCATATTGGATGCACAAGATTGGTTAAAGACCCTAATTGGACAAGAATTAGCCTACGGTGGACGAAAATGACCTAAATGTTCATCCAATGACACAAAACACCTATTGGATGCACAAGATTGGTTAAAAACCCTAATTGGATAAAAATTAGCCTAGGGAGGACGAAAATGGCCCAAATATTGATCCAATGACACAAAACACATATTGGATGCACAAGATTGGTTAAAAACCCTAATTGGACAAGAATTATCCTAGGGAGGACGAAAATGACCTAATTGTTCATCCAATGACACAAAAACACCAACTGGATGCACAAGATTGGTTAGAAACCCTAATTGGACAAGATAAAGTGTAGGGAGGACGAAAATGACCTAAATGTTCATCCAATGACACAAAACACCTATTGGGTGCACAAGATTGGTTAAAAACCCTAATTGGACAAGATTAAGTGTAGGGAGGACGAAAATACGAAAATGACCTAAATGTTCTTCCAATGACACAAAACACCTATTGGATGCACAAGATTGGTTAAAAACCCTAATTGGACAAGATAAAGTGTAGGGAGGACGAAAATGACCTAAATGTTCATCCAATGACACAAAACACCTATTGGATGCACAAGATTGGTTAAAAACCCTAATTGGACAAGAATTATCCTAGGGAGGACGAAAATGACCTAATTGTTCATCCAATGACACAAAAACACCAACTGGATGCACAAGATTGGTTAGAAACCCTAATTGGACAAGATAAAGTGTAGGGAGGACGAAAATGACCTAAATTTTCATCCAATGAAACAAAACACCTATTGGGTGCACAAGATTGGTTAAAAACCCTAATTGGACAAGATTAAGTGTAGGGAGGACGAAAATACGAAAATGACCTAAATGTTCTTCCAATGACACAAAACACCTATTGGATGCACATGATTTGTTAAAAACCCTAATTGGATAAAAATTAGCCTAGGGAGGACGAAAATGGCCCAAATATTGATCCAATGACACAAAACACATATTGGATGCACAAGATTGGTTAAAAACCCTAATTGGACAAGAATTATCCTAGGGAGGACGAAAATGACCTAAATGTTCATCCAATGACACAAAACACCTATTGGATGCACAAGATTGGTTAAAAACCCTAATTCGACAAGAATTAGCTAAGGGAGGACGAAAATGACCTAATTGTTCATCCAATGACACTAAAACACCTATCGGAGGAACAAGATTGGTTAGAAACCCTAATTGGACAAGATTTAGTGTAGGGAGGACCAAAATGACCTAAATGTTCATCCAATGACACAAAACACCTATTGGATGCACATGATTTGTTAAAAACCCTAATTGGATAAAAATTAGCCTAGGGAGGACGAAAATGGCCCAAATATTGATCCAATGACACAAAACACATATTGGATGCACAAGATTGGTTAAAAACCCTAATTGGACAAGAATTATCCTAGGGAGGACGAAAATGACCTAAATGTTAATCCAATGACACAAAACACCTATTGGATGCACAAGATTGGTTAAAAACCCTAATTCGACAAGAATTAGCTTAGGGAGGACGAAAATAACCTAATTGTTCATCCAATGACACTAAAACACCTATCGGAGGAACAAGATTGGTTTGAAACCCTAATTGGACAAGATTTGGTGTAGGGAGGACCAAAATGACCTAAATGTTCATCCAATGACACAAAACACCTATTGGATGCACAAGATTGGTTAAAAACCCAAATTGGACAAGATTAAGTGTAGGAGGGACGAAAATGACCTAAATGTTCATCCAATGACACAAAACACCTATTGGATGCACAAGATTGGTTAAAAACCCTAATTGGACAAGATTAAGTGTAGGGAGGACGAAAATGGTCTAAATATTGATCCAATGACACAAAAACACCTATTGGATGCACAAGATTAGTTAAAAACCCTAATTGGAAAAGATTTAGCCTAGGGAGGACAAAATGACCTAATTGTTCATCCAATGACACAAAAACACCCATTGGATGCACAAGATTGGTTAAAAACCCTAATTGGACAAGATTAAGTGTAGGGAGGACGATAATGGCCTAAATGTTCATCCAATGACACAAAACACCTATTGGATGCACAAGATTGGTTAAAAACCCTAATTGGACAAGATTAAGTGTAGGGAGGACGAAAATGACCTAAATGTTCATCCAATGACACAAAACACCTATTGGATGCACAAGATTGGTTAAAAACCCTAATTGGACAAGATTAAGTGTAGGGAGCACGAAAATGACCTAAATGTTCATCCAATGACACAAAACACCTATTGGATGCACAAGATTGGTTAAAAACCCTAATTGGACAAGATTAAGTGTAGGGAGGACGAAAATGACCTAAATGTTCATCCAATGACACAAAACACATATTGGATGCACAAGATTGGTTAAAAACCCTAATTGGACAAGAATTATCCTAGGGAGGACGAAAATGACCTAATTGTTCATCCAATGACACAAAAACACCAATTGGATGCACAAGATTGGTTAGAAACCCTAATTGGACAAGATAAAGTGTAGGGAGGACGAAAATGACCTAAATGTTCATCCAATGACACAAAACACCTATTGGGTGCACAAGATTGGTTAAAAACCCTAATTGGACAAGATTAAGTGTAGGGAGGACGAAAATACGAAAATGACCTAAATGTTCTTCCAATGACACATAACACCTATTGGATGCACAAGATTGGTTAAAAACCCTAATTGGACAACATTAAGTGTAGGGAGGACGAAAATGACCTAAATGTTCATCCAATGACACAAAACACCTATTGGATGCACAAGATTGGTTAAAAACCCAAATTGGACAAGATTAAGTGTAGAAGGGACGAAAATGACCTAAATGTTCATCCAATGACACAAAACACCTATTGGATGCACAAGATTGGTTAAAAACCCTAATTGGACAAGATTAAGTGTAGGGAGGACGAAAATGGTCTAAATATTGATCCAATGACACAAAAACACCTATTGGATGCACAAGATTAGTTAAAAACCCTAATTGGAAAACATTTAGCCTAGGGAGGACGAAAATGACCTAATTGTTCATCCAATGACACAAAAACACCCATTGGATGCACAAGATTGGTTAAAAACCCTAATTGGATAAGATTAAGTGTAGGGAGGACGAAAATGACCTAAATGTTCATCCAATGACACAAAACACCTATTGGATGCACAAGATTGGTTAAAAACCCTAATTGGACAAGAATTAGCCTACGGTGGACGAAAATGACCTAAATGTTCACCCAATGACACAAAACACCTATTGGATGCACAAGATTGGTTAAAAACCCTAATTCGACAAGAATTAGCTTAGGGAGGACGAAAATGACCTAATTGTTCATCCAATGACACTAAAACACCTATCGAAGGAACAAGATTGGTTAGAAACCCTAATTGGACAAGATTTAGTGTAGGGAGGACCAAAATGACCTAACTGTTCATCCAATGACACAAAACACCTATTGGATGCACATGATTTGTTAAAAACCCTAATTGGATAAAAATTAGCCTAGGGAGGACGAAAATGGCCCAAATATTGATCGAATGACACAAAACACATATTGGATGCACAAGATTGGTTAAAAACACTAATTGGACAAGAATTATCCTAGGGAGGACGAAAATAACCTAATTGTTCATCCAATGACACAAAAACACCAATTGGATGCACAAGATTGGTTAGAAACCTTAATTTGACAAGATAAAGTGTAGGGGGGACGAAAATGACCTAAATGTTCATCCAATGACACAAAACACCTATTGGGTGCACAAGATTGGTTAAAAACCCTAATTGGACAAGATTAAGTGTAGGGAGGACGAAAATACGAAAATGACCTAAATGTTCTTCCAATGACACAAAACACCTATTGGATGCACAAGATTGGTTAAAAACCCTAATTGGACAAGATTAAGTGTAGGGAGGACGAAAATGACCTAAATGTTCATCTAGTGACACAAAACACCTATTGGGTGCACATGATTTGTTAAAAACCCTAATTGAATAAAAATTATCCTAGGGAGGACGAAAATGGACCAAATATTGATCCAATGACACAAAACACATATTGGATGCACAAGATTGGTTAAAAACCCTAATTGGACAAGAATTATCCTAGGTAGGACGAAAATGACCTAATTGTTCATCCAATGACACAAAAACACCAATTGGATGCACAAGATTGATTAGAAACCCTAATTGGACAAGATAAAGTGTAGGGAGGAAGAAAATGACCTAAATGTTCATCCAATGACACAAAAAACCTATTGGGTGCACAAGATTGGTTAAAAACTCTAATTGGACAAGATTAAGTGTAGGGAGGACGAAAATACGAAAATGACCTAAATTTTCTTCCAATGACACAAAACACCTATTGGATGCACAAGATTGGTTAAAAACCCTAATTGGACAAGATTAAGTGTAGGGAGGACGAAAATGACCTAAATGTTCATCTAGTGACACAAAACACCTATTGGGTGCACATGATTTGTTAAAAACCCTAATTGAATAAAAATTATCCTAGGGAGGACGAAAATGGACCAAATATTGATCCAATGACACAAAACACATATTGGATGCACAAGATTGGTTAAAAACCCTAATTGAACAAGAATTATCCTAGGCAGGACGAAAATGACCTAATTGTTCATCCAATGACACAAAAACACCAATTGGATGCACAAGATTGGTTAGAAACCCTAATTGGACAAGATAAAGTGTAGGGAGGACGAAAATGACCTAAATGTTCATCCAATGACACAAAACACCTATTGGGTGCACAAGATTGGTTAAAAACCCTAATTGGACAAGATTAAGTGTAGGGAGGACGAAAATACGAAAATGACCTAAATTTTCTTCCAATGACACAAAACACCTATTGGATGCACAAGATTGGTTAAAAACCCTAATTGGACAAGATTAAGTGTAGGAAGGACGAAAATGACCTAAATGTTCATTCAATGACACAAAACACCTATTGGATGCACAAGATTGGTTATAAACCCAAATTGGACAAGATTAAGTGTAGGAGGGACGGAAATGACCTAAATGTTCATCCAATGACACAAAACACCTATTGGATGCACAAGATTGGTTAAAAACCCTAATTGGACAAGATTAAGTGTAGGGAGGACGAAAATGGTCTAAATATTGATCCAATGACACAAAAACACCTATTGGATGCACAAGATTAGTTAAAAACCCTAATTGGAAAAGATTTAGCCTAGGGAGGACAAAAATGACCTAATTGTTCATCCAATGACACAAAAACACCCATTGGATGCACAAGATTGGTTAAAAACCCTAATTGGATAAGATAAAGTGTAGGGAGGACGAAAATGACCTAAATGTTCATCCAATGACACAAAACACCTATTGGATGCACAAGATTGGTTAAAAACCCTAATTGGACAAGAATTAGCCTACGGTGGACGAAAATGACCTAAATGTTCATTCAATGACACAAAACACCTATTGGATGCACAAGATTGGTTAAAAACACTAATTCGACAAGAATTAGCTTAGGGAGGACGAAAATGACCTAATTGTTCATCCAATGACACTAAAACACCTATCGGAGGAACAAGATTGGTTAGAAACCCTAATTGGACAAGATTTAGTGTAGGGAGGAACAAAATGACCTAAATGTTCATCCAATGACACAAAACACCTATTGGATGCACATGATTTGTTAAAAACCCTAATTGGATAAAAATTAGTCTAGGGAGGACGAAAATGGCCCAAATATTGATCCAATGACACAAAACACATATTGGATGCACAAGATTGGTTAAAAACCCTAATTGGACAAGAATTATCCTAGGGAGGACGAAAATGACCTAATTGTTCATCCAATGACACAAAAACACCAATTGGATGCACAAGATTGGTTAGAAACCCTAATTGGACAAGATAAAGTGTAGGGAGGACGAAAATGACCTAAATGTTCATCCAATGACACAAAACACCTATCGGGTGCACAAGATTGGTTAAAAACCCTAATTGGACAAGATTAAGTGTAGGGAGGACGAAAATACGAAAATGACCTAAATGTTCTTCCAATGACACAAAACACCTATTGGATGCACAAGATTGGTTAAAAACCCTAATTGGACAAGATTAAGTGTAGGGAGGACGAAAATGACCTAAATGTTCATCTAGTGACACAAAACACCTATTGGGTGCACATGATTTGTTAAAAACCCTAATTGAATAAAAATTATCCTAGGGAGGACGAAAATGGACCAAATATTGATCCAATGACACAAAACACATATTGGATGCACAAGATTGGTTAAAAACCCTAATTGAACAAGAATTATCCTAGGCAGGACGAAAATGACCTAATTGTTCATCCAATGACACAAAAACACCAATTGGATGCACAAGATTGGTTAGAAACCCTAATTGGACAAGATAAAGTGTAGGGAGGACGAAAATGACCTAAATGTTCATCCAATGACACAAAACACCTATTGGGTGCACAAGATTGGTTAAAAACCCTAATTGGACAAGATTAAGTGTAGGGAGGACGAAAATACGAAAATGACCTAAATTTTCTTCCAATGACACAAAACACCTATTGGATGCACAAGATTGGTTAAAAACCCTAATTGGACAAGATTAAGTGTAGGGAGGACGAAAATGACCTAAATGTTCATCTAGTGACACAAAACACCTATTGGGTGCACATGATTTGTTAAAAACCCTAATTGAATAAAAATTATCCTAGGGAGGACGAAAATGGACCAAATATTGATCCAATGACACAAAACACATATTGGATGCACAAGATTGGTTAAAAACCCTAATTGGACAAGAATTATCCTAGGCAGGACGAAAATGACCTAATTGTTCATCCAATGACACAAAAACACCAATTGGATGCACAAGATTGATTAGAAACCCTAATTGGGCAAGATTAAGTGTAGGGAGGACGAAAATGACCTAAATGTTCATCCAATGACACAAAACACTTATTGGGTGCACAAGATTGGTTAAAAACCCTAATTGGACAAGATTAAGTGTAGGGAGGACGAAAATACGAAAATGACCTAAATGTTCTTCCAATGACACAAAACACCTATTGGATGCACAAGATTGGTTAAAAATCCTAATTGGACAAGATTAAGTGTAGGGAGGACGAAAATGACCTAAATGTTCATCCAGTGACACAAAAAACCTATTGGATGCACGTGATTTGTTAAAAACCCTAATTGGATAAAAATTAGCCTAGGGAGGACGAAAATGGCCCAAATATTGATCCAATGACACAAAACACATATGGGATGCACAAGATTGGTTAAAAAACCTAATTGGACAAGATTAAGTGTAGGGAGGACGAAAATGACCTAAATGTTCATCCAATGACACAAAACATCTATTGGATGCACAAGATTGGTTAAAAACCCTAATTGGACAAGAATTAGCCTACGGTGGACGAAAATGACCTAAATGTTCATCCAATGACACAAAACACCTATTGGATGCGCAAGATTGGTAAAAAACACTAATTCGACAAGAATTAGCTTAGGGAGGACGAAAATGACCTAATTGTTCATCCAATGACACTAAAACACCTATCGGAGGAACAAGATTGGTTAGAAACCCTAATTGGACAAGATTTAGTGTAGGGAGGACCAAAATGACCTAAATGTTCATCCAATGACACAAAACACCTATTGGATGCACATGATTTGTTAAAAACCCTAATTGGATAAAAATTAGCCTAGGGAGGACGAAAATGGCCCAAATATTGATCCAATGACACAAAACACATATGGGATGCACAAGATTGGTTAAAAAACCTAATTGGACAAGATTAAGTGTAGGGAGGACGAAAATGACCTAAATGTTCATCCAATGACACAAAACATCTATTGGATGCACAAGATTGGTTAAAAACCCTAATTGGACAAGAATTAGCCTACGGTGGACGAAAATGACCTAAATGTTCATCCAATGACACAAAACACCTATTGGATGCGCAAGATTGGTTAAAAACACTAATTCGACAAGAATTAGCTTAGGGAGGACGAAAATGACCTAATTGTTCATCCAATGACACTAAAACACCTATCGGAGGAACAAGATTGGTTAGAAACCCTAATTGGACAAGATTTAGTGTAGGGAGGAACAAAATGACCTAAATGTTCATCCAATGACACAAAACACCTATTGGATGCACATGATTTGTTAAAAACCCTAATTGGATAAAAATTAGTCTAGGGAGGACGAAAATGGCCCAAATATTGATCCAATGACACAAAACACATATTGGATGCACAAGATTGGTTAAAAACCCTAATTGGACAAGAATTATCCTAGGGAGGACGAAAATGACCTAATTGTTCATCCAATGACACAAAGACACCAACTGGATGCACAAGATTGGTTAGTAACCCGAATTGGACAAGATAAAGTGTAGGGAGGACGAAAATGACCTAAATGTTCATCCAATGACACAAAACACCTATTGGGTGCACAAGATTGGTTAAAAACCCTAATTGGACAAGATTAAGTGTAGGGAGGACGAAAATACGAAAATGACCTAAATGTTCTTCCAATGACACAAAACACCTATTGGATGCACAAGATTGGTTAAAAACCCTAATTGGACAAGATTAAGTGTAGGGAGGACGAAAATGACCTAAATGTTCATCCAGTGACACAAAACACCTATTGGATGCACATGATTTGTTAAAAACCCTAATTGGATAAAAATTAGCCTAGGGAGGACGAAAATGGCCCAAATATTGATCCAATGACACAAAACACATATTGGATGCACAAGATTGGTTAAAAACCCTAATTGGACAAGAATTATCCTAGGGAGGACGAAAATGACCTAAATGTTCATCCAATGACACAAAACACCTATTGGATGCACAAGATTGGTTAAAAACCCTAATTCGACAAGAATTAGCAGAGGGAGGACGAAAATGACCTAATTGTTCATCCAATGACACTAAAACACCTATCGGAGGAACAAGATTGGTTAGAAACCCTAATTGGACAAGATTTAGTGTAGGGAGGACCAAAATGACCTAAATGTTCTTCCAATGACACAAAACACCTATTGGATGCACAAGATTGGTTAAAAACCCGAATTGGACAAGATTAAGTGTAGGGAGGACGAGAATGACCTAAATGTTCATCCAGTGACACAAAACACCTATTGGATGCACATGATTTTTTAAAAACCCTAATTGGATAAAAATTAGCCTAGGGAGGACGAAAATGGCCCAAATATTGATCCAATGACACAAAACACATATTGGATGCACAAGATTGGTTCAAAACCCTAATTGGACAAGAATTATCCTAGGGAGGACGAAAATGACCTAATTGTTCATCCAATGACACAAAAACACCAATTGGATGCACAAGATTGGTTAGAAACCCTAATTGGACAAGATAAAGTGTAGGGAGGACGAAAATGACCTAAATGTTCATCCAATGACACAAAACACCTATTGGGTGCACAAGATTGGTTAAAAACCCTAATTGGACAAGATTAAGTGTAGGGAGGACGAAAATACGAAAATGACCTAAATGTTCTTCAAATGACACAAAACACCTATTGGATGCACAAGATTTGTTAAAAACCCTAATTGGATAAAAATTAGCCTAGGGAGGACGAAAATGGCCCAAATATTGATCCAATGACACAAAACACCTATTGGATGCACATGATTTGTTAAAAACCCTAATTGGATAAAAATTAGCCTAGGGAGGACGAAAATGGCCCAAATATTGATCCAATGACACAAAACACATATTGGATGCACAAGATTGGTTAAAAACCCTAATTGGACAAGAATTATCCTAGGGAGGACGAAAATGACCTAATTGTTCATCCAATGACACAAAAACACCAATTGGATGCACAAGATTGGTTAGAAACCCTAATTGGACAAGATAAAGTGTAGGGAGGACGAAAATGGTCTAAATATTGATCCAATGACACAAAACGCATATTGGATGCACAAGATTGGTTAAAGACCCTAATTGGACAAGAATTAGCCTACGGTGGACGAAAATGACCTAAATGTTCATCCAATGACACAAAACACCTATTGGATGCACAAGATTGGTTAAAAACCCTAATTGGATAAAAATTAGCCTAGGGAGGACGAAAATGGCCCAAATATTGATCCAATGACACAAAACACATATTGGATGCACAAGATTGGTTAAAAACCCTAATTGGACAAGAATTATCCTAGGGAGGACGAAAATGACCTAATTGTTCATCCAATGACACAAAAACACCAATTGGATGCACAAGATTGGTTAGAAACCCTAATTGGACAAGATAAAGTGTAGGGAGGACGAAAATGACCTAAATGTTCATCCAATGACACAAAACACCTATTGGGTGCACAAGATTGGTTAAAAACCCTAATTGGACAAGATTAAGTGTAGGGAGGACGAAAATACGAAAATGACCTAAATGTTCTTCCAATGACACATAACACCTATTGGATGCACAAGATTGGTTAAAAACCCTAATTGGACAAGATTAAGTGTAGGGAGGACGAAAATGACCTAAATGTTCATCCAATGACACAAAACACCTATTGGATGCACAAGATTGGTTAAAAACCCAAATTGGACAAGATTAAGTGTAGAAGGGACGAAAATGACCTAAATGTTCATCCAATGACACAAAACACCTATTGGATGCACAAGATTGGTTAAAAACCCTAATTGGACAAGATTAAGTGTAGGGAGGACGAAAATGGTCTAAATATTGATCCAATGACACAAAAACACCTATTGGATGCACAAGATTAGTTAAAAACCCTAATTGGAAAACATTTAGCCTAGGGAGGACGAAAATGACCTAATTGTTCATCCAATGACACAAAAACACCCATTGGATGCACAAGATTGGTTAAAAACCCTAATTGGATAAGATTAAGTGTAGGGAGGACGAAAATGACCTAAATGTTCATCCAATGACACAAAACACCTATTGGATGCACAAGATTGGTTAAAAACCCTAATTGGACAAGAATTAGCCTACGGTGGACGAAAATGACCTAAATGTTCACCCAATGACACAAAACACCTATTGGATGCACAAGATTGGTTAAAAACCCTAATTCGACAAGAATTAGCTTAGGGAGGACGAAAATGACCTAATTGTTCATCCAATGACACTAAAACACCTATCGAAGGAACAAGATTGGTTAGAAACCCTAATTGGACAAGATTTAGTGTAGGGAGGACCAAAATGACCTAACTGTTCATCCAATGACACAAAACACCTATTGGATGCACATGATTTGTTAAAAACCCTAATTGGATAAAAATTAGCCTAGGGAGGACGAAAATGGCCCAAATATTGATCGAATGACACAAAACACATATTGGATGCACAAGATTGGTTAAAAACACTAATTGGACAAGAATTATCCTAGGGAGGACGAAAATAACCTAATTGTTCATCCAATGACACAAAAACACCAATTGGATGCACAAGATTGGTTAGAAACCTTAATTTGACAAGATAAAGTGTAGGGGGGACGAAAATGACCTAAATGTTCATCCAATGACACAAAACACCTATTGGGTGCACAAGATTGGTTAAAAACCCTAATTGGACAAGATTAAGTGTAGGGAGGACGAAAATACGAAAATGACCTAAATGTTCTTCCAATGACACAAAACACCTATTGGATGCACAAGATTGGTTAAAAACCCTAATTGGACAAGATTAAGTGTAGGGAGGACGAAAATGACCTAAATGTTCATCCAATGACACAAAACACCTATTGGATGCACAAGATTCGTTAAAAACCCTAATTGGACAAGATTAAGTGTAGGGAGGACGAAAATGACCTAAGTGTTCATCCAATGACACAAAACACCTATTGGATGCACAAGATTGGTTAAAAACCCTAATTGGACAAGAATTAGCCTAGGGAGGACGAAAATGACCTAATTGTTCATCCAATGATACAAAACACCTATTGGATGCACAAGATTGGTTAAAAACCCTAATTGGACAAGATTAAGTGTAGGGAGGACGAAAATACGAAAATGACCTAAATGTTCTTCCGATGACACAAAACACCTATTGGATGCACAAGATTGGTTAAAAACCCTAATTGGACAAGAATTAGCCTAGGGAGGACGAAAATGACGTAATTGTTCATCCAATGACACAAAACACTTATTGGATGCACAAGATTGGTTAAAAACCTTAATTGGACAAGAATTAGCCTAGGGAGGACGAAAATGACCTAATTGTTCATCCAATGACCCAAAACACCTATTGGATGCACAAGATTGGTTAAAAACCCTAATTGGACAAGATTAAGTGTAGGGAGGACGAAAATACGAAAATGACCTAAATGTTCTTCCAATGACACAAAACACCTATTGGATGCACAAGATTGGTTAAAAACCCTAATTGGACAAGATTAAGTGTAGGGAGGACGAAAATGACCTAAATGTTCATCCAATGACACAAAACACCTATTGGATGCACAAGATTGGTTAAAAACCCAAATTGGACAAGATTAAGAGTAGGAGGGACGAAAATGACCTAAATGTTCATCCAATGACACAAAACACCAATTGGATGCACAAGATGGGTAAAAAACCCTAACTGGACAAGATTAAGTGTAGGGAGGACGAAAATGGTCTAAATATTGATCCAATGACACAAAAACACCTATTGGATGCACAAGATTAGTTAAAAACCCTAATTGGAAAAGATTTAGCCTAGGGAGGACGAAAATGACCTAATTGTTCATCCAATGACACAAAAACACCAATTGGATGCACAAGATTGGTTAGAAACCCTAATTGGGCAAGATTAAGTGTAGGGAGGACGAAAATGACCTAAATGTTCATCCAATGACACAAAACACTTATTGGGTGCACAAGATTGGTTAAAAACCCTAATTGGACAAGATTAAGTGTAGGGAGGACGAAAATACGAAAATGACCTAAATGTTCTTCCAATGACACAAAACACCTATTGGATGCACAAGATTGGTTAAAAACCCTAATTGGACAAGATTAAGTGTAGGGAGGACGAAAATGACCTAAATGTTGATCTAGTGACACAAAACACCTATTGGGTGCACATGATTTGTTAAAAACCCTAATTGAATAAAAATTATCCTAGGGAGGACGAAAATGGACCAAATATTGATCCAATGACACAAAACACATATTGGATGCACAAGATTGGTTAAAAACCCTAATTGGACAAGAATTATCCTAGGCAGGACGAAAATGACCTAATTGTTCATCCAATGACACAAAAACACCAATTGGATGCACAAGATTGGTTAGAAACCCTAATTGGACAAGATAAAGTGTAGGGAGGACGAAAATGACCTAAATGTTCATCCAATGACACAAAACACCTATTGGGTGCACAAGATTGGTTAAAAACCCTAATTGGACAAGATTAAGTGTAGGGAGGACGAAAATACGAAAATGACCTAAATGTTCTTCCAATGACACAAAACACCTATTAGATGCACCAGATTGGTTAAAAACCCTAATTGGACAAGATTAAGTGTAGGGAGGACGAAAATGACCTAAATGTTCATCCAGTGACACAAAACACCTATTGGATGCACATGATTTGTTAAAAACCCTAATTGGATAAAAATTAGCCTAGGGAGGACGAAAATGGCCCAAATATTGATCCAATGACACAAAACGCATATTGGATGCACAAGATTGGTTAAAAACCCTAATTGGACAAGAATTAGCCTACGGTGGACGAAAATGACCTAAATGTTCATCCAATGACACAAAACACCTATTGGATGCACAAGATTGGTTAAAAACCCTAATTCGACAAGAATTAGCTTAGGGAGGACGAAAATGACCTAATTGTTCATCCAATGACACTAAAACACCTATCGGAGGAACAAGATTGGTTAGAAACCCTAATTGGACAAGATTTAGTGTAGGGAGGACCAAAATGACCTAAATGTTCTTCCAATGACACAAAACACCTATTGGATGCACATGATTTGTTAAAAACCCTAATTGGATAAAAATTAGCCTAGGGAGGACGAAAATGGCCCAAATATTGATCCAATGACACAAAACACATATTGGATGCACAAGATTGGTTAAAAACCCTAATTGGACAAGAATTATCCTAGGGAGGACGAAAATGACCTAAATGTTCATCCAATGACACAAAACACCTATTGGATGCACAAGATTGGTTAAAAACCCTAATTCGACAAGAATTAGCAGAGGGAGGACGAAAATGACCTAATTGTTCATCCAATGACACTAAAACACCTATCGGAGGAACAAGATTGGTTAGAAACCCTAATTGGACAAGATTTAGTGTAGGGAGGACCAAAATGACCTAAATGTTCTTCCAATGACACAAAACACCTATTGGATGCACAAGATTGGTTAAAAACCCGAATTGGACAAGATTAAGTGTAGGGAGGACGAGAATGACCTAAATGTTCATCCAGTGACACAAAACACCTATTGGATGCACATGATTTTTTAAAAACCCTAATTGGATAAAAATTAGCCTAGGGAGGACGAAAATGGCCCAAATATTGATCCAATGACACAAAACACATATTGGATGCACAAGATTGGTTCAAAACCCTAATTGGACAAGAATTATCCTAGGGAGGACGAAAATGACCTAATTGTTCATCCAATGACACTAAAACACCTATCGGAGGAACAAGATTGGTTAGAAACCCTAATTGGACAAGATTTAGTGTAGGGAGGACCAAAATGACCTAAATGTTCTTCCAATGACACAAAACACCTATTGGATGCACAAGATTGGTTAAAAACCCGAATTGGACAAGATTAAGTGTAGGGAGGACGAAAATGACCTAAATGTTCATCCAGTGACACAAAACACCTATTGGATGCACATGATTTTTTAAAAACCCTAATTGGATAAAAATTAGCCTAGGGAGGACGAAAATGGCCCAAATATTGATCCAATGACACAAAACACATATTGGATGCACAAGATTGGTTAAAAACCCTAATTGGACAAGAATTATCCTAGGGAGGACGAAAATGACCTAATTGTTCATCCAATGACACAAAAACACCAATTGGATGCACAAGATTGGTTAGAAACCCTAATTGGACAAGATAAAGTGTAGGGAGGACGAAAATGACCTAAATGTTCATCCAATGACACAAAACACCTATTGGGTGCACAAGATTGGTTAAAAACCCTAATTGGACAAGATTAAGTGTAGGGAGGACGAAAATACGAAAATGACCTAAATGTTCTTCCAATGACACATAACACCTATTGGATGCACAAGATTGGTTAAAAACCCTAATTGGACAACATTAAGTGTAGGGAGGACGAAAATGACCTAAATGTTCATCCAATGACACAAAACACCTATTGGATGCACAAGATTGGTTAAAAACCCAAATTGGACAAGATTAAGTGTAGAAGGGACGAAAATGACCTAAATGTTCATCCAATGACACAAAACACCTATTGGATGCACAAGATTGGTTAAAAACCCTAATTGGACAAGATTAAGTGTAGGGAGGACGAAAATGGTCTAAATATTGATCCAATGACACAAAAACACCTATTGGATGCACAAGATTAGTTAAAAACCCTAATTGGAAAACATTTAGCCTAGGGAGGACGAAAATGACCTAATTGTTCATCCAATGACACAAAAACACCCATTGGATGCACAAGATTGGTTAAAAACCCTAATTGGATAAGATTAAGTGTAGGGAGGACGAAAATGACCTAAATGTTCATCCAATGACACAAAACACCTATTGGATGCACAAGATTGGTTAAAAACCCTAATTGGACAAGAATTAGCCTACGGTGGACGAAAATGACCTAAATGTTCACCCAATGACACAAAACACCTATTGGATGCACAAGATTGGTTAAAAACCCTAATTCGACAAGAATTAGCTTAGGGAGGACGAAAATGACCTAATTGTTCATCCAATGACACTAAAACACCTATCGAAGGAACAAGATTGGTTAGAAACCCTAATTGGACAAGATTTAGTGTAGGGAGGACCAAAATGACCTAACTGTTCATCCAATGACACAAAACACCTATTGGATGCACATGATTTGTTAAAAACCCTAATTGGATAAAAATTAGCCTAGGGAGGACGAAAATGGCCCAAATATTGATCGAATGACACAAAACACATATTGGATGCACAAGATTGGTTAAAAACACTAATTGGACAAGAATTATCCTAGGGAGGACGAAAATAACCTAATTGTTCATCCAATGACACAAAAACACCAATTGGATGCACAAGATTGGTTAGAAACCTTAATTTGACAAGATAAAGTGTAGGGGGGACGAAAATGACCTAAATGTTCATCCAATGACACAAAACACCTATTGGGTGCACAAGATTGGTTAAAAACCCTAATTGGACAAGATTAAGTGTAGGGAGGACGAAAATACGAAAATGACCTAAATGTTCTTCCAATGACACAAAACACCTATTGGATGCACAAGATTGGTTAAAAACCCTAATTGGACAAGATTAAGTGTAGGGAGGACGAAAATGACCTAAATGTTCATCTAGTGACACAAAACACCTATTGGGTGCACATGATTTGTTAAAAACCCTAATTGAATAAAAATTATCCTAGGGAGGACGAAAATGGACCAAATATTGATCCAATGACACAAAACACATATTGGATGCACAAGATTGGTTAAAAACCCTAATTGAACAAGAATTATCCTAGGCAGGACGAAAATGACCTAATTGTTCATCCAATGACACAAAAACACCAATTGGATGCACAAGATTGGTTAGAAACCCTAATTGGACAAGATAAAGTGTAGGGAGGACGAAAATGACCTAAATGTTCATCCAATGACACAAAACACCTATTGGGTGCACAAGATTGGTTAAAAACCCTAATTGGACAAGATTAAGTGTAGGGAGGACGAAAATACGAAAATGACCTAAATTTTCTTCCAATGACACAAAACACCTATTGGATGCACAAGATTGGTTAAAAACCCTAATTGGACAAGATTAAGTGTAGGGAGGACGAAAATGACCTAAATGTTCATCTAGTGACACAAAACACCTATTGGGTGCACATGATTTGTTAAAAACCCTAATTGAATAAAAATTATCCTAGGGAGGACGAAAATGGACCAAATATTGATCCAATGACACAAAACACATATTGGATGCACAAGATTGGTTAAAAACCCTAATTGGACAAGAATTATCCTAGGCAGGACGAAAATGACCTAATTGTTCATCCAATGACACAAAAACACCAATTGGATGCACAAGATTGGTTAAAAACCCTAATTGGACAAGATTAAGTGTAGGGAGGACGAAAATGGTCTAAATATTGATCCAATGACACAAAAACACCTATTGGATGCACAAGATTAGTTAAAAACCCTAATTGGAAAAGATTTAGCCTAGGGAGGACAAAAATGACCTAATTGTTCATCCAATGACACAAACACACCCATTGGATGCACAAGATTGGTTAAAAACCCTAATTGGATAAGATTAAGTGTAGGGAGGACGAAAATGACCTAAATGTTCATCCAATGACACAAAACACCTATTGGATGCACAAGATTGGTTAAAAACCCTAATTGGACAAGAATTAGCCTACGGTGGACGAAAATGACCTAAATGTTCATTCAATGACACAAAACACCTATTGGATGCACAAGATTGGTTAAAAACACTAATTCGACAAGAATTAGCTTAGGGAGGACGAAAATGACCTAATTGTTCATCCAATGACACTAAAACACCTATCGGAGGAACAAGATTGGTTAGAAACCCTAATTGGACAAGATTTAGTGTAGGGAGGAACAAAATGACCTAAATGTTCATCCAATGACACAAAACACCTATTGGATGCACATGATTTGTTAAAAACCCTAATTGGATAAAAATTAGTCTAGGGAGGACGAAAATGGCCCAAATATTGATCCAATGACACAAAACACATATTGGATGCACAAGATTGGTTAAAAACCCTAATTGGACAAGAATTATCCTAGGGAGGACGAAAATGACCTAATTGTTCATCCAACGACACAAAGACACCAACTGGATGCACAAGATTGGTTAGTAACCCGAATTGGACAAGATAAAGTGTAGGGAGGACGAAAATGACCTAAATGTTCATCCAATGACACAAAACACCTATTGGGTGCACAAGATTGGTTAAAAACCCTAATTGGACAAGATTAAGTGTAGGGAGGACGAAAATACGAAAATGACCTAAATGTTCTTCCAATGACACAAAACACCTATTGGATGCACATGATTTGTTAAAAACCCTAATTGGATAAAAATTAGTCTAGGGAGGACGAAAATGGCCCAAATATTGATCCAATGACACAAAACACATATTGGATGCACAAGATTGGTTAAAAACCCTAATTGGACAAGAATTATCCTAGGGAGGACGAAAATGACCTAATTGTTCATCCAATGACACAAAGACACCAACTGGATGCACAAGATTGGTTAGTAACCCGAATTGGACAAGATAAAGTGTAGGGAGGACGAAAATGACCTAAGTGTTCATCCAATGACACAAAACACCAATTGGATGCACAAGATGGGTTAAAAACCCTAACTGGACAAGATTAAGTGTAGGGAGGACGAAAATGGTCTAAATATTGATCCAATGACACAAAAACACCTATTGGATGCACAAGATTAGTTAAAAACCCTAATTGGAAAAGATTTAGCCTAGGGAGGACGAAAATGACCTAATTGTTCATCCAATGACACAAAAACACCAATTGGATGCACAAGATTGGTTAGAAACCCTAATTGGGCAAGATTAAGTGTAGGGAGGACGAAAATGACCTAAATGTTCATCCAATGACACAAAACACTTATTGGGTGCACAAGATTGGTTAAAAACCCTAATTGGACAAGATTAAGTGTAGGGAGGACGAAAATACGAAAATGACCTAAATGTTCTTCCAATGACACAAAACACCTATTGGATGCACAAGATTGGTTAAAAACCCTAATTGGACAAGATTAAGTGTAGGGAGGACGAAAATGACCTAAATGTTGATCTAGTGACACAAAACACCTATTGGGTGCACATGATTTGTTAAAAACCCTAATTGAATAAAAATTATCCTAGGGAGGACGAAAATGGACCAAATATTGATCCAATGACACAAAACACATATTGGATGCACAAGATTGGTTAAAAACCCTAATTGGACAAGAATTATCCTAGGCAGGACGAAAATGACCTAATTGTTCATCCAATGACACAAAAACACCAATTGGATGCACAAGATTGGTTAGAAACCCTAATTGGACAAGATAAAGTGTAGGGAGGACGAAAATGACCTAAATGTTCATCCAATGACACAAAACACCTATTGGGTGCACAAGATTGGTTAAAAACCCTAATTGGACAAGATTAAGTGTAGGGAGGACGAAAATACGAAAATGACCTAAATTTTCTTCCAATAACACAAAACACCTATTGGATGCACAAGATTGGTTAAAAACCCTAATTGGACAAGATTAAGTGTAGGGAGGACGAAAATGACCTAAATGTTCATCTAGTGACACAAAACACCTATTGGGTGCACATGATTTGTTAAAAACCCTAATTGAATAAAAATTATCCTAGGGAGGACGAAAATGGACCAAATATTGATCCAATGACACAAAACACATATTGGATGCACAAGATTGGTTAAAAACCCTAATTGGACAAGAATTATCCTAGGCAGGACGAAAATGACCTAATTGTTCATCCAATGACACAAAAACACCAATTGGATGCACAAGATTGGTTAAAAACCCTAATTGGACAAGATTAAGTGTAGGGAGGACGAAAATGGTCTAAATATTGATCCAATGACACAAAAACACCTATTGGATGCACAAGATTAGTTAAAAACCCTAATTGGAAAAGATTTAGCCTAGGGAGGACAAAAATGACCTAATTGTTCATCCAATGACACAAAAACACCCATTGGATGCACAAGATTGGTTAAAAACCCTAATTGGATAAGATAAAGTGTAGGGAGGACGAAAATGACCTAAATGTTCATCCAATGACACAAAACACCTATTGGATGCACAAGATTGGTTAAAAACCCTAATTGGACAAGAATTAGCCTACGGTGGACGAAAATGACCTAAATGTTCATTCAATGACACAAAACACCTATTGGATGCACAAGATTGGTTAAAAACACTAATTCGACAAGAATTAGCTTAGGGAGGACGAAAATGACCTAATTGTTCATCCAATGACACTAAAACACCTATCGGAGGAACAAGATTGGTTAGAAACCCTAATTGGACAAGATTTAGTGTAGGGAGGAACAAAATGACCTAAATGTTCATCCAATGACACAAAACACCTATTGGATGCACATGATTTGTTAAAAACCCTAATTGGATAAAAATTAGTCTAGGGAGGACGAAAATGGCCCAAATATTGATCCAATGACACAAAACACATATTGGATGCACAAGATTGGTTAAAAACCCTAATTGGACAAGAATTATCCTAGGGAGGACGAAAATGACCTAATTGTTCATCCAATGACACAAAAACACCAACTGGATGCACAAGATTGGTTAGAAACCCTAATTGGACAAGATAAAGTGTAGGGAGGACGAAAATGACCTAAATGTTCATCCAATGACACAAAACACCTATTGGGTGCACAAGATTGGTTAAAAACCCTAATTGGACAAGATTAAGTGTAGGGAGGACGAAAATACGAAAATGACCTAAATGTTCTTCCAATGACACAAAACACCTATTGGATGCACAAGATTGGTTAAAAACCCTAATTGGACAAGATTAAGTGTAGGGAGGACGAAAATGACCTAAATGTTCATCCAGTGACACAAAACACCTATTGGATGCACATGATTTGTTAAAAACCCTAATTGGATAAAAATTAGCCTAGGGAGGACGAAAATGGCCCAAATATTGATCCAATGACACAAAACACCTATTGGATGCACAAGATTGGTTAGAAACCCTAATTGGACAAGATAAAGTGTAGGGAGGACGAAAATGACCTAAATGTTCATCCAATGACACAAAACACCTATTGGGTGCACAAGATTGGTTAAAAACCCTAATTGGACAAGATTAAGTGTAGGGAGGACGAAAATACGAAAATGACCTAAATGTTCTTCCAATGACACAAAACACCTATTAGATGCACCAGATTGGTTAAAAATCCTAATTGGGCAAGATTAAGTGTAGGGAGGACGAAAATGACCTAAATGTTCATCCAGTGACACAAAACACCTATTGGATGCACATGATTTGTTAAAAACCCTAATTGGATAAAAATTAGCCTAGGGAGGACGAAAATGGCCCAAATATTGATCCAATGACACAAAACACATATTGGATGCACAAGATTGGTTAAAAACCCTAATTGGACAAGAATTATCCTAGGGAGGACGAAAATGACCTAATTGTTCATCCAATGAGACAAAAACACCAATTGGATGCACAAGATTGGTTAGAAACCCTAATTGGACAAGATAAAGTGTAGGGAGGACGAAAATGACGTAAATGTTCATCCAATGACACAAAACACCTATTGGGTGCACAGGATTGGTTAAAAACCCTAATTGGACAAGATTAAGTGTAGGGAGGACGAAAATACGAAAATGACCTAAATGTTCTTCCAATGACACAAAACACCTATTGGATGCACAAGATTGGTTAAAAACCCTAATTGGACAAGATTAAGTGTAGGGAGGACGAAAATGACCTAAATGTTCATCCAATGACACAAAACACCTATTGGATGCACATGATTTGTTAAAAACCCTAATTGGATAAAAATTAGCCTAGGGAGGACGAAAATGGCCCAAATGTTCACCCAATGACACAAAACACCTATTGGATGCACAAGATTGGTTAAAAACCCTAATTCGACAAGAATTAGCTTAGGGAGGACGAAAATGACCTAATTGTTCATCCAATGACACTAAAACACCTATCGAAGGAACAAGATTGGTTAGAAACCCTAATTGGACAAGATTTAGTGTAGGGAGGACCAAAATGACCTAACTGTTCATCCAATGACACAAAACACCTATTGGATGCACATGATTGGTTTAAAACCCTAATTGGACAAGATTAAGTGTAGGGAGGGCGAAAATGACCTAAATGTTCATCCAATGACACAAAACACCTATTGGATGCACAAGATTGGTTAAAAACCCAAATTTGACAAGATTAAGTGTAGGAGGGACGAAAATGACCTAAATGTTCATCCAATGACACAAAACACCTATTGGATGCACAAGATTGGTTAAAAACCCTAATTGGACAAGATTAAGTGTAGGGAGGACGAAAATGGTCTAAATATTGATCCAATGACACAAAAACACCTATTGGATGCACAAGATTAGTTAAAAACCCTAATTGGAAAACATTTAGCCTAGGGAGGACGAAAATGACCTAATTGTTCATCCAATGACACAAAAACACCCATTGGATGCACAAGATTGGTTAAAAACCCTAATTGGATAAGATTAAGTGTAGGGAGGACGAAAATGACCTAAATGTTCATCCAATGACACAAAACACCTATTGGATGCACAAGATTGGTTAAAAACCCTAATTGGACAAGAATTAGCCTACGGTGGACGAAAATGACCTAAATGTTCACCCAATGACACAAAACACCTATTGGATGCACAAGATTGGTTAAAAACCCTAATTCGACAAGAATTAGCTTAGGGAGGACGAAAATGACCTAATTGTTCATCCAATGACACTAAAACACCTATCGAAGGAACAAGATTGGTTAGAAACCCTAATTGGACAAGATTTAGTGTAGGGAGGACCAAAATGACCTAACTGTTCATCCAATGACACAAAACACCTATTGGATGCACATGATTTGTTAAAAACCCTAATTGGATAAAAATTAGCCTAGGGAGGACGAAAATGGCCCAAATATTGATCGAATGACACAAAACACATATTGGATGCACAAGATTGGTTAAAAACACTAATTGGACAAGAATTATCCTAGGGAGGACGAAAATAACCTAATTGTTCATCCAATGACACAAAAACACCAATTGGATGCACAAGATTGGTTAGAAACCTTAATTTGACAAGATAAAGTGTAGGGGGGACGAAAATGACCTAAATGTTCATCCAATGACACAAAACACCTATTGGGTGCACAAGATTGGTTAAAAACCCTAATTGGACAAGATTAAGTGTAGGGAGGACGAAAATACGAAAATGACCTAAATGTTCTTCCAATGACACAAAACACCTATTGGATGCACAAGATTGGTTAAAAACCCTAATTGGACAAGATTAAGTGTAGGGAGGACGAAAATGACCTAAATGTTCATCTAGTGACACAAAACACCTATTGGGTGCACATGATTTGTTAAAAACCCTAATTGAATAAAAATTATCCTAGGGAGGACGAAAATGGACCAAATATTGATCCAATGACACAAAACACATATTGGATGCACAAGATTGGTTAAAAACCCTAATTGGACAAGAATTATCCTAGGTAGGACGAAAATGACCTAATTGTTCATCCAATGACACAAAAACACCAATTGGATGCACAAGATTGATTAGAAACCCTAATTGGACAAGATAAAGTGTAGGGAGGAAGAAAATGACCTAAATGTTCATCCAATGACACAAAAAACCTATTGGGTGCACAAGATTGGTTAAAAACTCTAATTGGACAAGATTAAGTGTAGGGAGGACGAAAATACGAAAATGACCTAAATTTTCTTCCAATGACACAAAACACCTATTGGATGCACAAGATTGGTTAAAAACCCTAATTGGACAAGATTAAGTGTAGGAAGGACGAAAATGACCTAAATGTTCATCCAATGACACAAAACACCTATTGGATGCACAAGATTGGTTAAAAACGCAAATTGGACAAGATTAAGTGTAGGAGGGACGGAAATGACCTAAATGTTCATCCAATGACACAAAACACCTATTGGATGCACAAGATTGGTTAAAAACCCTAATTGGACAAGATTAAGTGTAGGGAGGACGAAAATGGTCTAAATATTGATCCAATGACACAAAAACACCTATTGGATGCACAAGATTAGTTAAAAACCCTAATTGGAAAAGATTTAGCCTAGGGAGGACAAAAATGACCTAATTGTTCATCCAATGACACAAAAACACCCATTGGATGCACAAGATTGGTTAAAAACCCTAATTGGATAAGATAAAGTGTAGGGAGGACGAAAATGACCTAAATGTTCATCCAATGACACAAAACACCTATTGGATGCACAAGATTGGTTAAAAACCCTAATTGGACAAGAATTAGCCTACGGTGGACGAAAATGACCTAAATGTTCATTCAATGACACAAAACACCTATTGGATGCACAAGATTGGTTAAAAACACTAATTCGACAAGAATTAGCTTAGGGAGGACGAAAATGACCTAATTGTTCATCCAATGACACTAAAACACCTATCGGAGGAACAAGATTGGTTAGAAACCCTAATTGGACAAGATTTAGTGTAGGGAGGAACAAAATGACCTAAATGTTCATCCAATGACACAAAACACCTATTGGATGCACATGATTTGTTAAAAACCCTAATTGGATAAAAATTAGTCTAGGGAGGACGAAAATGGCCCAAATATTGATCCAATGACACAAAACACATATTGGATGCACAAGATTGGTTAAAAACCCTAATTGGACAAGAATTATCCTAGGGAGGACGAAAATGACCTAATTGTTCATCCAATGACACAAAAACACCAACTGGATGCACAAGATTGGTTAGAAACCCTAATTGGACAAGATAAAGTGTAGGGAGGACGAAAATGACCTAAATGTTCATCCAATGACACAAAACACCTATTGGGTGCACAAGATTGGTTAAAAACCCTAATTGGACAAGATTAAGTGTAGGGAGGACGAAAATACGAAAATGACCTAAATGTTCTTCCAATGACACAAAACACCTATTGGATGCACAAGATTGGTTAAAAACCCTAATTGGACAAGATTAAGTGTAGGGAGGACGAAAATGACCTAAATGTTGATCCAGTGACACAAAACACCTATTGGGTGCACATGATTTGTTAAAAACCCTAATTGAATAAAAATTATCCTAGGGAGGACGAAAATGGACCAAATATTGATCCAATGACACAAAACACATATTGGATGCACAAGATTGGTTAAAAACCCTAATTGGACAAGAATTATCCTAGGCAGGACGAAAATGACCTAATTGTTCATCCAATGACACAAAAACACCAATTGGATGCACAAGATTGGTTAAAAACCCTAATTGGACAAGATTAAGTGTAGGGAGGACGAAAATGGTCTAAATATTGATCCAATGACACAAAAACACCTATTGGATGCACAAGATTAGTTAAAAACCCTAATTGGAAAAGATTTAGCCTAGGGAGGACGAAAATGACCTAATTGTTCATCCAATGACACAAAAACACCCATTGGATGCACAAGATTGGTTAAAAACCCTAATTGGACAAGATTAAGTGTAGGGAGGGCGAAAATGACCTAAATGTTCATCCAATGACACAAAACACCTATTGGATGCGCAAGATTGGTTAAAAACCCTAATTGGACAAGAATTAGCCTACGGTGGACGAAAATGACCTAAATGTTCATCCAATGACACAAAACACCTATTGGATGCACAAGATTGGTTAAAAACCCTAATTCGACAAGAATTAGCTTAGGGAGGACGAAAATAACCTAATTGTTCATCCAATGACACTAAAACACCTATCGGAGGAACAAGATTGGTTTGAAACCCTAATTGGACAAGATTTAGTGTAGGGAGGACCAAAATGACCTAAATGTTCATCCAATGACACAAAACACCTATTGGATGCACAAGATTGGTTAAAAACCCAAATTGGACAAGATTAAGTGTAGGAGGGACGAAAATGACCTAAATGTTCATCCAATGACACAAAACACCTATTGGATGCACAAGATTGGTTAAAAACCCTAATTGGACAAGATTAAGTGTAGGGAGGACGAAAATGGTCTAAATATTGATCCAATGACACAAAAACACCTATTGGATGCACAAGATTAGTTAAATACCCTAATTGGACAAGATTAAGTGTAGGGAGGACGAAAATACGAAAATGACCTAAATGTTTTTCCAATGACACAAAACACCTATTGGATGCACAAGATTGGTTAAAAACCCTAATTGGACAAGATTAAGTGTAGGGAGGACGAAATGACCTAATTGTTCATCCAATGACACAAAACACCTATTGGATGCACAAGATTGGTTAAAAACCCAAATTGGACAAGATTAAGTGTAGGAGGGACGAAAATGACCTAAATGTTCATCCAATGACACAAAACACCTATTGGATGCACAAGATTGGTTAAAAACCCTAATTGGACAAGATTAAGTGTAGGGAGGACGAAAATGGTCTAAATATTGATCCAATGACACAAAAACACCTATTGGATGCACAAGATTAGTTAAAAACCCTAATTGGAAAAGATTTAGCCTAGGGAGGACAAAATGACCTAATTGTTCATCCAATGACACAAAAACACCCATTGGATGCACAAGATTGGTTAAAAACCCTAATTGGACAAGATTAAGTGTAGGGAGGACGATAATGGCCTAAATGTTCATCCAATGACACAAAACACCTATTGGATGCACAAGATTGGTTAAAAACCCTAATTGGACAAGATTAAGTGTAGGGAGGACGAAAATGACCTAAATGTTCATCCAATGACACAAAACACCTATTGGATGCACAAGATTGGTTAAAAACCCTAATTGGACAAGATAAAGTGTAGGGAGGACGAAAATGACCTAAATGTTCATCCAATGACACAAAACACCTATTGGGTGCACAAGATTGGTTAAAAACCCTAATTGGACAAGATTAAGTGTAGGGAGGACGAAAATACGAAAATGACCTAAATGTTCTTCCAATGACACAAAACACCTATTGGATGCACCAGATTGGTTAAAAACTCTAATTGGACAAGATTAACTGTAGGGAGGACAAAAATGACCTAAATGTTCATCCAGTGACACAAAACACCTATTGGATGCACATGATTTGTTAAAAACCCTAATTGGATAAAAATTAGCCTAGGGAGGACGAAAATGGCCCAAATATTGATCCAATGACACAAAACACATATTGGATGCACAAGATTGGTTAAAAACCCTAATTGGACAAGAATTATCCTAGGGAGGACGAAAATGACCTAATTGTTCATCCAATGAGACAAAAACACCAATTGGATGCACAAGATTGGTTAGAAACCCTAATTGGACAAGATAAAGTGTAGGGAGGACGAAAATGACGTAAATGTTCATCCAATGACACAAAACACCTATTGGGTGCACAGGATTGGTTAAAAACCCTAATTGGACAAGATTAAGTGTAGGGAGGACGAAAATACGAAAATGACCTAAATGTTCTTCCAATGACACAAAACACCTATTGGATGCACAAGATTGGTTAAAAACCCTAATTGGACAAGATTAAGTGTAGGGAGGACGAAAATGACCTAAATGTTCATCCAATGACACAAAACACCTATTGGATGCACATGATTTGTTAAAAACCCTAATTGGATAAAAATTAGCCTAGGGAGGACGAAAATGGCCCAAATGTTCACCCAATGACACAAAACACCTATTGGATGCACAAGATTGGTTAAAAACCCTAATTCGACAAGAATTAGCTTAGGGAGGACGAAAATGACCTAATTGTTCATCCAATGACACTAAAACACCTATCGAAGGAACAAGATTGGTTAGAAACCCTAATTGGACAAGATTTAGTGTAGGGAGGACCAAAATGACCTAACTGTTCATCCAATGACACAAAACACCTATTGGATGCACATGATTGGTTTAAAACCCTAATTGGACAAGATTAAGTGTAGGGAGGGCGAAAATGACCTAAATGTTCATCCAATGACACAAAACACCTATTGGATGCACAAGATTGGTTAAAAACCCAAATTTGACAAGATTAAGTGTAGGAGGGACGAAAATGACCTAAATGTTCATCCAATGACACAAAACACCTATTGGATGCACAAGATTGGTTAAAAACCCTAATTGGACAAGATTAAGTGTAGGGAGGACGAAAATGGTCTAAATATTGATCCAATGACACAAAAACACCTATTGGATGCACAAGATTAGTTAAAAACCCTAATTGGAAAACATTTAGCCTAGGGAGGACGAAAATGACCTAATTGTTCATCCAATGACACAAAAACACCCATTGGATGCACAAGATTGGTTAAAAACCCTAATTGGATAAGATTAAGTGTAGGGAGGACGAAAATGACCTAAATGTTCATCCAATGACACAAAACACCTATTGGATGCACAAGATTGGTTAAAAACCCTAATTGGACAAGAATTAGCCTACGGTGGACGAAAATGACCTAAATGTTCACCCAATGACACAAAACACCTATTGGATGCACAAGATTGGTTAAAAACCCTAATTCGACAAGAATTAGCTTAGGGAGGACGAAAATGACCTAATTGTTCATCCAATGACACTAAAACACCTATCGAAGGAACAAGATTGGTTAGAAACCCTAATTGGACAAGATTTAGTGTAGGGAGGACCAAAATGACCTAACTGTTCATCCAATGACACAAAACACCTATTGGATGCACATGATTTGTTAAAAACCCTAATTGGATAAAAATTAGCCTAGGGAGGACGAAAATGGCCCAAATATTGATCGAATGACACAAAACACATATTGGATGCACAAGATTGGTTAAAAACACTAATTGGACAAGAATTATCCTAGGGAGGACGAAAATAACCTAATTGTTCATCCAATGACACAAAAACACCAATTGGATGCACAAGATTGGTTAGAAACCTTAATTTGACAAGATAAAGTGTAGGGGGGACGAAAATGACCTAAATGTTCATCCAATGACACAAAACACCTATTGGGTGCACAAGATTGGTTAAAAACCCTAATTGGACAAGATTAAGTGTAGGGAGGACGAAAATACGAAAATGACCTAAATGTTCTTCCAATGACACAAAACACCTATTGGATGCACAAGATTGGTTAAAAACCCTAATTGGACAAGATTAAGTGTAGGGAGGACGAAAATGACCTAAATGTTCATCCAATGACACAAAACACCTATTGGATGCACAAGATTGGTCAAAAACCCAAATTGGACAAGATTAAGTGTAGGAGGGACGAAAATGACCTAAATGTTCATCCAATGACACAAAACACCAATTGGATGCACAAGATGGGTTAAAAACCCTAACTGGACAAGATTAAGTGTAGGGAGGACGAAAATGGTCTAAATATTGATCCAATGACACAAAAACACCTATTGGATGCACAAGATTAGTTAAAAACCCTAATTGGAAAAGATTTAGCCTAGGGAGGACGAAAATGACCTAATTGTTCATCCAATGACACAAAAACACCAATTGGATGCACAAGATTGGTTAGAAACCCTAATTGGGCAAGATTAAGTGTAGGGAGGACGAAAATGACCTAAATGTTCATCCAATGACACAAAACACCTATTGGGTGCACAAGATTGGTTAAAAACCCTAATTGAACAAGATTAAGTGTAGGGAGGACGAAAATACGAAAATGACCTAAATGTTCTTCCAATGACACAAAACACCTATTGGATGCACAAGATTGGTTAAAAACCCTAATTGGACAAGATTAAGTGTAGGGAGGACGAAAATGACCTAAATGTTCATCCAATGACACAAAACACCTATTGGATGCACAAGATTGGTTAAAAACCCAAATTGGACAAGATTAAGTGTAGGAGGGACGAAAATGACCTAAATGTTCATCCAATGACACAAAACAGCTATTGGATGCACAAGATGGGTTAAAAACTCTAACTGGACAAGATTAAGTGTAGGGAGGACGAAAATGGTCTAAATATTGATCCAATGACACAAAAACACCTATTGGATGCACAAGATTAGTTAAAAACCCTAATTGGAAAAGATTTAGCCTAGGGAGGACGAAAATGACCTAATTGTTCATCCAATGACACAAAAACACCCATTGGATGCACAAGATTGGTTAAAAACCCTAATTGGACAAGATTAAGTGTAGGGAGGACGAAAATGACCTAAATGTTCATCCAATGACACAAAACACCTATTGGATGCACAAGATTGGTTAAAAACCCTAATTGGACAAGAATTAGCCTACGGTGGACGAAAATGACCTAAATGTTCATCCAATGACACAAAACACCTATTGGATGCAAAAGATTGGTTAAAAACCCTAATTCGACAAGAATTAGCTTAGGGAGGACGAAAATGACCTAATTGTTCATCCAATAACACTAAAACACCAATCGGAGGAACAAGATTGGTTAGAAACCCTAATTGGACAAGATTTAGTATAGGGAGGACCAAAATGACCTAAATGTTCATCCAATGACAGAAAACACCTATTGGATGCACATGATTTGTTAAAAACCCTAATTGGATAAAAATTAGCCTAGGGAGGACGAAAATGACCTTATTGTTCATCCAATGACACAAAAACACCAACTGGATGCACAAGATTGGTTAGAAACCCTAATTGGACAAGATAAAGTGTAGGGAGGACGAAAATGACCTAAATGTTCATCCAATGAAACAAAACACCTATTGGGTGCACAAGATTGGTTAAAAACCCTAATTGGACAAGATTAAGTGTAGGAAGGACGAAAATACGAAAATGACCTAAATGTTCTTCCAATGACACAAAACACCTATTGGATGTACAAGATTGGTTAAAAACCCTAATTGGACAAGATTAAGTGTAGGGAGGACGATAATGGCCTAAATGTTCATCCAATGACACAAAACACCTATTGGGTGCACAAGATTGGTTAAAAACCCTAATTGGACAAGATTAAGTGTAGGGGGGACGAAAATGACCTAAATGTTCATCCAATGACACTAAAACACCTATCAAAGGAACAAGATTGGTTAGAAACCCTAATTGGACAAGATAAAGTGTAGGGAGGACGAAAATGACCTAAATGTTCATCCAATGAAACAAAACACCTATTGGGTGCACAAGATTGGTTAAAAACCCTAATTGGACAAGATTAAGTGTAGGGAGGACGAAAATACGAAAATGACCTAAATGTTCTTCCAATGACACAAAACACCTATTGGATGTACAAGATTGGTTAAAAACCCTAATTGGACAAGATTAAGTGTAGGGAGGACGATAATGGCCTAAATGTTCATCCAATGACACAAAACACCTATTGGATTCACAAGATTGGGTAAAAACCCTAATTGGACAAGATTAAGTGTAGGGAGGACGAAAATGACCTAAATGTTCATCCAGTGACACAAAACACCTATTGGATGCACATGATTTGTTAAAAAACCTAATTGGATAAAAATTAGCCTAGGGAGGACGAAAATGGCCCAAATATTGATCCAATGACACAAAACACATATTGGATGCACAAGATTGGTTAAAAACCCTAATTGGACAAGAATTATCCTAGGGAGGACGAAAATGACCTAATTGTACATCCAATGACACAGAAACACCAATTGGATGCACAAGATTGGTTCAAATCCCTAATTGGACAAGATTAAGTGTAGGGAGGACGAAAATGACCTAAATGTTCATCCAGTGACACAAAACACCTATTGGATGCACAAGATTGGTTAAAAACCCTAATTCGACAAGAATTAGCTTAGGGAGGACGAAAATGACCTAATTGTTCATCCAATAGCACTAAAACACCTATCGGAGGAACAAGATTGGTTAGAAACCCTAATTGGACAAGATTTAGTGTAGGGAGGACCAAAATGACCTAAATGTTCATCCAATGACACAAAACACCTATTGGATGCACATGATTTGTTAAAAACCGTAATTGGATAAAAATTAGCCTAGGGAGGACGAAAATGGCCCAAATATTGATCCAATGACACAAAACACATATTGGATGCACAAGATTGGTTAAAAACCCTAATTGGACAAGAATTATCCTAGGGAGGACGAAAATGACCTAATTGTTCATCCAATGACACAAAAACACCAACTGGATGCACAAGATTGGTTAGAAACCCTAATTGGACAAGATAAAGTGTAGGGAGGACGAAAATGATCTAAATGTTCATCCAATGACACAAAACACCTATTGGGTGCACAAGATTGGTTAAAAACCCTAATTGGACAAGATTAAGTGTAGGGAGGAAGAAAATACGAAAATGACCTAAATGTTCTTCCAATGACACAAAACACCTATTGGATGCACAAGATTGGTTAAAAACCCTAATTGGACAAGATTAAGTGTAGGGAGGACGAAAATACGAAAATGACCTAAATGTTCTTCCAATGACACAAAACACCTATTGGATGCAGAAGATTGGTTAAAAACCCTAATTGGACAAGATTAAGTGTAGGGAGGACGAAAATGACCTAAATGTTCATCCAGTGACACAAAACACCTATTGGATGCACATGATTTGTTAAAAACCCTAATTGGATAAAAATTAGCCTAGGGAGGACGAAAATGGCCCAAATATTGATCCAATGACACAAAACACATATTGGATGCACAAGATTGGTTAAAAACCCTAATTGGACAAGAATTATCCTAGGGAGGACGAAAATGACCTAATTGTTCATCCAATGAGACAAAAACACCAATTGGATGCACAAGATTGGTTAGAAACCCTAATTGGACAAGATAAAGTGTAGGGAGGACGAAAATGACGTAAATGTTCATCCAATGACACAAAACACCTATTGGGTGCACAGGATTGGTTAAAAACCCTAATTGGACAAGATTAAGTGTAGGGAGGACGAAAATACGAAAATGACCTAAATGTTCTTCCAATGACACAAAACACCTATTGGATGCACAAGATTGGTTAAAAACCCTAATTGGACAAGATTAAGTGTAGGGAGGACGAAAATGACCTAAATGTTCATCCAATGACACAAAACACCTATTGGATGCACATGATTTGTTAAAAACCCTAATTGGATAAAAATTAGCCTAGGGAAGACGAAAATGGCCCAAATGTTCACCCAATGACACAAAACACCTATTGGATGCACAAGATTGGTTAAAAACCCTAATTCGACAAGAATTAGCTTAGGGAGGACGAAAATGACCTAATTGTTCATCCAATGACACTAAAACACCTATCGAAGGAACAAGATTGGTTAGAAACCCTAATTGGACAAGATTTAGTGTAGGGAGGACCAAAATGACCTAACTGTTCATCCAATGACACAAAACACCTATTGGATGCACATGATTGGTTTAAAACCCTAATTGGACAAGATTAAGTGTAGGGAGGGCGAAAATGACCTAAATGTTCAGCCAATGACACAAAACACCTATTGGATGCACAAGATTGGTTAAAAACCCAAATTTGACAAGATTAAGTGTAGGAGGGACGAAAATGACCTAAATGTTCATCCAATGACACAAAACACCTATTGGATGCACAAGATTGGTTAAAAACCCTAATTGGACAAGATTAAGTGTAGGGAGGACGAAAATGGTCTAAATATTGATCCAATGACACAAAAACACCTATTGGATGCACAAGATTAGTTAAAAACCCTAATTGGAAAACATTTAGCCTAGGGAGGACGAAAATGACCTAATTGTTCATCCAATGACACAAAAACACCCATTGGATGCACAAGATTGGTTAAAAACCCTAATTGGACAAGATTAAGTGTAGGGAGGACGAAAATGACCTAAATGTTCATCCAATGACACAAAACACCTATTGGATGCACAAGATTGGTTAAAAACCCTAATTGGACAAGATTAAGTGAAGGGAGGACGAAAATGACCTAAATATTCTTCCACTGACACAAAACACCGATTGGATGCACAAGATTGGTTAGAAACCCTAATTGGACAAGAATAAGCCTAGGGAGGACAAAAATGACCTAATTGTTCATCAAATGACACAAAACACCTATTGGATGCACAAGATTGGTTAAAAACCCTAATTGGACAAGATTAAGTGTAGGGAGGACGAAAATGACCTAAATGTTCATCCAATGACACAAAACACCTATTGGATGCACAAGATTGGTTAAAAACCCTAATTGGACAAGAATTAGCCTACGGTGGACAAAAATGACCTAAATGTTCATCCAATGACACAAAACACCTATTGGATGCACAAGATTGGTTAAAAACCCTAATTCGACAAGAATTAGCTTAGGGAGGACGAAAATGACCTAATTGTTCATCCAATGACACTAAAACACCTATCGGAGGAACAAGATTGGTTAGAAACCCTAATTGGACAAGATTTAGTGTAGGGAGGACCAAAATGACCTAAATGTTCTTCCAATGACACAAAACACCTATTGGATGCACAAGATTGGTTAAAAACCCTAATTGGACAAGATTAAGTGTAGGGAGGACGAAAATGACCTAAATGTTCATCCAGTGACACAAAACACCTATTGGATGCACATGATTTGTTAAAAACCCTAATTGGATAAAAATTAGCCTAGGGAGGACGAAAATGGCCCAAATATTGATCCAATGACACAAAACACATATTGGATGCACAAGATTGGTTAAAAACCCTAATTGGACAAGAATTATCCTAGGGAGGACGAAAATGACCTAATTGTTCATCCAATGAGACAAAAACACCAATTGGATGCACAAGATTGGTTAGAAACCCTAATTGGACAAGATAAAGTGTAGGGAGGACGAAAATGACGTAAATGTTCATCCAATGACACAAAACACCTATTGGGTGCACAGGATTGGTTAAAAACCCTAATTGGACAAGATTAAGTGTAGGGAGGACGAAAATACGAAAATGACCTAAATGTTCTTCCAATGACACAAAACACCTATTGGATGCACAAGATTGGTTAAAAACCCTAATTGGACAAGATTAAGTGTAGGGAGGACGAAAATGACCTAAATGTTCATCCAATGACACAAAACACCTATTGGATGCACATGATTTGTTAAAAACCCTAATTGGATAAAAATTAGCCTAGGGAGGACGAAAATGGCCCAAATGTTCACCCAATGACACAAAACACCTATTGGATGCACAAGATTGGTTAAAAACCCTAATTCGACAAGAATTAGCTTAGGGAGGACGAAAATGACCTAATTGTTCATCCAATGACACTAAAACACCTATCGAAGGAACAAGATTGGTTAGAAACCCTAATTGGACAAGATTTAGTGTAGGGAGGACCAAAATGACCTAACTGTTCATCCAATGACACAAAACACCTATTGGATGCACATGATTGGTTTAAAACCCTAATTGGACAAGATTAAGTGTAGGGAGGGCGAAAATGACCTAAATGTTCATCCAATGACACAAAACACCTATTGGATGCACAAGATTGGTTAAAAACCCAAATTTGACAAGATTAAGTGTAGGAGGGACGAAAATGACCTAAATGTTCATCCAATGACACAAAACACCTATTGGATGCACAAGATTGGTTAAAAACCCTAATTGGACAAGATTAAGTGTAGGGAGGACGAAAATGGTCTAAATATTGATCCAATGACACAAAAACACCTATTGGATGCACAAGATTAGTTAAAAACCCTAATTGGAAAACATTTAGCCTAGGGAGGACGAAAATGACCTAATTGTTCATCCAATGACACAAAAACACCCATTGGATGCACAAGATTGGTTAAAAACCCTAATTGGATAAGATTAAGTGTAGGGAGGACGAAAATGACCTAAATGTTCATCCAATGACACAAAACACCTATTGGATGCACAAGATTGGTTAAAAACCCTAATTGGACAAGAATTAGCCTACGGTGGACGAAAATGACCTAAATGTTCACCCAATGACACAAAACACCTATTGGATGCACAAGATTGGTTAAAAACCCTAATTCGACAAGAATTAGCTTAGGGAGGACGAAAATGACCTAATTGTTCATCCAATGACACTAAAACACCTATCGAAGGAACAAGATTGGTTAGAAACCCTAATTGGACAAGATTTAGTGTAGGGAGGACCAAAATGACCTAACTGTTCATCCAATGACACAAAACACCTATTGGATGCACATGATTTGTTAAAAACCCTAATTGGATAAAAATTAGCCTAGGGAGGACGAAAATGGCCCAAATATTGATCGAATGACACAAAACACATATTGGATGCACAAGATTGGTTAAAAACACTAATTGGACAAGAATTATCCTAGGGAGGACGAAAATAACCTAATTGTTCATCCAATGACACAAAACACCTATTGGGTGCACAAGATTGGTTCAAAACCCTAATTGGACAAGATTAAGTGTAGGGAGGACGAAAATACGAAAATGACCTAAATGTTCTTCCAATGACACATAACACCTATTGGATGCACAAGATTGGTTAAAAACCCTAATTCGACAAGAATTAGCTTAGGGAGGACGAAAATGACCTAATTGTTCATCCAATAGCACTAAAACACCTATCGGAGGAACAAGATTGGTTAGAAACCCTAATTGGACAAGATTTAGTGTAGGGAGGACCAAAATGACCTAAATGTTCATCCAATGACACAAAACACCTATTGGATGCACATGATTTGTTAAAAACCGTAATTGGATAAAAATTAGCCTAGGGAGGACGAAAATGGCCCAAATATTGATCCAATGACACAAAACACATATTGGATGCACAAGATTGGTTAAAAACCCTAATTGGACAAGAATTATCCTAGGGAGGACGAAAATGACCTAATTGTTCATCCAATGACACAAAAACACCAACTGGATGCACAAGATTGGTTAGAAACCCTAATTGGACAAGATAAAGTGTAGGGAGGACGAAAATGATCTAAATGTTCATCCAATGACACAAAACACCTATTGGGTGCACAAGATTGGTTAAAAACCCTATTTGGACAAGATTAAGTGTAGGGAGGAAGAAAATACGAAAATGACCTAAATGTTCTTCCAATGACACAAAACACCTATTGGATGCACAAGATTGGTTAAAAACCCTAATTGGACAAGATTAAGTGTAGGGAGGACGAAAATACGAAAATGACCTAAATGTTCTTCCAATGACACAAAACACCTATTGGATGCAGAAGATTGGTTAAAAACCCTAATTGGACAAGATTAAGTGTAGGGAGGACGAAAATGACCTAAATGTTCATCCAGTGACACAAAACACCTATTGGATGCACATGATTTGTTAAAAACCCTAATTGGATAAAAATTAGCCTAGGGAGGACGAAAATGGCCCAAATATTGATCCAATGACACAAAACACATATTGGATGCACAAGATTGGTTAAAAACCCTAATTGGACAAGAATTATCCTAGGGAGGACGAAAATGACCTAATTGTTCATCCAATGAGACAAAAACACCAATTGGATGCACAAGATTGGTTAGAAACCCTAATTGGACAAGATAAAGTGTAGGGAGGACGAAAATGACGTAAATGTTCATCCAATGACACAAAACACCTATTGGGTGCACAGGATTGGTTAAAAACCCTAATTGGACAAGATTAAGTGTAGGGAGGACGAAAATACGAAAATGACCTAAATGTTCTTCCAATGACACAAAACACCTATTGGATGCACAAGATTGGTTAAAAACCCTAATTGGACAAGATTAAGTGTAGGGAGGACGAAAATGACCTAAATGTTCATCCAATGACACAAAACACCTATTGGATGCACATGATTTGTTAAAAACCCTAATTGGATAAAAATTAGCCTAGGGAGGACGAAAATGGCCCAAATATTGATCCAATGACACAAAACACATATTGGATGCACAAGATTGGTTAAAAACCCTAATTGGACAAGAATTATCCTAGGGAGGACGAAAATGACCTAATTGTTCATCCAATCACACAAAAACACCAATTGGATGCACAAGATTGGTTAGAAACCCTAATTGGACAAGATAAAGTGTAGGGAGGACGAAAATGACCTAAATGTTCATCCAATGACACAAAACACCTATTGGGTGCACAAGATTGGTTAAAAACCCTAATTGGACAAGATTAAGTGTAGGGACGACGAAAATACGAAAATGACCTAAATGTTCTTCCAATGACACAAAACACCTATTGGATGCACCAGATTGGTTAAAAACCCTAATTGGACAAGATTAAGTGTAGGGAGGACGAAAATGACCTAAATGTTCATCCAGTGACACAAAACACCTATTGGATGCACATGATTTGTTAAAAACCCTAATTGGATAAAAATTAGCCTAGGGAGGACGAAAATGGCCCAAATATTGATCCAATGACACAAAACGCATATTGGATGCACAAGATTGGTTAAAAACCCTAATTGGACAAGAATTAGCCTACGGTGGACGAAAATGACCTAAATGTTCATCCAATGACACAAAACACCTATTGGGTGCACAAGATTGGTTAAAAACCCTAATTGGACAAGATTAAGTGTAGGGAGGACGAAAATACGAAAATGACCTAAATGTTCTTCCAATGACACAAAACACCTATTGGATGCACCAGATTGGTTAAAAACCCTAATTGGACAAGATTAAGTGTAGGGAGGACGAAAATGACCTAAATGTTCATCTAGTGACACAAAACACCTATTGGATGCACATGATTTGTTAAAAACCCTAATTGGATAAAAATTAGCCTAGGGAGGACGAAAATGGCCCAAATATTGATCCAATGACACAAAACGCATATTGGATGCACAAGATTGGTTAAAGACCCTAATTGGACAAGAATTAGCCTACGGTGGACGAAAATGACCTAAATGTTCATCCAATGACACAAAACACCTATTGGATGCACAAGATTGGTTAAAAACCCTAATTCGACAAGAATTAGCTTAGGGAGGACGAAAATGACCTAATTGTTCATCCAATGACACTAAAACACCTATCGGAGGAACAAGATTGGTTAGAAACCCTAATTGGACAAGATAAAGTATAGCGAGGACGAAAATGACCTAAATGTTCATCCAATGACACAAAACACCTATTGGGTGCACAAGATTGGTTAAAAACCCTAATTGGACAAGATTAAGTGTAGGGAGGACGAAAATACGAAAATGACCTAAATGTTCTTCCAATGACACAAAACACCTATTGGATGCACCAGATTGGTTAAAAACTCTAATTGGACAAGATTAACTGTAGGGAGGACAAAAATGACCTAAATGTTCATCCAGTGACACAAAACACCTATTGGATGCACATGATTTGTTAAAAACCCTAATTGGATAAAAATTAGCCTAGGGAGGACGAAAATGGCCCAAATATTGATCCAATGACACAAAACACATATTGGATGCACAAGATTGGTTAAAAACCCTAATTGGACAAGAATTATCCTAGGGAGGACGAAAATGACCTAATTGTTCATCCAATGAGACAAAAACACCAATTGGATGCACAAGATTGGTTAGAAACCCTAATTGGACAAGATAAAGTGTAGGGAGGACGAAAATGACGTAAATGTTCATCCAATGACACAAAACACCTATTGGGTGCACAGGATTGGTTAAAAACCCTAATTGGACAAGATTAAGTGTAGGGAGGACGAAAATACGAAAATGACCTAAATGTTCTTCCAATGACACAAAACACCTATTGGATGCACAAGATTGGTTAAAAACCCTAATTGGACAAGATTAAGTGTAGGGAGGACGAAAATGACCTAAATGTTCATCCAATGACACAAAACACCTATTGGATGCACATGATTTGTTAAAAACCCTAATTGGATAAAAATTAGCCTAGGGAGGACGAAAATGGCCCAAATGTTGATCGAATGACACAAAACACATATTGGATGCACAAGATTGGTTAAAAACCCTAATTGGACAAGAATTATCCTAGGGAGGACGAAAATGACCTAATTGTTCATCCAATGACACAAAAACACCAATTGGATGCACAAGATTGGTTAGAAACCCTAATTGGACAAGATAAAGCGTAGGGAGGACGAAAATGACCTAAATGTTCATCGAATGACACAAAACACCTATTGGGTGCACAAGATTGGTTAAAAACCCTAATTCGACAAGAATTAGCTTAGGGAGGACGAAAATGACCTAATTGTTCATCCAATGACACTAAAACACCTATCGGAGGAACAAGATTGGTTAGAAACCCTAATTGGACAAGATTTAGTGTAGGGAGGACCTAAATGACCTAAATGTTCATCCAATGACACAAAACACCTATTGGATGCACATGATTTGTTAAAAACCCTAATTGGATAAAAATTAGCCTAGGGAGGGCGAAAATGGCCTAAATATTGATCGAATGACACAAAACACATATTGGATGCACAAGATTGGTTAAAAACCCTAATTGGACAACAATTATCCTAGGGAGGACGAAAATGACCTAATTGTTCATCCAATGACACAAAAACACCAATTGGATGCACAAGATTGGTTAGAAACCCTAATTGGACAAGATAAAGTGTAGGGAGGACGAAAATGACCTAAATGTTCATCCAATGACACAAAACACCTATTGGGTGCACAAGATTGGTTCAAAACCCTAATTGGACAAGATTAAGTGTAGGGAGGACGAAAATACGAAAATGACCTAAATGTTCTTCCAATGACACATAACACCTATTGGATGCACAAGATTGGTTAAAAACCCTAATTCGACAAGAATTAGCTTAGGGAGGACGAAAATGACCTAATTGTTCATCCAATAGCACTAAAACACCTATCGGAGGAACAAGATTGGTTAGAAACCCTAATTGGACAAGATTTAGTGTAGGGAGGACCAAAATGACCTAAATGTTCATCCAATGACACAAAACACCTATTGGATGCACATGATTTGTTAAAAACCGTAATTGGATAAAAATTAGCCTAGGGAGGACGAAAATGGCCCAAATATTGATCCAATGACACAAAACACATATTGGATGCACAAGATTGGTTAAAAACCCTAATTGGACAAGAATTATCCTAGGGAGGACGAAAATGACCTAATTGTTCATCCAATGACACAAAAACACCAACTGGATGCACAAGATTGGTTAGAAACCCTAATTGGACAAGATAAAGTGTAGGGAGGACGAAAATGATCTAAATGTTCATCCAATGACACAAAACACCTATTGGGTGCACAAGATTGGTTAAAAACCCTATTTGGACAAGATTAAGTGTAGGGAGGAAGAAAATACGAAAATGACCTAAATGTTCTTCCAATGACACAAAACACCTATTGGATGCACAAGATTGGTTAAAAACCCTAATTGGACAAGATTAAGTGTAGGGAGGACGAAAATACGAAAATGACCTAAATGTTCTTCCAATGACACAAAACACCTATTGGATGCAGAAGATTGGTTAAAAACCCTAATTGGACAAGATTAAGTGTAGGGAGGATGAAAATGACCTAAATGTTCATCCAGTGACACAAAACACCTATTGGATGCACATGATTTGTTTAAAACCCTAATTGGATAAAAATTAGCCTAGGGAGGACGAAAATGGCCCAAATATTGATCCAATGACACAAAACACATATTGGATGCACAAGATTGGTTAAAAACCCTAATTGGACAAGAATTATCCTAGGGAGGACGAAAATGACCTAATTGTTCATCCAATGAGACAAAAACACCAATTGGATGCACAAGATTGGTTAGAAACCCTAATTGGACAAGATAAAGTGTAGGGAGGACGAAAATGACGTAAATGTTCATCCAATGACACAAAACACCTATTGGGTGCACAGGATTGGTTAAAAACCCTAATTGGACAAGATTAAGTGTAGGGAGGACGAAAATACGAAAATGACCTAAATGTTCTTCCAAT
>JBBPBS010000316.1:1055968-1072526 GCA_037974835.1 Cicer judaicum | reverse complement strand
GAAAATGACCTAAATGTTCATCCAATGACACAAAACACCTATTGGATGCACAAGATTGGTTAAAAACCCTAATTGGACAAGATTAAGTGTAGGGTGGACGAAAATGGTCTAAATATTGATCCAATGACACAAAAACACCTATTGGATGCACAAGATTAGTTAAAAACCCTAATTGGAAAAGATTTAGCCTAGGGAGGACGAAAATGACCTAATTGTTCATCCAATGACACAAAAACACCCATTGGATGCACAAGATTGGTTAGAAACCCTAATTGGACAAGATTAAGTGTAGGGAGGACGAAAATGACCTAAATGTTCATCCAATGACACAAAACCCCTATTGGATGCACAAGATTGGTTAAAAACCCTAATTGGACAAGAATTAGCCTACGGTGGAAGAAAATGACCTAAATGTTCATCCAATGACACAAAACACCTATTGGATGCACAAGATTGGTTAAAAACCCTAATTCGACAAGAATTAGCTTAGGGAGGACGAAAATGACCTAATTGTTCATCCAATGACATTAAAACACCTATCGGAGGAACAAGATTGGTTAGAAACCCTAATTGGACAAGATTTAGTGTAGGGAGGACCTAAATGACCTAAATGTTCATCCAATGACACAAAACACCTATTGGATGCACATGATTTGTTAAAAACCCTAATTGGATAAAAATTAGCCTAGGGAGGGCGAAAATGGCCCAAATATTGATCGAATGACACAAAACACATATTGGATGCACAAGATTGGTTAAAAACCCTAATTGGACAAGAATTATCCTAGGGAGGACGAAAATGACCTAATTGTTCATCCAATGACACAAAAACACCAATTGGATGCACAAGATTGGTTAGAAACCCTAATTGGACAAGATAAAGTGTAGGGAGGACGAAAATGACCTAAATGTTCATCCAATGACACAAAACACCTATTGGGTGCACAAGATTGGTTAAAAACCCTAATTGGACAAGATTAAGTGTAGGGAGGACGAAAATACGAAAATGACCTAAATGTTCTTCAAATGACACAAAACACCTATTGGATGCACAAGATTTGTTAAAAACCCTAATTGGATAAAAATTAGCCTAGGGAGGACGAAAATGGCCCAAATATTGATCCAATGACACAAAACACCTATTGGATGCACATGATTTGTTAAAAACCCTAATTGGATAAAAATTAGCCTAGGGAGGACGAAAATGGCCCAAATATTGATCCAATGACACAAAACACATATTGGATGCACAAGATTGGTTAAAAACCCTAATTGGACAAGAATTATCCTAGGGAGGACGAAAATGACCTAATTGTTCATCCAATGACACAAAAACACCAATTGGATGCACAAGATTGGTTAGAAACCCTAATTGGACAAGATAAAGTGTAGGGAGGACGAAAATGGTCTAAATATTGATCCAATGACACAAAACGCATATTGGATGCACAAGATTGGTTAAAGACCCTAATTGGACAAGAATTAGCCTACGGTGGACGAAAATGACCTAAATGTTCATCCAATGACACAAAACACCTATTGGATGCACAAGATTGGTTAAAAACCCTAATTGGATAAAAATTAGCCTAGGGAGGACGAAAATGGCCCAAATATTGATCCAATGACACAAAACACATATTGGATGCACAAGATTGGTTAAAAACCCTAATTGGACAAGAATTATCCTAGGGAGGACGAAAATGACCTAATTGTTCATCCAATGACACAAAAACACCAACTGGATGCACAAGATTGGTTAGAAACCCTAATTGGACAAGATAAAGTGTAGGGAGGACGAAAATGACCTAAATGTTCATCCAATGACACAAAACACCTATTGGGTGCACAAGATTGGTTAAAAACCCTAATTGGACAAGATTAAGTGTAGGGAGGACGAAAATACGAAAATGACCTAAATGTTCTTCCAATGACACAAAACACCTATTGGATGCACAAGATTGGTTAAAAACCCTAATTGGACAAGATTAAGTGTAGGGAGGACGAAAATGACCTAAATGTTGATCCAGTGACACAAAACACCTATTGGGTGCACATGATTTGTTAAAAACCCTAATTGAATAAAAATTATCCTAGGGAGGACGAAAATGGACCAAATATTGATCCAATGACACAAAACACATATTGGATGCACAAGATTGGTTAAAAACCCTAATTGGACAAGAATTATCCTAGGCAGGACGAAAATGACCTAATTGTTCATCCAATGACACAAAAACACCAATTGGATGCACAAGATTGGTTAAAAACCCTAATTGGACAAGATTAAGTGTAGGGAGGACGAAAATGGTCTAAATATTGATCCAATGACACAAAAACACCTATTGGATGCACAAGATTAGTTAAAAACCCTAATTGGAAAACATTTAGCCTAGGGACGACGAAAATGACCTAATTGTTCATCCAATGACACAAAAACACCCATTGGATGCACAAGATTGGTTAAAAACCCTAATTGGACAAGATTAAGTGTAGGGAGGACGAAAATGACCTAAATGTTCATCCAATGACACAAAACACCTATTGGATGCACAAGATTGGTTAAAAACCCTAATTGGACAAGAATTAGCCTACGGTGGACGAAAATAACCTAATTGTTCATCCAATGACACAAAACAACTATTGGGTGCACAAGATTGGTTAAAAACCCTAATTGGACAAGATTAAGTGTAGGGAGGACGAAAATACGAAAATGACCTAAATGTTCTTCCAATGACACAAAACACCTATTGGATGCACAAGATTGGTTAAAATCCCTAATTGGACAAGATTAAGTGTAGGGAGGACGAAAATGACCTAAATGTTCATCCAATGACACAAAACACCTATTGGATGCACAAGATTGGTTAAAAACCCAAATTGGACAAGATTAAGTGTAGGGGGGACGAAAATGACCTAAATGTTCATCCAATGACACAAAACACCTATTGGATGCACAAGATTGGTTAAAAACCCTAATTGGACAAGAATTAGCCTAGGGAGGACGAAAATGACCTAATTGTTCATCCAATGACACAAAAACACCTATTGGATGCACAAGATTGGTTAGAAACCCTAATTGGACAAGATTAAGTATAGGGAGGACGAAAATGACCTAAATATTCATCCAATGACACAAAAACACCTATTGGATGCACAAGATTGGTTAAAAACCCTAATTGGACAAGATTATGTGTAGGAAGGACGAAAATGACCTAAATGTTCATCCAATGACACAAAACACCTATTGGATGCACAAGATTGGTTAAAAACCCTAATTGGACAAGAATGAGCCTAGGGAAGACAAAAATGACCTAATTATTAATCCAATGACACTAACACACCTATTGGATGCACAAGATTGGTTAGAAACCCTAATTGGACAAGATTAGGTATAGGGAGGACGAAAATGACCAAAATGTTCATCCAATGACGCAAAACACCTATTGGATGCACAAGATTGGTTAAAAACCCTAATTGGACAAAAATGAGCCTAGGGAGGACGAAAATGACCTAAATGTTCATCCAGCGACACAAAAACACCTGTTGGATGCAGAGGATTGGTTAAAAACCCTAATTGGACAAGAATTAGCATAGGGAGGACGAAAATGACCTAATTGTTTATCCAATGACACAAAAACACCTATTGGTTGCACAAGATTGGTTAGAAACCCTAATTGGACAAGATTAAGTATAGGGAGGACGAAAATGACCTAAATATTCATCCAAAGACACAAAAACACCCATTGGATGCACAAGATTGGTTAAAAACCCTAATTGGACAAGATTAAGTGTAGGGAGGACGAAAATGACCTAAATGTTCATCCAATGACACAAAACACCTATTGGATGCACAAGATTGGTTAGAAACCCTAATTGGACAAGATTAAGTGTAGGGAGGACGAAAATGATCTAAATATTCATCCAATGACACAAAAACACCTATTGGATGCACAAGATTGGTTAAAAACCCTAATTGGATAAGATTAACTTTAGGAAGGACGAAAATGACCTAAATGTTCATCCAATGACACCAAATACCTATTGGATGCACAAGATTGGTTAGAAACCCTAATTGGACAAGCATAAGCCTAGGGAGGACGAAAATGACCTAATTGTTCATCCAATGGCACAAAAACACCCATTGGATGCACAAGATTGGTTAAAAACCCTAATTGGACAAGATTAAGTGTAGGGAGGACGAAAATGACCTAAATGTTCATCCAATGACACAAAACACCTATTGGATGCACAAGATTGGTTAGAAACCCTAATTGGACAAGATAAAGTGTAGGGAGGACGAAAATGACCTAAATGTTCATCCAATGACACAAAACACCTATTGGGTGCACAAGATTGGTTAAAAACCCTAATTGGACAAGATTAAGTGTAGGGAGGACGAAAATACGAAAATGACCTAAATGTTCTTCCAATGACACATAACACCTATTGGATGCACAAGATTGGTTAAAAACCCTAATTGGACAACATTAAGTGTAGGGAGGACGAAAATGACCTAAATGTTCATCCAATGACACAAAACACCTATTGGATGCACAAGATTGGTTAAAAACCCAAATTGGACAAGATTAAGTGTAGAAGGGACGAAAATGACCTAAATGTTCATCCAATGACACAAAACACCTATTGGATGCACAAGATTGGTTAAAAACCCTAATTGGACAAGATTAAGTGTAGGGAGGACGAAAATGGTCTAAATATTGATCCAATGACACAAAAACACCTATTGGATGCACAAGATTAGTTAAAAACCCTAATTGGAAAACATTTAGCCTAGGGAGGACGAAAATGACCTAATTGTTCATCCAATGACACAAAAACACCCATTGGATGCACAAGATTGGTTAAAAACCCTAATTGGATAAGATTAAGTGTAGGGAGGACGAAAATGACCTAAATGTTCATCCAATGACACAAAACACCTATTGGATGCACAAGATTGGTTAAAAACCCTAATTGGACAAGAATTAGCCTACGGTGGACGAAAATGACCTAAATGTTCACCCAATGACACAAAACACCTATTGGATGCACAAGATTGGTTAAAAACCCTAATTCGACAAGAATTAGCTTAGGGAGGACGAAACTGACCTAATTGTTCATCCAATGACACTAAAACACCTATCGAAGGAACAAGATTGGTTAGAAACCCTAATTGGACAAGATTTAGTGTAGGGAGGACCAAAATGACCTAACTGTTCATCCAATGACACAAAACACCTATTGGATGCACATGATTTGTTAAAAACCCTAATTGGATAAAAATTAGCCTAGGGAGGACGAAAATGGCCCAAATATTGATCGAATGACACAAAACACATATTGGATGCACAAGATTGGTTAAAAACACTAATTGGACAAGAATTATCCTAGGGAGGACGAAAATAACCTAATTGTTCATCCAATGACACAAAAACACCAATTGGATGCACAAGATTGGTTAGAAACCCTAATTTGACAAGATAAAGTGTAGGGAGGACGAAAATGACCTAAATGTTCATCCAATGACACAAAACACCTATTGGGTGCACAAGATTGGTTAAAAACCCTAATTGGACAAGATTAAGTGTAGGGAGGACGAAAATACGAAAATGACCTAAATGTTCTTCCAATGACACAAAGCACCTATTGGATGCACAAGATTGGTTAAAAACCCTAATTGGACAAGATTAAGTGTAGGGAGGACGAAAATGACCTAAATGTTCATCCAATGACACAAAACACCAATTGGATGCACAAGATTAAGTGTTGGGGGGACGAAAATGACCTAAATGTTCATCTAGTGACACAAAACACCTATTGGATGCACAAGATTGGTTAAAAACCCTAATTGGACAAGATTAAGTGTAGGGAGGACGAAAATGACCTAAATGTTCATCCAGTGACACAAAACACCTATTGGATGCACATGATTTGTTAAAAACCCTAATTGGATAAAAATTAGCCTAGGGAGGACGAAAATGGCCCAAATATTGATCCAATGACACAAAACACATATTGGATGCACAAGATTGGTTAAAAACCCTAATTGGACAAGAATTATCCTAGGGAGGACGAAAATGACCTAATTGTTCATCCAATGACACAAAAACACCAATTGGATGCACAAGATTGGCTAGAAACCCTAATTGGACAAGATAAAGTGTAGGGAGGACGAAAATGACCTAAATGTTCATCCAATGACACAAAACACCTATTGGGTGCACAAGATTGGTTCAAAACCCTAATTGGACAAGATTAAGTGTAGGGAGGACGAAAATACGAAAATGACCTAAATGTTCTTCCAATGACACAAAACACCTATTGGATGCACAAGATTGGTTAAAAACCCTAATTGGACAAGATTAAGTGTAGGGAGGACGAAAATACGAAAATGACCTAAATGTTCTTCCAATGACACAAAACACCTATTGGATGCACAAGATTGGTTAAAAACCCGAATTGGACAAGATTAAGTGTAGGGAGGACGAAAATGACCTAAATGTTCATCCAGTGACACAAAACACCTATTGGATGCACATGATTTGTTAAAAACGGTAATTGGATAAAAATTAGCCTAGGGAGGACGAAAATGGCCCAAATATTGATCCAATGACACAAAACACATATTGGATGCACAAGATTGGTTAAAAACCCTAATTGGACAAGAATTATCCTAGGGAGGACGAAAATGACCTAATTGTTCATCCAATGACACAAAAACACCAATTGGATGCACAAGATTGGTTAGAAACCCTAATTGGACAAGATAAAGTGTAGGGAGGACGAAAATGACCTAAATGTTCATCCAATGACACAAAACACCTATTGGGTGCACAAGATTGGTTAAAAACCCTAATTGGACAAGATTAAGTGTAGGGAGGACGAAAATACGAAAATGACCTAAATGTTCTTCAAATGACACAAAACACCTATTGGATGCACAAGATTGGTTAAAAACCCTAATTGGACAAGATTAAGTGTAGGGAGGACGAAAATGACCTAAATGTTCATCCAATGACACAAAACACCTATTGGATGCACAAGATTGGTTAAAAACCCTAATTGGACAAGAATTAGCCTACGGTGGACGAAAATGACCTAAATGTTCATCCAATGACACAAAACACCTATTGGATGCACAAGATTGGTTAAAAACCCTAATTCGACAAGAATTAGCTTAGGGAGGACGAAAATGACCTAATAGTTCATCCAAAGACACTAAAACACCTATCGGAGGAACAAGATTGGTTAGAAACCGTAATTGGACAAGATTTAGTGTAGGGAGGACCAAAATGACCTAAATGTTCATCCAATGACACAAAACACCTATTGGATGCACATGATTTGTTAAAAACCCTAATTGGATAAAAATTAGCCTAGGGAGGACGAAAATGGCCCAAATATTGATCCAATGACACAAAACACATATTGGATGCACAAGATTGGTTAAAAACCCTAATTGGACAAGAATTATCCTAGGGAGGACGAAAATGACCTAATTGTTCATCCAACGACACAAAAACACCAATTGGATGCACAAGATTGGTTAGAAACCCTAATTGGACAAGATAAAGTGTAGGGAGGACGAAAATGGTCTAAATATTGATCCAATGACACAAAACGCATATTGGATGCACAAGATTGGTTAAAGACCCTAATTGGACAAGAATTAGCCTACGGTGGACGAAAATGACCTAAATGTTCATCCAATGACACAAAACACCTATTGGATGCACAAGATTGGTTAAAAACCCTAATTCGACAAGAATTAGCTTAGGGAGGACGAAAATGACCTAATTGTTCATCCAATGACACAAAAACACCTATCGGAGGAACAAGATTGGTTAGAAACCCTAATTGGACAAGATTTAGTGTAGGGAGGACCAAAATGACCTAAATGTTCTTCCAATGACACAAAACACCTATTGGATGCACAAGATTGGTTAAAAACCCGAATTGGACAAGATTAAGTGTAGGGAGGACGAAAATGACCTAAATGTTCATCCAGTGACACAAAACACCTATTGGATGCACATGATTTTTTAAAAACCCTAATTGGATAAAAATTAGCCTAGGGAGGACGAAAATGGCCCAAATATTGATCCAATGACACAAAACACATATTGGATGCACAAGATTGGTTAAAAACCCTAATTGGACAAGAATTATCCTAGGGAGGACGAAAATGACCTAATTGTTCATCCAATGACACAAAAACACCAATTGGATGCACAAGATTGGTTAGAAACCCTAATTGGACAAGATAAAGTGTAGGGAGGACGAAAATGGTCTAAATATTGATCCAATGACACAAAACGCATATTGGATGCACAAGATTGGTTAAAGACCCTAATTGGACAAGAATTAGCCTACGGTGGACGAAAATGACCTAAATGTTCATCCAATGACACAAAACACCTATTGGATGCACAAGATTGGTTAAAAACCCTAATTGGATAAAAATTAGCCTAGGGAGGACGAAAATGGCCCAAATATTGATCCAATGACACAAAACACATATTGGATGCACAAGATTGGTTAAAAACCCTAATTGGACAAGAATTATCCTAGGGAGGACGAAAATGACCTAATTGTTCATCCAATGACACAAAAACACCAATTGGATGCACCAGATTGGTTAGAAACCCTAATTCGACAAGATAAAGTGTAGGGAGGACGAAAATGACCTAAATGTTCATCCAATGACACAAAACACCTATTGGGTGCACAAGATTGGTTAAAAACCCTAATTGGACAAGATTAAGTGTAGGGAGGACGAAAATACGAAAATGACCTAAATGTTCTTCCAATGACACAAAACACCTATTGGATGCACAAGATTGGTTAAAATCCCTAATTGGACAAGATTAAGTGTAGGGAGGACGAAAATGACCTAAATGTTCATCCAATGACACAAAACACCTATTGGATGCACAAGATTGGTTAAAAACCCAAATTGGACAAGATTAAGTGTAGGGGGGACGAAAATGACCTAAATGTTCATCCAATGACACAAAACACCTATTGGATGCACAAGATTGGTTAAAAACCCTAATTGGACAAGATTAAGTGTAGGGAGGACGAAAATGACCTAAATGTTCATCCAATGACACAAAACACCTATTGGATGCACAACATTGGTTAAAAACCGTAATTGGCCAAGAATTATCCTAGGGAAGACAAAAATGACCTAAATGTTCATCCAATGACACAAAACACCTATTGGATGCACAACATTGGTTAGAAACCCTAATTGGACAAGATTAAGTTTAGGGAGGACGAAAATTACCTAATTGTTCATCCAATGACACAAAACACCTATTGGATGCACAAGATTGGTTAAAAACCCTAATTGGACAAGAATTAGCCTAGGGAGGACGAAAATGACCTAAATGTTCATCCAATGACACAAAACACCTATTGGATGCACAAGATTGGTTAAAAACCCTAATTGGACAAGATTAAGTGTAGGGAGGACGAAAATGACCTAAATGTTCATCCAATGACACAAAACACCTATTGGATGCACAACATTGGTTAGAAACCCTAATTGGACAAGATTAAGTTTAGGGAGGACGAAAATGACCTAATTGTTCATCCAATGACACAAAACACCTATTGGATGCACAAAATTTGTTAAAAACCCTAAATGGACAAGATTAAGTGTAGGGAGGACGAAAATGACCTAATGTTCATCCAATGACACAAAAGCACCTAATGGATGCACAAGATTGGATAAAAATCCTAATTGGACAAGAATTAGCCTAGGGAGGACGAAAATGACCTAAATGTTCATCCAATGACACAAAACACCTATTGGATGCACAAGATTGGTTAAAAACCCTAATTGGACAAGATTAAGTGTAGGGAGGACGAAAATGACCTAATGTTCATCCAATGACACAAAAGCACCTAATGGATGCACAAGATTGGATAAAAACCCTAATTGGACAAGAATTAGCCTAGGGAGGACGAAAATGACCTAAATGTTCATTCAATGACACAAAACACCTATTGGATGCACAAGATTTGTTAAAAACCCTAATTGGACAAGATTAAGTGTATGGAGGACGAAAATGACCTAAATGTTCATCCAATGACACAAAACATCTATTGGATGCACAAGATTGGTGAAAAACCCTAATTGGACAAGAATTAGCCTAGTGAGGACGAAAATGACCTAAATGTTCATCCAATGACACAAAACACCTATTGGATGCACAAGATTGGTTAAAAACCCTAATTGGACAAGATTAAGTGTAGGGAGGACGAAAATGACCTAAATGTTCATCCAATGACAGAAAACACCTATTGGATGCACAAGATTGGTTAAAAACCCTAATTGGACAAGAATTATCCTAGGGAGGACGAAAATGACCTAATTGTTCATCCAATGACACAAAAACACCAATTGGATGCACAAGATTGGTTAGAAACCCTAATTGGACAAGATAAAGTGTAGGGAGGACGAAAATGACCTAAATGTTCATCCAACGACACAAATCACCTATTGGGTGCACAAGATTGGTTAAAAACCCTAATTGGACAAGATTAAGTGTAGGGAGGACGAAAATGACCTAAATGTTCATCCAATGACACAAAACACCTATTGGATGCACAAGATTGGTTAAAAACCCTAATTGGACAAGAATTAGCCTACGGTGGACGAAAATAACCTAATTGTTCATCCAATGACACAAAACAACTATTGGGTGCACAAGATTAAGTGTAGGGAGGACGAAAATACGAAAATGACCTAAATGTTCTTCCAATGACACAAAACACCTATTGGATGCACAAGATTGGTTAAAATCCCTAATTGGACAAGATTAAATGTAGGGAGGACGAAAATGACCTAAATGTTCATCCAATGACACAAAACACCTATTGGATGCACAAGATTGGTTAAAAACCCTAATTGGACAAGATTAAGTGTAGGGAGGACGAAAATGACCTAAATGTTCATCCAATGACACAAAACACCTATTGGATGCACAACATTTGTTAGAAACCCTAATTGGACAACATTAAGTTTAGGGAGGACGAAAATGACCTAATTGTTCATCCAATGACACAAAACACCTAGTGGGTGCACAAGATTTGTTAAAAACCCTAATGGGACAAGATTAAGTGTAGGGAGGACGAAAATGACCTAAATGTTCATCCAATGACACAAAACACCTATTGGATGCACAACATTGGTTAGAAACCCTAATTGGACAAGATTAAGTTTAGAGAGGACGAAAATGACCTAATTGTTCATCCAATGACACAAAACACCTATTGGATGCACAAGATTTGTTAAAAACCCTAAATGGACAAGATTAAGTGTAGGGAGGACGAAAATGACCTAAATGTTCATCCAATGACACAAAACACCTATTGGATGCACAACATTGGTTAGAAACCCTAATTGGACAAGATTAAGTTTAGGGAGGACGAAAATGACCTAATTGTTCATCCAGTGACACAAAACACCTATTGGATGCACAAGATTTGTTAAAAACCCTAAATGGACAAGATTAAGTGTAGGGAGGACGAAAATGACCTAATGCTCATCCAATGACACAAAAGCATCTAATGGATGCACAAGATTGGATAAAAATCCTAATTGGACAAGAATTAGCCTAGGGAGGACGAAAATGACCTAAATGTTCATCCAATGACACAACATCTATTGGATGCACAAGATTGGTTAAAAACCCTAATTGGACTACATTAAGTGTAGGGAGGACGAAAATGACCTAAATGTTCATCCAATGACACAAAACACCTATTGGATGCACAAGATTGGTTAAAAACCCTAATTGGACTACATTAAGTGTAGGGAGGACGAAAATGACCTAAATGTTCATCCAATGACACAAAACACCTATTGGATGCAGAAGATTGGTTAAAAACCCTAATTGGACAAGAATTAGCCTATGGAGGACGAAAATGACCTAAATGTTCATCCAATGACACAAAACACCTATTGGATGCACAAGATTGGTTAAAAACCCTAATTGGACAAGATTAAGTGTAGGGAGGACGAAAATGACCTAAATGTTCATCCAATGACACAAAACACCTATTGGATGCACAAGATTAGTTAAAAAACCCTAATTGGACAAGATTAAGTGTAGGGAGGACGAAAATGACCTAATGTTCATCCAATGACACAAAAGCACCTAATGGATGCAAAAGATTGGATAAAAACCCTAATTGGACAAGAATTAGCCTAGGGAGGACGAAAATGACCTAAATGTTCATCCAATGACACAAAACACCTATTGGATGCACAAGATTGGTTAAAAACCCTAATTGGACAAGAATTAGCCTAGGGAGGACGAAAATGACCTAAATGTTCATCAAATGACACAAAACACCTATTGGATGCACAAGATTGGTTAAAAACCCTAATTGGACAAGATTAAGTGTAGGGAGGACGAAAATGACCTAAATGTTCATCCAATGACACAAAACACCTATTGGATGCACATGATTTGTTAAAAACCCTAATTGGATAAAAATTAGCCTAGGGAGGACGAAAATGGCCCAAATGTTGATCGAATGACACAAAACACATATTGGATGCACAAGATTGGTTAAAAACCCTAATTGGACAAGAATTATCCTAGGGAGGACGAAAATGACCTAATTGTTCATCCAATGACACAAAAACACCAATTGGATGCACAAGATTGGTTAGAAACCCTAATTGGAAAAGATAAAGTGTAGGGAGGACGAAAATGACCTAAATGTTCATCCAATGACACAAAACACCTATTGGGTGCACAAGATTGGTTAAAAACCCTAATTGGACAAGATTAAGTGTAGGGAGGACGAAAATACGAAAATGACCTAAATGTTCTTCAAATGACACAAAACACCTATTGGATGCACAAGATTGGTTAAAAACCCTAATTGGACAAGAATAAGTGTAGGGAGGACGAAAATGACCTAAATGTTCATCCAATGACACAAAACACCTATTGGATGCACAAGATTGGTTAAAAACCCTAATTGGACAAGATTAAGTGTAGGGAGGACGAAAATGACCTAAATGTTCATCCAATGACACAAAACACCTATTGGATGCAGAACATTGGTTAAAAACCCTAATTGGCCAAGAATTAGCCTAGGGAGGACGAAAATGACCTAAATGTTCATCCAATGACACAAAACACCTATTGGATGCACAAGATTGGTTAAAAACCCTAATTGGACAAGATTAAGTGTAGGGAGGACGAAAATGACCTAATGTTCATCCAATGACACAAAAGCACCTAATGGATGCACAAGATTGGATAAAAATCCTAATTGGACAAGAATTAGCCTAGGGAGGACGAAAATGACCTAAATGTTCATCCAATGACACAACATCTATTGGATGCACAAGATTGGTTAAAAACCCTAATTGGACTACATTAAGTGTAGGGAGGACGAAAATGATCTAAATATTCATCCAATGACACAAAATACCTATTGGATGCACAAGATTGGTTAAAAACCCTAATTGGACAAGATTAAGTTTAGGGAGGACGAAAATGACCTAAATGTTCATCCAATGACACAAAACACCTATTGGATGCACAAGATTGGTTAAAAACCCTAATTGGACTACATTAAGTGTAGGGAGGACGAAAATGACCTAAATGTTCATCGCATGACACAAAACACCTATTGGATGCACAAGATTGGTTAAAAATCCTAATTGGACAAGAATTAGCCTAGGGAGGATGAAAATGACCTAATTGTTCATCCAATCATACAAAACACCTATTGGATGCACAACATTGGTTAAAAACCCTAATTGGACAAGATTAAGTGTAGGGAGAACGAAAATGACCTAAATGTTCATCCAATGACACAAAAGACCTATTGGATGCACAACATTGGTTAGAAACCCTAATTGGACAAGATTAAGTTTAGGGAGGACGAAAATGACCTAATTGTTCATCCAATGACACAAAACACCTATTGGATGCACAAGATTTGTTAAAAACCCTAAATGGACAAGATTAAGTGTAGGGAGGACGAAAATGACCTAATGTTCATCCAATGACACAAAAGCACCTAATGGATGCACAAGATTGGATAAAAACCCTAATTGGACAAGAATTAGCCTAGGGGGGACGAAAATGACCTAAATGTTCATCCAATGACACAAAACACCTATTGGATGCACAAGATTGGTTAAAAACCCTAATTGGACAAGATTAAGTGTAGGGAGGACGAAAATGACCTAAATGTTCATCCAATGACACAAAACACATATTGGATGCACAAGATTGGTTAAAAACCCTAATTGGACAAGAATTATCCTAGGGAGGACGAAAATGACCTAATTGTTCATCCAATGACACAAAAACACCAATTGGATGCACAAGATTGGTTAGAAACCCTAATTGGACAAGATAAAGTGTAGGGAGGACGAAAATGACCTAAATGTTCATCCAATGACACAAAACACCTATTGGGTGCACAAGATTGGTTAAAAACCCTAATTGGACAAGATTAAGTGTAGGGAGGACGAAAATACGAAAATGACCTAAATGTTCTTCCAATGACACATAACACCTATTGGATGCACAAGATTGGTTAAAAACCCTAATTGGACAACATTAAGTGTAGGGAGGACGAAAATGACCTAAATGTTCATCCAATGACACAAAACACCTATTGGATGCACAAGATTGGTTAAAAACCCAAATTGGACAAGATTAAGTGTAGAAGGGACGAAAATGACCTAAATGTTCATCCAATGACACAAAACACCTATTGGATGCACAAGATTGGTTAAAAACCCTAATTGGAGAAGATTAAGTGTAGGGAGGACGAAAATGGTCTAAATATTGATCCAATGACACAAAAACACCTATTGGATGCACAAGATTAGTTAAAAACCCTAATTGGAAAACATTTAGCCTAGGGAGGACGAAAATGACCTAATTGTTCATCCAATGACACAAAAACACCCATTGGATGCACAAGATTGGTTAAAAACCCTAATTGGACAAGATTAAGTGTAGGGAGGACGAAAATGACCTAAATGTTCATCCAATGACACAAAACACCTATTGGATGCACAAGATTGGTTAAAAACCCTAATTGGACAAGAATTAGCCTACGGTGGACGAAAATGACCTAAATGTTCATCCAATGACACAAAACACCTATTGGATGCACAAGATTGGTTAAAAACCCTAATTCGACAAGAATTAGCTTAGGGAGGACGAAAAAGACCTAATTGTTCATCCAATGACACTAAAACACCTATCAAAGGAACAAGATTGGTTAGAAACCCTAATTGGACAAGATTTAGTGTAGGGAGGACCAAAATGACCTAAATGTTCATCCAATGACACAAAACACCTATTGGATGCACATGATTTGTTAAAATCCCTAATTGGATAAAAATTAGCCTAGGGAGGATGAAAATGGCCCAAATATTGATCGAATGACACAAAACACATATTGGATGCACAAGATTGGTTAAAAACCCTAATTGGACAAGAATTATCCTAGGGAGGACGAAAATAACCTAATTGTTCATCCAATGACACAAAACACCTATTGGGTGCACAAGATTGGTTAAAAACCCTAATTGGACAAGATTAAGTGTAGGGAGGACGAAAATACGAAAATGACCTAAATGTTCTTCCAATGACACAAAACACCTATTGGATGCACAAGATTGGTTAAAATCCCTAATTGGACAAGATTAAGTGTAGGGAGGACGAAAATGACCTAAATGTTCATCCAATGACACAAAACACCTATTGGATGCACAAGATTGGTTAAAAACCCAAATTGGACAAGATTAAGTGTAGGGGGGACGAAAATGACTTAAATGTTCATCCAATGACACAAAACACCTATTTGATGCACAAGATTGGTTAAAAACCCTAATTGGACAAGATTAAGTGTAGGGAGGACGAAAATGACCTAAATGTTCATCCAATGACACAAAACACCTATTGGATGCACATGATTTGTTAAAAACCCTAATTGGATAAAAATTAGCCTAGGGAGGACGAAAATGGCCCAAATGTTGATCGAATGACACAAAACACATATTGGATGCACAAGATTGGTTAAAAACCCTAATTGGACAAGAATTATCCTAGGGAGGACGAAAATGACCTAATTGTTCATCCAATGACACAAAAACACCAATTGGATGCACAAGATTGGTTAGAAACCCTAATTGGACAAGATAAAGTGTAGGGAGGACGAAAATGACCTAAATGTTCATCGAATGACACAAAACACCTATTGGGTGCACAAGATTGGTTAAAAACCCTAATTGGACAAGATTAAGTGTAGGGAGAACGAAAATACGAAAATGACCTAAATGTTCTTCCAATGACACATAACACCTATTGGATGCACAAGATTGGTTAAAAACCCTAATTGGACAAGATTAAGTGTAGGGAGGACGAAAATACGAAAATGACCTAAATGTTCTTCCAATGACACATAACACCTATTGGATGCACAAGATTGGTTAAAAACCCTAATTGGACAACATTAAGTGTAGGGAGGACGAAAATGACCTAAATGTTCATCCAAT
>JBBPBS010000316.1:1034871-1055308 GCA_037974835.1 Cicer judaicum | reverse complement strand
GACCTAATTGTTCATCCAATGACACTAAAACACCTATCAAAGGAACAAGATTGGTTAGAAACCCTAATTGGACAAGATTTAGTGTAGGGAGGACCAAAATGACCTAAATGTTCATCCAATGACACAAAACACCTATTGGATGCACATGATTTGTTAAAATCCCTAATTGGATAAAAATTAGCCTAGGGAGGACGAAAATGGCCCAAATATTGATCGAATGACACAAAACACATATTGGATGCACAAGATTGGTTAAAACCCCTAATTGGACAAGAATTATCCTAGGGAGGACGAAAATAACCTAATTGTTCATCCAATGACACAAAACACCTATTGGGTGCACAAGATTGGTTAAAAACCCTAATTGGACAAGATTAAGTGTAGGGAGGACGAAAATACGAAAATGACCTAAATGTTCTTCCAATGACACAAAACACCTATTGGATGCACAAGATTGGTTAAAATCTCTAATTGGACAAGATTAAGTGTAGGGAGGACGAAAATGACCTAAATGTTCATCCAATGACACAAAACACCTATTGGATGCACAAGATTGGTTAAAAACCCAAATTGGACAAGATTAAGTGTAGGGGGGACGAAAATGACCTAAATGTTCATCCAATGACACAAAACACCTATTGGATGCACAAGATTGGTTAAAAACCCTAATTGGACAAGATTAAGTGTAGGGAGGACGAAAATGACCTAAATGTTCATCCAATGACACAAAACACCTATTGGATGCACATGATTTGTTAAAAACCCTAATTGGATAAAAATTAGCCTAGGGAGGACGAAAATGGCCCAAATGTTGATCGAATGACACAAAACACATATTGGATGCACAAGATTGGTTAAAAACCCTAATTGGACAAGAATTATCCTAGGGAGGACGAAAATGACCTAATTGTTCATCCAATGACACAAAAACACCAATTGGATGCACAAGATTGGTTAGAAACCCTAATTGGACAAGATAAAGTGTAGGGAGGACGAAAATGACCTAAATGTTCATCGAATGACACAAAACACCTATTGGGTGCACAAGATTGGTTAAAAACCCTAATTGGACAAGATTAAGTGTAGGGAGAACGAAAATACGAAAATGACCTAAATGTTCTTCCAATGACACATAACACCTATTGGATGCACAAGATTGGTTAAAAACCCTAATTGGACAAGAATTATCCTAGGGAGGACGAAAATGACCTAATTGTTCATCCAATGACACAAAAACACCAACTGGATGCACAAGATTGGTTAGAAACCCTAATTGGACAAGATAAAGTGTAGGGAGGACGAAAATGACCTAAATGCTCATCCAATGACACAAAACACCTATTGGATGCACAAGATTGGTTAAAAACCCAAATTGGACAAGATTAAGTGTAGAAGGGACGAAAATGACCTAAATGTTCATCCAATGACACAAAACACCTATTGGATGCACAAGATTGGTTAAAAACCCTAATTGGACAAGATTAAGTGTAGGGAGGACGAAAATGGTCTAAATATTGATCCAATGACACAAAAACACCTATTGGATGCACAAGATTAGTTAAAAACCCTAATTGGAAAACATTTAGCCTAGGGAGGACGAAAATGACCTAATTGTTCATCCAATGACACAAAAACACCCATTGGATGCACAAGATTGGTTAAAAACCCTAATTGGACAAGATTAAGTGTAGGGAGGACGAAAATGACCTAAATGTTCATCCAATGACACAAAACACCTATTGGATGCACAAGATTGGTTAAAAACCCTAATTGGACAAGAATTAGCCTACGGTGGACGAAAATGACCTAAATGTTCATCCAATGACACAAAACACCTATTGGATGCACAAGATTGGTTAAAAACCCTAATTCGACAAGAATTAGCTTAGGGAGGACGAAAATGACCTAATTGTTCGTCCAATGACACTAAAACACCTATCGGAGGAACAAGATTGGTTAGAAACCCTAATTGGACAAGATTTACTGTAGGGAGGACCAAAATGACCTAAATGTTCATCCAATGACACAAAACACCTATTGGATGCACATGATTTGTTAAAAACCCTAATTGGATAAAAATTAGCCTAGGGAGGACGAAAATGGCCCAAATATTGATCGAATGACACAAAACACATATTGGATGCACAAGATTGGTTAAAAACCCTAATTGGACAAGAATTATCCTAGGGAGGACGAAAATGACCTAATTGTTCATCCAATGACACAAAAACACCAATTGGATGCACAAGATTGGTTAAAAACCCTAATTGGACAAGATAAAGTGTAGGGAGGACGAAAATGACCTAAATGTTCATCCAATGACACAAATCACCTATTGGGTGCACAAGATTGGTTAAAAACCCTAATTGGACAAGATTAAGTGTAGGGAGGACGAAAATACGAAAATGACCTAAATGTTCATCCAATGACACAAAAACACCCATTGGATGCACAAGATTGGTTAAAAACCCTAATTGGACAAGATTAAGTGTAGGGAGGACGAAAATGACCTAAATGTTCATCCAATGACACAAAACACCTATTGGATGCACAAGATTGGTTAAAAATCCTAATTGGACAAGAATTAGCCTACGGTGGACGAAAATGACCTAATTGTTCATCCAATGACACAAAACACCTATTGGATGCACAAGATTGGTTAAAAACCCTAATTCGACAAGAATTAGCTTAGGGAGGACGAAAATGACCTAATTGTTCATCCAATGACACTAAAACACCTAAAGGAGGAACAAGATTGGTTAGAAACTCTAATTGGACAAGATTTAGTGTAGGGAGGACCAAGATGACCTAAATGATCATCCAATGACACAAAACACGTATTGGATGCACAAGATTAGTTAAAAACCCTAATTGGAAAAGATTTAGCCTATGGAGGACGAAAATGACCTAATTGTTCATCCAATGACACAAAAACACCCATTGGATGCACAAGATTGGTTAAAAACCCTAATTGGACAAGATTAAGTGTAGGGAGGACGAAAATGACCTAAATGTTAATCCAATGACACAAAACACCTATTGGATGCACAAGATTGGTTAAAAACCCTAATTGGACAAGAATTAGCCTACGGTGGACGAAAATGACCTAAATGTTCATCCAATGACCCAAAACACCTATTGGATTCACAAGATTGGTTAAAAACCCTAATTGGACAAGATTAAGTGTAGGGAGGACGAAAATGGTCTAAATATTGATCCAATGACACAAAAACACCTATTGGATCCACAAGATTAGTTAAAAACCCTAATTGGAAAAGATTTAGCCTAGGGAGGACGAAAATGACCTAAATGTTCACCCAATGACACAAAACACCTATTGGATGCACATGATTTGTTAAAAACCCTAATTGGATAAAAATTAGCCTAGGGAGGACGAAAATGGCCCAAATATTGATCGAATGACACAAAACACATATTGGATGCACAAGATTGGTTAAAAACCCAAATTGGACAAGATTAAGTGTAGCAGGGACGAAAATGACCTAAATGTTCATCCAATGACACAAAACACCTATTGGATGCACAAGATTGGTTAAAAACCCTAATTGGACAAGATGAGGTGTAGGGAGGACGAAAATGGTCTAAATATTGATCCGATGACACAAAAACACCTATTGGATGCACAAGATTAGTTAAAAACCCTAATTGGAAAACATTTAGCCTAGGGATGACGAAAATGACCTAATTGTTCATCCAATGACACAAAAACACCCATTGGATGCACAAGATTGGTTAAAAACCCTAATTGGACAAGATTAAGTGTAGGGAAGACGAAAATGACCTAAATGTTCATCCAATGACACAAAACACCTATTGGATGCACAACATTGGTTAAAAACCCTAATTGGACAAGAATTAGCCTACGGTGGACGAAAATGACCTAAATGTTCATCCAATGACACAAAACACCTATTGGATGCACAAGATTGGTTAAAAACCCTAATTCGACAAGAATTAGCTTAGGGAGGACGAAAATGACCTAATTGTTCATCCAATGACACTAAAACACCTATCGGAAGAACAAGATTGGTTAGAAACCCTAATTGGACAAGATTTAGTGTAGGGAGGACCAAAATGACCTAAATGTTCATCCAATGACACAAAACACCTATTGGATGCACATGATTTATTAAAAACCCTAATTGGATAAAAATTAGCCTAGGGAGGACGAAAATGGCCCAAATATTGATCGAATGACACAAAACACATATTGGATGCACAAGATTGGTTAAAAACCCTAATTGGACAAGAATTATCCTAGGGAGGACAAAAATAACCTAATTGTTCATCCAATGACACAAAACACCTATTGGGTGCACAAGATTGGTTAAAAACCCTAATTGGACAAGATTAAGTGTAGGGAGGACGAAAATACGAAAATGACCTAAATGTTCTTCCAATGACCCAAAATACATATTGGATGCACAAGATTGGTTAAAATCCCTAATTGGACAAGATTAAGTGTAGGGAGGACGAAAATGACCTAAATGTTCATCCAATGACACAAAACACCTATTGGATGCACAAGATTGGTGAAAAACCCAAATTGGACAAGATTAAGTGTAGGGGGGACGAAAATGACCTAAATGTTCATCCAATGACACAAAACACCTATTGGATGCACAAGATTGGTTAAAAACCCAAATTGGACAAGATTAAGTGTAGGAGGGACGAAAATGACCTAAAGTTCATCCAATGACACAAAACACCTATTGGATGCACATGATTGGTTCGACAAGAAAATGACCTAATTGTTCATCCAATGACACTAAAACACCTATCGGAGGAACAAGATTGGTTACAAACTCTAATTGGACAAGATTTAGTGTAGGGAGGACCAAAATGACCTAAACGATCATCCAATGACACAAAACACCTATTGGATGCACAAGATTAGTTAAAAACCCTTATTGGAAAAGATTTAGCCTAGGGAGGACGAAAATGACCTAATTGTTCATCCAATGACACAAAAACACCCATTGGATGCACAAGATTGGTTAAAAACCCTAATTGGACAAGATTAAGTGTAGGGAGGACGAAAATGACCTAAATGTTCATCCAATGACACAAAACACCTATTGGATGCACAAGATTGGTTAAAAACCCTAATTGGACAAGAATTAGCCTACGGTGGACGAAAATGACCTAAATGTTCATCCAATGACACAAAACACCTATTGGATGCACAAGATTGGTTAAAAACCCTAATTCGACAAGAATTAGCTTAGGGAGGACGAAAATGACCTAATTGTTCATCCAAAGACACTAAAACACCTATCGGAGGAACAAGATTGGTTAGAAACCGTAATTGGACAAGATTTAGTGTAGGGAGGACCAAAATGACCTAAATGTTCATCCAATGACACAAAACACCTATTGGATGCACATGATTTGTTAAAAACCCTAATTGGATAAAAATTAGCCTAGGGAGGACGAAAATGGCCCAAATATTGATCCAATGACACAAAACACATATTGGATGCACAAGATTGGTTAAAAACCCTAATTGGACAAGAATTATCCTAGGGAGGACGAAAATGACCTAATTGTTCATCCAATCACACAAAAACACCAATTGGATGCACAAGATTGGTTAGAAACCCTAATTGGACAAGATAAAGTGTAGGGAGGACGAAAATGACCTAAATGTTCATCCAATGACACAAAACACCTATTGGGTGCACAAGATTGGTTAAAAACCCTAATTGGACAAGATTAAGTGTAGGGACGACGAAAATACGAAAATGACCTAAATGTTCTTCCAATGACACAAAACACCTATTGGATGCACCAGATTGGTTAAAAACCCTAATTGGACAAGATTAAGTGTAGGGAGGACGAAAATGACCTAAATGTTCATCCAGTGACACAAAACACCTATTGGATGCACATGATTTGTTAAAAACCCTAATTGGATAAAAATTAGCCTAGGGAGGACGAAAATGGCCCAAATATTGATCCAATGACACAAAACGCATATTGGATGCACAAGATTGGTTAAAAACCCTAATTGGACAAGAATTAGCCTACGGTGGACGAAAATGACCTAAATGTTCATCCAATGACACAAAACACCTATTGGATGCACAAGATTGGTTAAAAACCCTAATTCGACAAGAATTAGCTTAGGGAGGACGAAAATGACCTAATTGTTCATCCAATGACACTAAAACACCTATCGGAGGAAGAAGATTGGTCAGAAACCCTAATTGGACAAGATTACGTGTAGGGAGGACGAAAATGACCTAAATGTTCATCGAGTGACACAAAACACCTATTGGATGCACATGATTTTTTAAAAACCCTAATTGGATAAAAATTAGCCTAGGGAGGACGAAAATGGCCCAAATATTGATCCAATGACACAAAACACATATTGGATGCACAAGATTGGTTCAAAACCCTAATTGGACAAGAATTATCCTAGGGAGGACGAAAATGACCTAATTGTTCATCCAATGACACAAAAACACCAATTGGATGCACAAGATTGGTTAGAAACCCTAATTGGACAAGATAAAGTGTAGGGAGGACGAAAATGACCTAAATGTTCATCCAATGACACAAAACACCTATTGGATGCACAAGATTGGTTAGAAACCCTAATTGGACAAGATTAAGTGTAGGGAGGACGAAAAAGGCCTAAATATTGATCCAACGACACAAAAACACCTATTGGATGCACAAGATTGGCTAAAAACCCTAATTTGACATGAATTATCCTAGGGAGGACGAAAATGACCTAATTGTTCATCCAATGACACAAAAACACCAATTGGATGCACAAGATTGGTTAGAAACCCTAATTGGACAAGATAAAGTGTAGGGAGGACGAAAATGACCTAAATGTTCATCCAATGACACAAAACACCTATTGGATGCACAAGATTGGTTAAAAACCCTAATTCGATAAGAATTAGCCTAGGGAGGACGAAAATGACCTAAGTGTTCATCCAATGACACAAAAACACCTATTGGATGCACAAGATCGGTTAAAAACCCTAATTGGATAAGAATTAGCCTAGGGAGGACGAAAATGGCCCAAATATTGATCCAATGACACAAAACACCTTTTGGATGCACAAGATTGGTTAAAAACCCTAATTGGACAAGAATTATCCTAGGGAGGACGAAAATGACCTAATTGTTCATCCAATGACACAAAAACACCAATTGGATGCACAAGATTGGTTAGAAACCCTAATTGGACAAGATTAAGTGTAGGGAGGACGAAAATGACCTAAATGTTCATCCAATGACACAAAACACCTATTGGATGCACAAGATTGGTTAAAAACCCTAATTGGACAAGAATTAGCCTACGGTGGACGAAAATAACCTAATTGTTCATCCAATGACACAAAACAACTATTGGGTGCACAAGATTGGTTAAAAACCCTAATTGGACAAGATTAAGTGTAGGGAGGACGAAAATACGAAAATGACCTAAATGTTCTTCCAATGACACAAAACACCTATTGGATGCACAAGATTGGTTAAAAACCCTAATTGGACAAGATTAAGTGTAGGGAGGACGAAAATGACCTAAATGTTCATCTAGTGACACAAAACACCTATTGGGTGCACATGATTTGTTAAAAACCCTAATTGAATAAAAATTATCCTAGGGAGGACGAAAATGGACCAAATATTGATCCAATGACACAAAACACATATTGGATGCACAAGATTGGTTAAAAACCCTAATTGAACAAGAATTATCCTAGGCAGGACGAAAATGACCTAATTGTTCATCCAATGACACAAAAACACCAATTGGATGCACAAGATTGGTTAGAAACCCTAATTGGACAAGATAAAGTGTAGGGAGGACGAAAATGACCTAAATGTTCATCCAATGACACAAAACACCTATTGGGTGCACAAGATTGGTTAAAAACCCTAATTGGACAAGATTAAGTGTAGGGAGGACGAAAATACGAAAATGACCTAAATGTTCTTCCAATGACACATAACACCTATTGGATGCACAAGATTGGTTAAAAACCCTAATTGGACAACATTAAGTGTAGGGAGGACGAAAATGACCTAAATGTTCATCCAATAACACAAAACACCTATTGGATGCACAAGATTGGTTAAAAACCCAAATTGGACAAGATTAAGTGTAGAAGGGACGAAAATGACCTAAATGTTCATCCAATGACACAAAACACCTATTGGATGCACAAGATTGGTTAAAAACCCTAATTGGACAAGATTAAGTGTAGGGAGGACGAAAATGGTCTAAATATTGATCCAATGACACAAAAACACCTATTGGATGCACAAGATTAGTTAAAAACCCTAATTGGAAAACATTTAGCCTAGGGACGACGAAAATGACCTAATTGTTCATCCAATGACACAAAAACACCCATTGGATGCACAAGATTGGTTAGAAACCCTAATTGGACAAGATTAAGTGTAGGGAGGACGAAAATGACCTAAATGTTCATCCAATGACACAAAACACCTATTGGATGCACAAGATTGGTTAAAAACCCTAATTGGACAAGAATTAGCCTACGGTGGACGAAAATGACCTAAATGTTCATCCAATGACACAAAACACCTATTGGATGCACAAGATTGGTTAAAAACCCTAATTCGACAAGAATTAGCTTAGGGAGGACGAAAATGACCTAATAGTTCATCCAAAGACACTAAAACACCTATCGGAGGAACAAGATTGGTTAGAAACCGTAATTGGACAAGATTTAGTGTAGGGAGGACCAAAATGACCTAAATGTTCATCCAATGACACAAAACACCTATTGGATGCACAAGATTGGTTAAAAACCCTAATTGGACAAGATTAAGTGTAGGGAGGACGAAAATGACCTAAATGTTCATCCAATGACACAAAACACATATTGGATGCACAAGATTGGTTAAAAACCCTAATTGGACAAGAATTATCCTAGGGAGGACGAAAATGACCTAATTGTTCATCCAATGACACAAAAACACCAATTGGATGCACAAGATTGGTTAGAAACCCTAATTGGACAAGATAAAGTGTAGGGAGGACGAAAATGACCTAAATGTTCATCCAATGACACAAAACACCTATTGGGTGCACAAGATTGGTTAAAAACCCTAATTGGACAAGATTAAGTGTAGGGAGGACGAAAATACGAAAATGACCTAAATGTTCTTCAAATGACACAAAACACCTATTGGATGCACAAGATTTGTTAAAAACCCTAATTGGATAAAAATTAGCCTAGGGAGGACGAAAATGGCCCAAATATTGATCCAATGACACAAAACACCTATTGGATGCACATGATTTGTTAAAAACCCTAATTGGATAAAAATTAGCCTAGGGAGGACGAAAATGGCCCAAATATTGATCCAATGACACAAAACACATATTGGATGCACAAGATTGGTTAAAAACCCTAATTGGACAAGAATTATCCTAGGGAGGACGAAAATGACCTAATTGTTCATCCAATGACACAAAAACACCAATTGGATGCACAAGATTGGTTAGAAACCCTAATTGGACAAGATAAAGTGTAGGGAGGACGAAAATGGTCTAAATATTGATCCAATGACACAAAACGCATATTGGATGCACAAGATTGGTTAAAGACCCTAATTGGACAAGAATTAGCCTACGGTGGACGAAAATGACCTAAATGTTCATCCAATGACACAAAACACCTATTGGATGCACAAGATTGGTTAAAAACCCTAATTCGACAAGAATTAGCTTAGGGAGGACGAAAATGACCTAATTGTTCATCCAATGACACTAAAACACCAATTGGATGCACAAGATTGGTTAGAAACCCTAATTGGACAAGATAAAGTGTAGGGAGGACGAAAATGACCTAAATGTTCATCCAATGACACAAAACACCTATTGGGTGCACAAGATTGGTTAAGAACCCTAATTCGACAAGAATTATCCTAGAGAGGACGAAAATGACCTAATTGTTCATCCAATGACACAAAACACCCATTGGATGCACAAGATTGGTTAAAAACCCTAATTGGACAAGATTAAGTGTAGGGAGGACGAAAATGACCTAAATGTTCATCCAATGACACAAAACACCTATTGGATGCACAAGATTGGTTAAAAACCCTAATTGGACAAGAATTAGCCTACGGTGGACGAAAATGACCTAAATGTTCATCCAATGACACAAAACACCTATTGGATGCACAAGATTGGTTAAAAACCCTAATTGGACAAGATTTAGCCTAGGGAGGACAAAAATGACCTAATTGTTCATCCAATGACACAAAAACACCCATTGGATGCACAAGATTGGTTAAAAACCCTAATTGGACAAGATTAAGTGTAGGGAGGACGAAAATGACCTAAATGTTCATCCAATGACACAAAACACCAATTGGATGCACAAGATTGGTTAGAAACCCTAATTGGACAAGATAAAGTGTAGGGAGGACGAAAATGATCTAAATGTTCATCCAATGACACAAAACACCTATTGGGTGCACAAGATTGGTTAAAAACCCTAATTGGACAAGATTAAGTGTAGGGAGGACGAAAATACGAAAATGACCTAAATGTTCTTCCAATGACACAAAACACCTATTCGATGCACAAGATTGGTTAAAAACCCTAATTGGACAAGATTAAGTGTAGGGAGGAAGAAAATGACCTAAATGTTCGTCCAATGACACAAAACACATATTGGATGCACAAGATTGGTTAAAAACCCAAATTTGACAAGATTAAGTGTAGGGGGGACGAAAATGACCTAAATGTTCATCCAATGACACAACACACCTATTGGATGCACAAGATTGGTTAATAACCCTAATTGGACAAGATTAAGTGTAGGGAGGACGAAAATGGTCTAAATATTGATCCAATGACACAAAAACACCTATTAGATGCACAAGATTAGTTAAAAACCCTAATTGGAAAAGATTTAGCCTAGGGAGGACGAAAATGACCTAATTGTTCATCCAATGACACAAAAACACCCATTGGATGCACAAGATTGGTTAAAAACCCTAATTGGACAAGATTAAGTGTAGGGAGAACGAAAATGACCTAAATATTCATCCAATGACACAAAACACCTATTGGATGCACAAGATTGGTTAAAAACCCTAATTGGACAAGAATTAGCCTAGGGTCGACGAAAATGACCTAAATGTTCATCCAATGACACAAAACACCTATTGGATGCACAAGATTGGTTAAAAACCCAAATTGGACAAGATTAAGTGTAGGGGGGACGAAAATGACCTAATTGTTCATTCAATGATACAAAAACACCAATTGGATGCACAAGATTGGTTTGAAACCCTAATTGGACAAGATAAAGTGTAGGGAGGACGAAAATGACCTAAATGTTCATCCAATGACACAAAACACCTATTGGATGCACAAGATTGGTTATAAACCCTAATTGGACAAGATTTAGCCTAGGTAGGATAGAAATGACCTAATTGTTCATCCAATGACATAAAACACCTATTGGATGCACAAGATTGGTTAAAAACCCAAATTGGACAAGATTAAGTGTAGGGAGGACGAAAATGACCTAAATGTTCATCCAATGACACAAAACACCTATTGGATGCACAAGATTGGTTAAAAACCCTAATTGGACAAGATTAAGTGTAGGGAGAACGAAAATGGTCTAAATATTGATCCAATGACACAAAAACACCTATTGGATGCACAAGATTGGTTAAAAACCCTAATTGGACAAGATTTAGCCTAGGGAGGACAAAAATGACCTAATTGTTCATCCAATGACACAAAAACACCCATTGGATGCACAAGATTGGTTAAAAACCCTAATTGGACAAGATTAAGTGTAGGGAGAACGAAAATGGTCTTAATATTGATCCAATGACACAAAAACACCTATTGGATGCACAAGATTGGTTAAAAACCCTAATTGGACAAGATTTAGCCTAGGGAGGACAAAAATGACCTAAATGTTCATCCAATGACACAAAACACTTATTGGATGCACAAGATTGGTTAAAAACCCTAATTGGATAAGAATTACTCTTGGGAGGACGACAATGACCTAAGTGTTCATCCAATGACACAAAACACCTATTGGATGCACAGGATTGGTTAAAAACCCTAATTGGACAAGAATTAGCCTAAGGAGGACGAAAATGACCTAATTGTTCATCCAATGACACAAAAACACCTATCGGATGCACAAGATTGGTTAGAAACCCTAATTGAACAAGATTAAGTGTAGGAAGCACGAAAATGACCTAAATGTTCATCCAATGACACAAAACACCTATTGGATGCACAAGATTGGTTAAAAACCCTAATTGGATAAGAATTAGCCTAAGGAGGACGAAAATGACCTAAATGTTCATCCAATGAGACAAAACACCTATTGGATGCATAAGATTGGTTAAAAACCCTAATTGGACAAGAATTATCATAGGGAGGACGAAAATGACCTAATTGTTCATCCAATGACACAAAAACACCTATCGAATGCATAAGATTGGTTAGAAACCCTAATTGAACAAGATTAAGTGTAAGGAGGATGAAAATGACCTAAATGTTCATCCAATGACACAAAACACCTATTGGATGCACAAGATTGGATAAAACCCCTAATTGGATAAGAATTAGCCTAAGGAGGACGAAAATGACCTAAATGGTCATCCAATGACACAAAACACCTATTGGATGCACAAGATTGGTTAAAAACCCTAATTGGACAAGAATTAGCCTACGGTGGACGAAAATGACCTAAATGTTCATCCAATGACACAAAACACCTATTGGATGCACAAGATTGGTTAAAAACCCTAATTCGACAAGAATTAGCTTAAGGAGGACGAAAATGACCTAATTGTTCATCCAATGACACTAAATCACCTATCCGAGGAACAAGATTGGTTATAAACTCTAATTGGACAAGATTTAGTGTAGGGAGGACGAAAATGACCTAATTGTTCATCCAATGACACAAAAACACCCATTGGATGCACAAGATTGGTTAAAAACCCTAATTGGACAAGATTAAGTGTAGGGAGGACGAAAATGACCTAAATGTTCATCCAATGACACAAAACACCAATTGGGTGCACAAGATTGGTTAGAAACCCTAATTGGACAAGATAAAGTGTAGGGAGGACGAAAATGATCTAAATGTTCATCCAATGACACAAAACACCTATTGGGTGCACAAGATTGGTTAAAAACCCTAATTGGACAAGATTAAGTGTAGGGAGGACGAAAATACGAAAATGACCTAAATGTTCTTCCAATGACACAAAACACCTATTGGATGCACAAGATTGGTTAAAAACCCTAATTGGACAAGATTAAGTGTAGGGAGGAAGAAAATGACCTAAATGTTCGTCCAATGACACAAAACACATATTGGATGCACAAGATTGGTTAAAAACCCAAATTGGACAAGATTAAGTGTAGGGGGGACGAAAATGACCTAAATGTTCATCCAATGACACAAAACACCTATTGGATGCACAAGATTGGTTAACAACCCTAATTGGACAAGATTAAGTGTAGGGAGGACGAAAATGGTCTAAATATTGATCCAATGACACAAAAACACCGATTAGATGCACAAGATTAGTTAAAAACCCTAATTAAAAAAGATTTAGCCTAGGGAGGACGAAAATGACCTAATTGTTTATCCAATGACACAAAAACACCCATTGGATGCACAAGATTGGTTAAAAACCCTAATTGGACAAGATTAAGTGTAGGGAGAACGAAAATGACCTAAATATTCATCCAATGACACAAAACACCTATTGGATGCACAAGATTGGTTAAAAACCCTAATTGGACAAGAATCAGCCTAGGGTTGACGAAAATGACCTAAATGTTCATCCAATGACACAAAACACCTATTGGATGCACAAGATTGGTAAAAACCCAAATTGGACAAGATTAAGTGTAGAGGGGACGAAAATGACCTAATTGTTCATTCAATGATACAAAAACACCAATTGGATGCACAAGATTGGTTTGAAACCCTAATTGGACAAGATAAAGTGTAGGGAGGACGAAAATGACCTAAATGTTCATCCAATGACACAAAACACCTATTGGATGCACAAGATTGTTTATAAACCCTAATTGGACAAGATTTAGCCTAGGGAGGATAGAAATGACCTAATTGTTCATCCAATGACATAAAACACCTATTGGATGCACAAGATTGGTTAAAAACCCAAATTGGACAAGATTAAGTGTAGGGAGGACGAAAATGACCTAAATGTTCATCCAATGACACAAAACACCTATTGGATGCACAAGATTGGTTAAAAACCCTAATTGGACAAGATTAAGTGTAGGAAGCACGAAAATGACCTAAATGTTCATCCAATGACACAAAACACCTATTGGATGCACAAGATTGGTTAAAAACCCTAATTGGATAAGAATTAGCCTAAGGAGGACGAAAATGACCTAAATGTTCATCCAATGACACAAAACACCTATTGGATGCACAAGATTGGTTAAAAACCCTAATTGGACAAGAATTATCATAGGGAGGACGAAAATGACCTAATTGTTCATCCAATGACACAAAAACACCTATCGAATGCATAAGATTGGTTAGAAACCCTAATTGAACAAGATTAAGTGTAAGGAGGATGAAAATGACCTAAATGTTCATCCAATGACACAAAACACCTATTGGATGCACAAGATTGGTTAAAACCCCTAATTGGATAAGAATTAGCCTAAGGAGGACGAAAATGACCTAAATGGTCATCCAATGACACAAAACACCTATTGGATGCACAAGATTGGTTAAAAACCCTAATTGGACAAGAATTAGCCTACGGTGGACGAAAATGACCTAAATGTTCATCCAATGACACAAAACACCTATTGGATGCACAAGATTGGTTAAAAACCCTAATTCGAAAGAATTAGCTTAGGGAGGACGAAAATGACCTAATTGTTCATCCAATGACACTAAATCACCTATCCGAGGAACAAGATTGGTTATAAACTCTAATTGGACAAGATTTAGTGTAGGGAGGACGAAAATGACCTAATTGTTCATCCAATGACACAAAAACACCCATTGGATGCACAAGATTGGTTAAAAACCCTAATTGGACAAGATTAAGTGTAGGGAGGACGAAAATGACCTAAATGTTCATCCAATGACACAAAACACCAATTGGGTGCACAAGATTGGTTAGAAACCCTAATTGGACAAGATAAAGTGTAGGGAGGACGAAAATGATCTAAATGTTCATCCAATGACGCAAAACACCTATTGGGTGCACAAGATTGGTTAAAAACCCTAATTGGACAAGATTAAGTGTAGGGAGGACGAAAATACGAAAATGACCTAAATGTTCTTCCAATGACACAAAACACCTATTGGATGCACAAGATTGGTTAAAAACCCTAATTGGACAAGATTAAGTGTAGGGAGGAAGAAAATGACCTAAATGTTCGTCCAATGACACAAAACACATATTGGATGCACAAGATTGGTTAAAAACCCAAATTGGACAAGATTAAGTGTAGGGGGGACGAAAATGACCTAAATGTTCATCCAATGACACAAAACACCTATTGGATGCACAAGATTGGTTAATAACCCTAATTGGACAAGATTAAGTGTAGGGAGGACGAAAATGGTCTAAATATGGATCCAATGACACAAAAACACCTATTAGATGCACAAGATTAGTTAAAAACCCTAATTGGAAAAGATTTAGCCTAGGGAGGACGAAAATGACCTAATTGTTTATCCAATGACACAAAAACACCCATTGGATGCACAAGATTGGTTAAAAACCCTAATTGGACAAGATTAAGTGTAGGGAGAACGAAAATGACCTAAATATTCATCCAATGACACAAAACACCTATTGGATGCACAAGATTGGTTAAAAACCCTAATTGGACAAGAATCAGCCTAGGGTTGACGAAAATGACCTAAATGTTCATCCAATGACACAAAACACCTATTGGATGCACAAGAATGGTTAAAAACCCAAATTGGACAAGATTAAGTGTAGGGGGGACGAAAATGACCTAATTGTTCATTCAATGATACAAAAACACCAATTGGATGCACAAGATTGGTTTGAAACCCTAATTGGACAAGATAAAGTGTAGGGAGGACGAAAATGACCTAAATGTTCATCCAATGACACAAAACACCTATTGGATGCACAAGATTGTTTATAAACCCTAATTGGACAAGATTTAGCCTAGGGAGGATAGAAATGACCTAATTGTTCATCCAATGACATAAAACACCTATTGGATGCACAAGATTGGTTAAAAACCTAAATTGGACAAGATTAAGTGTAGGGAGGACGAAAATGACCTAAATGTTCATCCAATGACACAAAACACCTATTGGATGCACAAGATTGGTTAAAAACCCTAATTGGACAAGATTAAGTGTAGGGAGAACGAAAATGGTCTAAATATTGATCCAATGACACAAAAACACCTATTGGATTCACAAGATTGGTTAAAAACCCTAATTGGACAAGATTTAGCCTAGGGAGGACAAAAATGACCTAATTGTTCATCCAATGACACAAAAACACCCATTGGATGCACAAGATTGGTTGAAAACCCTAATTGGACAAGATTAAGTGTAGGGAGAACGAAAATGCTCTAAATATTGATCCAATGACACAAAAACACCTATTGGATGCACAAGATTGGTTAAAAACCCTAATTGGACAAGATTTAGCCTAGGGAGGACAAAAATGACCAAAATGTTCATCCAATGACACAAAACACTTATTGGATGCACAAGATTGGTTAAAAACCCTAATTGGATAAGAATTACTCTTGGGAGGACGAAAATGACCTAAGTGTTCATCCAATGACACAAAACACCTATTGGATGCACAAGATTCGTTAGAAACCCTAATTGAACAAGATTAAATGTAGGGAGGACGAAAATGACCTAAATGTTCATCCAATGACACAAAACACCTATTGGATGCACAAGATTGGTTAAAAACCCTAATTGGACAAGATTTAGCCTAGGGAGGACGAAAATGACCTAATTGTTCATCCAATGACACAAAAACACCTATCGGATGCACAAGATTGGTTAGAAACCCTAATTGAACAAGATTAAATGTAGGGAGGACGAAAATGACCTAAATGTTCATCCAATGACACAAAACACCTATTGGATGCACAAGATTGGTTAAAAACCCTAATTGGACAAGAATTAGCCTAGGGAGGACGAAAATGACCTAATTGTTCATCCAATGACACAAAACACCTATTGGATGCACAAGATTGGTTAGAAACATTAATTGGACAAGAATTAGCCTAGGGAGGACGAAAATGACCTAATTGTTCATCCAATGACACAAAAACACCTATTGGATGCACAAGATTGGTTAAAAACCCTAATTGGACAAGATTAAGTGTAGGGAGGACGAAAATGACCTAAATGTTCATCCAATGACACAAAACACCTATTGGATGCACAAGATTGGTTAAAAACCCTAATTGGACAAGAATTAGCCTAGGGAGGACGAAAATGACCTAATTGTTCATCCAATGACACAAAACACCTATTGGATGCACAAGATTGGTTAGAAACATTAATTGGACAAGAATTAGCCTAGGGAGGACGAAAATGACCTAATTGTTCATCCAATGACACAAAAACACCTATTGGATGCACAAGATTGGTTAGAAACCCTAATTGGACAAGATTAAGTGAAGGGAGGACGAAAATGACCTAAATATTCTTCCAATGACATAAAAACACCGATTGGATGCACAAGATTGGTCAGAAACCCTAATTGGACAAGATTAAGTTTAGGGAGAACGAAAATGACCTAAATGTTCATCCAATGACACAAAAACACCTTTTGGATGCACAAGATTGGTTAAAAACCCTAATTGGACAAGATTAAGTGTAGGGAGGACGAAAATGACCTAAATGTTCATCCAATGACACAAAACACCTATTGGATGCACAAGATTGGTTAAAAACCCTAATTGGACAAGAATTAGCCTACGGTGGACGAAAATGACCTAAATGTTCATCCAATGACACAAAACACCTATTGGATGCACAAGATTGGTTAAAAACCCTAATTCGACAAGAATTAGCTTAGGGAGGACGAAAATGACCTAATTGTTCATCCAAAGACACTAAAACACCTATCGGAGGAACAAGATTGGTTAGAAACCGTAATTGGACAAGATTTAGTGTAGGGAGGACCAAAATGACCTAAATGTTCATCCAATGACACAAAACACCTATTGGATGCACATGATTTGTTAAAAACCCTAATTGGATAAAAATTAGCCTAGGGAGGACGAAAATGGCCCAAATATTGATCCAATGACACAAAACACATATTGGATGCACAAGATTGGTTAAAAACCCTAATTGGACAAGAATTATCCTAGGGAGGACGAAAATGACCTAATTGTTCATCCAATGACACAAAAACACCAATTGGATGCACCAGATTGGTTAGAAACCCTAATTCGACAAGATAAAGTGTAGGGAGGACGAAAATGACCTAAATGTTCATCCAATGACACAAAACACCTATTGGGTGCACAAGATTGGTTAAAAACCCTAATTGGACAAGATTAAGTGTAGGGAGGACGAAAATACGAAAATGACCTAAATGTTCTTCCAATGACACAAAGCACCTATTGGATGCACAAGATTGGTTAAAAACCCTAATTGGACAAGATTAAGTGTAGGGAGGACGAAAATGACCTAAATGTTCATCCAATGACACAAAACACCTATTGGATGCACAAGATTGGTTAAAAACCCTAATTGGACAAGATTAAGTGTAGGGAGGACGAAAATGACCTAAATTTTCATCCAATGACACAAAACACCTATTGGATGCACAAGATTGGTTAAAAACCCTAATTGGACAAGAATTAGCCTAGGGAGGACGAAAATGACCTAATTGTTCATCCAATGACACAAAAACACCTGTCGGATGCACAAGATTGGTCAGAAACCCTAATTGAACAAGATTAAGTGTAGGGAGGATGAAAATGACCTAAATGTTCATCCAATGACACAAAACACCTATTGGATGCACAAGATTGGTTAAAAACCCTAATTGGATAAGAATTAGCCTAAGGAGGACGAAAATGACCTAAATGTTCATCCAATGACACAAAACACCTATTGGATGCATAAGATTGGTTAGAAACCCTAATTGAACAAGATTAAGTTTAGGGAGGACGAAAATGACCTAAATGTTCATCCAATGACACAAAACACCTATTGGATGCACAAGATTGGTTAAAAACCCTAATTGGATAAGAATTAGCCTAAGGAGGACGAAAATGCCCTAAATGTTCATCCAATGACACAAAACACCTATTGGATGCACAAGATTGGTTAAAAACCCTAATTGGACAAGAATTATCATAGGGAGGACGAAAATGACCTAATTGTTCATCCAATGACACAAAAACACCAATTGGATGCACAAGAATTGTTAGAAACCCTAATTGGACAAGATAAACTGTAGGGAGGACGAAAATGACCTAAGTGTTCATCCAATGACACAAAACACCTATTGGATGCACAAGATTGGTTAAAAACCCTAATTGGACAAGAATTAGCCTAGGGAGGACGAAAATGACCTAATTGTTCATCCAATGACACAATAACACCTATCGGATGCACAAGATTGGTTAGAAACCCTAATTGAACAAGATTAAGTGTAGGGAGGACGAAAATGACCTAAATGTTCATCCAATGACACAAAACACCTATTGGATGCACAAGATTGGTCAAAAACCCTTATTGGACAAGAATTATCATAGGGAGGACGAAAATGACCTAATTGTTCATCCAATGACACAAAAACACCAATTGGATGCACAAGATTGGTTAGAAACCGTAATTGGACAAGATAAAGTGTAGGGAGGACGAAAATGACCTAAGTGTTCATCTAATGACACAAAACACCTATTGGATGCACAAGATTTGTTAAAAACCCTAATTGGACAAGAATTAGCCTAGGGAGGACGAAAATGACCTAATTGTTCATCCAATGACACAATAACACCTATCGGATGCACAAGATTGGTTAGAAACCCTAATTGAACAAGATTAAGTGTAGGGAGGACGAAAATGACCTAAATGTTCATCCAATGACACAAAACACCTATTGGATGCACAAGATTGGTTAAAAACCCTAATTGGACAAGAATTAGCCTAGGGAGGACGAAAATGACCTAAGTGTTCATCCAATGACACAAAACACCTATTGGATGCACAAGATTGGTTAAAAACCCTAATTGGGCAAGAATTAGCCTAGGGTGGACGAAAATGACCTAATTGTTCATCCAATGACACAAAAACACCTATCGGATGCACAAGATTCGTTAGAAACCCTAATTGAACAAGATTAAATGTAGGGAGGACGAAAATGACCTAAATGTTCA